>CM062515.1:46137077-46737077 GCA_031439585.1 Pterocarpus macrocarpus | reverse complement strand
TCTACATCTTTCTAATTGTTGTAATTATCTAAATGTTAATTAATTCACTTGATTTAAATTACTCATTAGCACATTTTAATTAAGAAGGATTTTTCCTCATTAATTTTGTAAGAAGATGTGAAGGTTAATGTGATTAAGTTTTGAGACTTACATGCTCTTAGTTAATTAGATTAGATCACCTTGATTTTATGTTCTAAATCATGGATTAATAAGGATTGGACAATTAGGCTTTTAATTGTAATCTTTAATGCATTAAATCTCAATTGTTGACTTGCCTTTAATTTACTAAGCTCTTGCTCTCGAGATTAATCGATTAATTCTCAATTAATCGTTAACCCCTCTAATTAGCCGAGAACACCGAGCTAATTAACTTAGGCAAAAATGGGGATGTTACACTCCAGGCTTTACATTTCAAAATGCTGAAAGCGACAACGTATTTCAAAAAAAAATTTATAATACATATATCGTATTTTCCACATAACTTAACTTATAAATGAAGTTTAGTTTTCTACGAGCATAAGTAACAACTAATAAAATGCCATAATACGACTTAAGCGTAGTATGGGTTTATTAGGGTGTTACAATGACTACCTTATAAAGAATGGTAACTTTTATATTGTGTAAGGTAAGACCTTGTATGTTAATAATAAAAGCCTAAAACTTTGTAACTTGAACAAGTTAAAAATCACCCTTGGTGGTTAGTGCACATAGTGTTGTTGGATTCATGAGTGTGGTTATGTGTTGTCATGACCCAAGAACTAGAGGGATCTTGGACTCCTTGGGAACAGAAGTATGATTAGGGTCTCTGAGCATACCATGAACCTAGGAATCACTAAGTACAGTATCTCAAGGAAAGGAAATAATCACCTAACTTAATTAATTTGAATAAGTGTTCCATAAGACATGCACTTGAGTAAAGAATAAGTTTACATAAGAACTAAATAACTAAAAGACTACATATACATATACATATATCTTAACTATGTGATTCTCTCATGGGTAACTACGGGAAATCATGTGACGATTCATAAGATTCTTCACAAAGAATAACACAACTATGAACCCCTCTAGGGTGTGAATGTATGATGCCATTCGGTATGATGAATGACAAGTTTGATTCAGCTTTGTCTCATGATTGAATGATATAGATGTAATGGACTGTTAGTTGAAAGTTGTGATTAGCATTTTGGGGAAGCTTCTGTTTTACCGTTATGTTGCCGGATTTCTGTCAAAATTATGGACTTAGTCATATCATTGCATGTATCTAGTCAAAGAAGTATTATGCGTGTAAATTATAATGATAAGGAATGAAAGAATGGGATGTGACCCCTCGATCACTTCCGGGAAGTGAAGATGGTGATCCACAAAGACTCAAGGAACCTCTATGGAGGAGGCAAGGGTGATATAGAGGACCCTCCAACTTAGAGGTAACCAATATCGGCTTAGTCTGATTTGGTTAGTACTGCGCGACGACGGTCACGGAATGAGCTCATGTCCAAAAGCAGTCTATTTCAAAGGACAAAGTAAAGAATGTGAAGCACATGCTAAAAATGAAAGTAAAGTCAAAGTAGAATCATGGTCAAGTTGATAAGATGCATAGTCATGCATGTTTCTACATTTCTCATGCGTATTATGAATGTTTATACCATGCTCTCACAGGTATGCTCTTATATGGTAGCTTTGAGTTTCTTTATATTATGTTTATATGGGAAAGATTAAAAGAAACTCACTTCGGGAACCTATGTTTTCAAACCCTTTAAAAATAGAACTTATGCATGCTCACTATCTTCATAATTAAACCCGAAGTGGCTGGGACGACGACGGTGACACATTAATGGTCTAGTCGGGATCCTACTGAGAAATCTTGTATTTCTCACTCCTACGTTTCCTTGTTGTCTTCAGACGGAGCTAATGATGTCCATGGAAGCACTAGTGATGGTACTTGACTAGATAAGACAAGGAGCTGCCATGTTTCTTCTCCTAGCTAAGGACGATCGAGATAGTAACATTGTATTTTCATTTCTTAAGAGCCTTAGTTGGGTAGTTTATGTGTAATTAAGAGCATGTACGAAGTTATGCTACTTAATTTGACCTATTACATATGTGGTACTTATTAAGTGTAATGATAACTCTTAAGTTTCTATGATTACATTCTTGGCTTATGGTATTATGTTATGTTGTTTCAATTTTATCATACGTCTTATTAGTAACCCAGCAATATGAAGAATAATGTCCATGTGAATACGAGTAAGTAAGCACTTAAAGGCTCAGTTTTCAAGCATAAAGGTTTTACAAAAAAAAAAATTTCAAGCTATTTTCATATATTACGCTAATTTCAACGATAAGAACTTCCGCTAGTTAAGAGTAACAACTAGTGATGCCATAAAATAACTTAAGCATAGTATGGTATTATTAGGGTGTTACACATCATCATATCTTTCATCACAGAATCATAAATTTATAAGCTTTATACCTTATTCTCAAATGATAATACTTGCATGGTATTCATATACGTCGTATGACAACATTAACACACCAACAGTTAGAATTATTACTAATCTATGCCGAAAATTTGGAAGCATAACGGATCAGGTCTGCTTTTCTGTGGATAGTGTCATTCTAGAACAAATAATTAGCCAATAGTACTAGCATCATTATATCACATTAAACTTCAACATCAACATGGTATAGCAATGCTTAGGTTTTAATTAAAATCACATATGCCTTAGGGTGCCTAGTTCATCAAGTTGGAAATTCTGCTTATGTTCCTCAATGCTGTTCAATTTTGTAAAATCTGCCATAAATTCTAGTAAACTCCATTGGACTTAAATTTCAGATATGTTGGAGTGTTATGTGTCTATTTTCTAACGTCTTTTGGTCTCATCTAGTTCTAATACTTTAAACCGAAGTTATTGAGAGTTTAGCTCAACTTGTCCTGTAACTAGGCAGGAATGCACACCTAAAAGTATATGGTGTAACATCCCTACTTTCGTAAATAGAACATAATGGAAACTTTAAATTATTTCCCTTAGGCAGTGTAAGAATTTCTCAGGCAGCACTATGCCATGATGATCCTCACACTTGGAATTATAGGATAGTGTAACACTGTCATTGAAAATATGGCACTGCCATATGTTAAAAATTAAGAAATGACAAAAGTGCCCCTGTAAACTTTTGTTAATTGTAGTGATGCCCAAAATTTTTAGAAATTATGTTTTGACCCTAAAAACTTATTTCCACAATAATCCTAGAACTTTTCATGAAATGACCTTTATGTCTCCACATTTGTAAAATTAGCAGAATGAGATTTTAAACAGAGCAGAATCATGTGGTGAAACCGTAGAAGTTTAAATCTCTGCCGATTGGGCCATGGAGGCAGTCTGGTGTGAAATAACGTGGGGTGCCCTTGGACTTGCTCAAAATTACGGAAATGTCATTAGTTATAGAAAACAGAAAACAAAAAGGCTCCGAATTTGTGAAAATGTCTAATTTATGCCGTTTGTAACACCCTCTATTATATAAGCCATGCTCGAGTCATGGAGTTATATTAAGAGGTTGTCACTGTGCTAAGAAAACTTTAAAATAGGGAAAATATAATACATGGCCCTTTAACTGCTTACTTTATTACCGACTAATAGTCTCTGATACATGGAAAAATATAAAATAGTTACACTTTAAAAGAAAGCGGATCGATATAATACATGGCCTACTTGACTAGTCGTTACTAGCTTCAATGATCTTTTGGTGTGGCTTACGCCCAATGCTTGCTCCATGAATGGTCCTGTACTCTGCCTCGTACTTGGTTTCCAATTTGGAGTCTTGGAATGTTTATGGAAGCAAAACATGCAGCAGCAAGTGAGAACCTAAGGTTCTCAAGAGGTAAACATGAACTATTCTCATACAAAGGCCATCATAAACATTCCACCGGCTTGGGTTCTTATGAAAATATGAGCACATATAAACACCACAAGTGGTTCAATTTTAAGTTGAAAACACTCCATTCTCGAGCGGGTCATATTTTAACAACCACTTGCCATTTCATATGAAACTGACATAGAATACAGATAGTACAATATGCTTTAGTAAGAGTCATAATAGCATCATGACATAATGAGATGATTAGAAATGCACATATAGATGCTTGTATTTGATTGTATGCAAGTGCACTTGACTTAATTCATTTCTCTCTTTAACTTGCAATTTAACCTTGCTCTTACGTACTTGGTCCCGGTGAATGGCCTTTCTCACCCCCCTGGGTGATAGCACCTTTTCAGTCCGAGCTCGTACCTATACATGAGTGACTGGGTTTACTTTCCCCGACCTCACACCTGCCTATTCCCCTTAAATCGGCTCCGGTCGGCCCAGAGTCTTAGCAAGATGCCGCAGGCCCACCTTGGGTCTATGCCATGCCTCACGTGGTAGCTTGATACGTCTTTCTTGCAAGTTCTTATTATCTTTTTTTCTTTTCATATCTTGTCATGCATGCAGACGCTTGGTGCATTCATGAGTATGTCTCATACTTTATATATCATATCATGTTCTAAGCATATACTTGCATGCATGATGCTCATGAATATGACATGTAAACGTAAATACATTCAAAGCATAATCATTCATAGCATAAGTTCTCATAAATCCTTGCCGGAATTTTATAAAGATAACTGATCGAAAGTCCGCTTTCCCATGAATAGTGCCAGACCACCAGCACAATCTTTCAAACTTGTAATTCAATATGGATCAGCCATTATATAGATATTCATAGAATCATTCATCAAGTTTAATTCAAGCATCTATAAGGTTTTCAGTTTACTCCTTCCTATTCTGCCCGATTTTGGTATGCTCCACCTTTATTGCAATTCAACTTATTTGAGTCTAATTTTTGGATATGTCATAGCATTATGTGTCTAGTTTCTAACCTTTTTAGTCCCATCTCATTTTGAGTTGTATAACTCAAGATATAAACATTTTATCTTAGCATGTCCTGTTCTTAGCCAGAATTGGGTTCCTATAGAAGAAAATTCACTAAAAATTGAAAACTAGGTGAAATCATACGAATTTTATATCAAACTAAAGCTAACACAACAAGCTTTAAAATTAGTTAAGTTTCATGTCATTTGTCTAAGTATATTTTGAGTTATGACCCTCGAAACATTACCCTACTGGTCTGTCCTGTTCCAGGCCAGTTTAAACTTAAGCCAACTTCATTGATGTGCTGGGATCAAAGGACAACGAATTAAATTCTGAAATTTTTATGGGATGTTCTCTCATGTGTTAGCTTTCAAACATCTTTAGTTGCACTCAATTTGAGGTTGTATAGGGTGGGATACACCCTTCTCAACCCATGTTGCCCGGGTGAGAACCCAGATTTCTAGGTCTAACTTCAAAAATTCATAACTAATTCTATACTAATCCAATGGCCTTATATTTTATATGTATGGAAATCCCTGGATGTCTAGTTTCATTTAAAAATGGTTTCATCAAATTTAAACGGTGGTAGGCGGAGCCGTACACTCCGCCGTACGGACCGTCGAGGAGAAAACCCTAACAGCTTCTTGAACTCTCCTTGGATTCATGTTTTTCTCTAATCAATCCACCCAATCCTCAATTCAAACTCACATATACACCTTAAAGCAATATTAATTCATCATCATCACTCAAGATAGCATCAGAATCTTGCAAGAAATTGGGAAGAAAATAGAGTCCCAATCAGCCCAATTCAAAGAAAACAAGAAAAGGAGTAGGAATTCCTACCTTGGTGGTGTGAAATCTTGATGGAACTTGATCTTGGAGTGAAGTTGATGGTTGGGGCTTGAGTTTGGGATGAGAGAGGAAGGGAAGATGAAGAAGAGTGGAGAAATGGGGCTGCAGTGGGGAGCTCGAAAATGATAAGAAGAAGGAAAGAAAAGGTGAGATATTTGGAAGCTACTTAGTCTTGATTGGTGGATTCAACTTGGTCATAAAATCTGGTTTAACTTTCCATCATCAAGGGCTATTAAGCCACTGAGGGAGTTATTTGGCTAAATCTTAGCCGTTGATTCTAAGGCATTCATAGAAAAATGCTAGTCGCTCCGACAATTTAAAACACCGTAATCTTACCGATTTATTTAAATCAAGAAAGCGGTTTTAGAAGAATCCTATGAAGTTTCCTATGGCTTTAATCTAATTCCATTATACCTAATCATTCTAAACCACACTCAAACTAGTAGAATTCTACTGATTCGGTTCTGGCGGTTTAGAACACGAATATTTACCGATTTTCTCCAAACCTGGTAAACGTTACTTAATAGTTTTGGTAAGATGTCTTCGTGTTCATTTTGATTTATCTTAAGCCTAATCTCTCTAATTAACATCTAATTAATCTCTAATTATCCTTTAATAAATTTCTAATCAGCCTTACCTAATCAATAAGATCGAATAGATCGATTAATAGACAGATTAAACGCTTTGCAAAAATTCCAAACCTTTCTTTCTCGCTTTCTATAGCTAATGGCATATCCGTAATTTTGAGCAAGTCCAGGGCACCCGTCATTTCACATCCGACTGCATCCGGTGGGCCCAAGCGAGCAGAGTTTAACTTCTACGGTTTCACCACGTGGTTCCGCCTCCGTTCAAAACCCTATTACGCGCCAATCCTATAGATGTGGGGGACATAAAGGTCATTTTATGAAAAGTTCCGGGGTTATTGTGGAAATATCCACTTGTGGCCAAATAGCTCTTCACGTCATCCTGCTGGAACTCACTTCCATAAATTCGAAATCGGAACTCGTGTATTATGTGTAAAGTCGGTACCCGCGTCCCCTTCATTTGAGCTTGGAGCTAAAACCTGATGTCGCTTCGTCAACCTTATTTGGCACTGGGGGTAAGTTCGGATGCTCGAAAAATCATACCGCTTACAATCACCTAATCCCGGAACTCCCCATCCAAACTCAGGAACACCAACAAAATAGAAAGCCTCTTGGAATAAACTCGGATAAATTTTCTTTGAGACATGAAGTCGGATATCGTGGAATTAGTCATGTTGTTTCGGACTTGAAGTCCAAGTCGGAAGTCGTGGAAAATAGGAGGTCGAAATTATACTCACTATACTTTTTAACTCGAATATTGGAACTGGAAGCCCTCTAGTTAACTTTCGAAGCTAAAGCATTAAGTCGAGAATCGGAAAGGCCATGAAGTCGGAATGAAGAACATCTTTGGGATAAGGTCGAAATCGAAATAAATTGGTGAACATTGAGACAAACTCTGGAAATCGGAAATTGTTCCATTTCATGTGAATTCGAATCACGAAGTCGGAAATCATAAAACTAATGAACTCCTCGGAACTCGAACTGCCGAGGTAAAATGGAATAATTTAGCGCAAAGAAAATTGGGATGTTACACCGTTAATCTATTTATTCGGTTTCAATAGTTATGTAAGGGCAATTACGAGTTAATTAAATATTAATTAGGAGTTAATTAGATGTTAATTAGAAGGATGAGGCTTAGGAACAATTAGGATAGAGATATAGAAATTCTCTCAGAGTCATTTAGTAAAATTTTGCCGATTTGAAAAAAATCGGCGAAGATTCAGTATTTTAAACCGTCAGAACTGAATCAGTAGAATTTCACACTAGCACCACTAGTTTGAGTGGCTGAAAATTGAGCCACTTCTACCCGTATGGATGGCACCAATTGGCTGCCAAGTGAGCGAAGAGTGTAACGTCTAAAAAATTTTATCATTATTAACCGAGTTGTTCGATTTTCATCGGATAATTGGGATTAATTAGGATTTGGTTAAGCATTCACTTAAAGCCAATTAAGTGTGATTGAGAAAGATTAGACTTGATGTAATTAGATTAGAACCATAGGAAACCTCATAGGAGTTTTCTAAAACCGGCTTATCGATTTAAAAGAAATCGATAAGATTTCGGTATTTTAAACTGTCAGACCCGAACCAATAGAAATTATACTGTGAGAACCCTAGGATGGATGGCTAAGATTCACCCAACAATCCTCATAAGTGGCGCCACAAATCAGCCATAAAGATGGAAGCCAAGCCAAGTTTAAATGAGGATTGAAGTCCGCCAATCAAAAGCTAGCTTCCTTCATAAGTTTTCATTTTTTTTTCTTCCTTTTCCCCTTTAATTTTCGGCCTCCCCACAGTAGATGGAGACCAGCCTGATTTTCCCACTTTCCTTCATCTTCTTCTACTTCCTCTCATCCCCAAGCTCAAGCTCCAACCATCAACTTTACTCCAAGATCAAGTTCCACCAAGATTTCACACCACTAAGGTAGGAACTTCAACTTTCTCCTTCTTTTCTTTGATTTGGGGCTATCTAGGGCCCCTTGGACATCCGTGATTCTGATGTTGTGAGGAGTAGGGATGATGAATTAAGGTTGATTTAAGGTGTATATGTGAGTTTGAATTGAAGATTAGATGGATAGATTTAAGGAAAACATGAATTCAAGAAGAATCCAAGAAGCTGGTAGAGTTTTCCCCTCGATGGTCCATACGGCGGAGTGTACGGATCTATCTACAACTATTTAAATTTGATGAATCCATTTTTATGTAAAAATAGACATTTAGGGCTTTCCATACATATAAAATATAAGGCCATTGGATTAGTATAGAATTTGTTATGAATTTTTGAAGTTTGACCTAGAAATTTGGATTCTCATCTGGGCAGTATGAATGGAGAAGGTGTAACTCACCCTACACAACACTAAATTGAGTGCAACGAATGCTTTTTGAAAGCTAACATGTAAGGAAACATCCCATAAAAATTTGAGAGTCAAATTCATTGCCATTTATTCCTAGCACATCAATGAAGTTACCTTAAGTTCAAACCAAGCTAGAACAAGCTAGTCTAGTAGGGTTAAGTTTTGGGGCTTATATCTCAAAATAAACTCATGCAAATGAGATGAAACTTATTTAATTTGAAACCTTGTCCTGTTAGCTTTAATTTGATATAAATTTCGTATAATTTCACCTAGTTTGCTATTTTTACTGAATTTTTATTTTTAAGAGTGCAATTCTGGCTAGTTATAGGGTAAACAAAAGTAAACTTGGAATAACTTGAGCTATATAAATCAAAATGAGATGGGACTAAAAGGGTTAGAAACTAGACATATAGCACTATAACATATTCAAAATTTAGCTCTAACTGAATTGAATAGAAATTATGGTGAATTTTACAAAATTGGGCAAAATTGAGTAGAATAAGCAGAAAACCTAAGTTATGTATTTGTGTTGATATGTTATATGATTGATATTATTGTTATAAAACTTGATGCTCTATGTTGGTTTTGCTGCTTGATTGATCCTTCTGGTAGTCTAGCACTAATCATGGAAAAGTGGACTTGATCCGTTATGCTGCCGAAATTCTGGTAGAAATATGTGAATTGTATGAATGTTATACATTTATATGTTATGCTTATAAGATTCATATATGCAAGAATGATTTAAGTATAATACGAAGTATATGAATAAATGTATCTAGCATATGTGTGTATAATCGTGTCCAAAGAAGAATAAGATTTATGAAAACTTGCAACAAAGACGTATCAAGCTACCACATGAGGCATGGCATAGACCCAGCTAGCGTGGGCCAGAGCAATACTATTTAAGACTTGGGCCAGCTCTCGACCAGATTTAAGGGGAATAGATTGGTGTAAGGGTCGGGGAAAATAAACCTGTCACTCATGTATAGGTACGAGCTCGGACCTAAAAAGCAAGCTATTACCCAGGGGTGAGAGAGGCCATTCACCTTTGAGGGACCAAGTACAGAATAGCAAGGTTATGTTGCAAGTTAAAGAAAGATATAAATTAAGTCAAGTGCACTTGCATACAGTCGAGTAAAAGCATCTATATGTGCATCTTCAATTATCTCATTAAGTCATACTGTTATTATGATTCTTGTTGAAGCATATTATACTATTAGTATTTCTATGTCTGTCATATAATATGGTAATTGGTTGTTAAAATATAACCCGCTTCGAGAAAGATGTTTTCAACTTAAATTGAACCACTATTTCAGTATATGTGCTCATATTTTCATAATAAACCGAAGCGGCTGGAATGTTTATGATGACATTATAAGATTGGTTTAAGCTTACCTACTGAGAACCTTAGGTTCTCACTGCCTACTTGTATGTTTTTCTTTTCCGTAAACATTCCAACACCCAAGTTGGAAATCCATTGTGAGGTGGAGTACTGGGACATTCATTGATCAAGACTCGAGCACAAACCAGACCAAGAGGCTATATTGAAGCTAGCTAACAACTAGTTGGAAGTAAATGCTGTGTATTATGTTAGTCACAATTTCTTTTAAATTGTAACTATTCAATTCTCTATATATTAGAGAGGACGAAGTTTATGAACTATTAGTCAGCAATAAAGTGTGCAGTTAAAAGGCTAGGTATTATATTTTCCATATTTTAAAGCTTGCTTAGTACAGGGACACCATTTTGATATAACTCCATGACTCGAGCATGGCTTATATAATAATGGGTGTTACATATGGATTCCCATAAAACCTATGTCTTTTAAAGAATATGAAGAAAATTTTCATGTGCAAAAAAGTTTCATCTCATTTGACTAAGTTGAGCTCAATTTACAAGCTACTAAACTTGGTTGTTTTAGGCTGCCCTATTCCAACCCGATTTGGACTTAGGGCAACTTCATTGAATTACTGGGAGCAATTTAATTGGAATATAAATCTGAAACTTTTATGAGATATTTCTCTATGTATTTGCTTTCTAAAAAAATTGGTTACACTCAAATTGAGGTTTTGTAGGGCGGGTTATGGCCCTTGAGATCTAGCTTGCTTAGCATCTGGGATAGAATTCTAGGGTTAACTTCAAAAATTCATATTTCACTCAATACTAATCCAATGGCCTCTTATGTGGTTGGAAAGATCTAAATGTCTAGTTTCGTTAAAAATAGTTTCATTGAGTGTCAACGGCTGTAGGCAGAGCTGTACACTCTGTAAGTATGGATGCTGTCAGTTTTCTTAGTGAAACCCATTCTAGTTGCTTTCATTTTTTATTCTTTCACTAATTAACTAATCAAAACACAATATACACCCAATAATCCAACCATAAACACCCATATAAACTCAATATAACAGTAATCACATGAATATAAATAAGATTTCAATAGCCATCAGTTCACAAGAAATTGGTTAAAGAAGCTAAATCCTACCCTTGTTTTGGTGTCACCACTAGCTAGACTTGAGTTTTAGTGAAATATTTAGGTGGAAGCTTGATGGACGTTGAAAGTGGAAGAAGATGATGAGAGGAAGAAGAAAAAAGTCTGAAAAAGAGAGAGAGGAGGCCGAAATTCACGTGGAAATTAAAAGGGAATTATGGCCATTTGTGTAAAGGTGGTAGTTGAGAAACACAATTCTCATTGGCCACCATCACTTGGCTAAAAATTCAGCCAAGTCTCCCTTCTTTGTGCGGCTGTCTTGTGGCACCTCTAAGGGGCTAAGTGGTTGAGTTTTTAGCCTCTAAACATAGGGTTTTGAGTATATAATTCTATTGATTCGGTTATGGCAGTTAAAAATACCGAATCTCTACCGGTTTCCTTCAAATCAGCACAATAATTTGGAAAATTTTTGTGAAAGTTTTTATGTGTCTATTCTAATTCTCTCAAGTCTAATTTTTCTAATTAACATCCAATTAATTTCTAATTGGCCTTTAGTTAATTTCTAATTATCCTTATATGTTTAATAAAATCGAATAGATTAACTAACGACATAAATTAAACGTTTTAAAAATTTTCGGACGTTACATTTAGTGCTAACGTATTTGACGAAAATCTTTATAAGCTAATCTAACCTCAATCGGACTCTACTAGGAAGGCATCATGGTCTTCTAAGCTGTTTGGAGACTACATGGGAACACAAGAGTGAGAATTAAAAACTCTTAGTAGGTATTTCTAAACTACCACATACAATGTCATCATTGTCGTCATAACTGCTTCGGTTTATTTTAAGAAAGTGCGATTTCATACATAAGGGTAAAGATTCATTTATTATGTTTTGGAAAACATATCCTTTAAAAGCGAGTTAATTTTAATTATACACTTAGTTCAAGCATGACATCCATTACATAATTGATAATAATGCTTGGTCCTATAGATTAAGCTATCAAATGAAAGCAAATAAGCTACATGCTCTCGAATGGATGACTCAATACACTTTCTTGCTTACTTTCTTACTTAGCATGTGCTTTTAAACTTTATTGCCCTGGAATAGACTATTTTAAGATATGGGCTCATTTAGTGACCGTTATCACATAGTACTAATCTCAAATCAAACTTAAGCTGATAAGGGAATCCACATGCCTCTAATTGAAGGAATCTCATCTTTTAATTAGTTACCTCCTATTAGAAGGATCTCATAGTCTTAATATAACTAACTGCGAGAGGAGGGATCTCAGTCTTAATATAATTGCCTCCAAGTAGAGGGATATCATGTTCTCATGTTCTTAGCATGCATGGTTTGTTCATGTGGCATACTGTATACTTCAATCATACCAAGTCAGAGATGAGTTTACTGAGAAGCTGGCATTATGCCGACCATAATATGGAGCTTCCCAAAATTTACAATGCCAGCTCAGCCAACACAGAGAAAACAATTTCCATCACATATAACAAGTTCTAATAACATTTATGATTACATGAGTTGAAGAATGCCCTAGTCTCAAATATTCCAAATTATGGCTATATCATGACATATATTCCTTAATCTTTCAATTAGTTTTGGTTCCATAGAGTTTGGAAACCTCTAAGTTGAGTTATATGCAATTTAACTACAAATCAAATTTTGATTCCTCAATTCTACCTGAAATGGTAAATTACGCTAAATCCTTTTAATCTCAAATCCAATAGGAATGTTGCCCTATTTGTCTATTTTTCAAACGTCCTTCATCTTACTAAATTTTGATAAGTATAACTTGAATTATGCATGTTTGATGTGTTACTAACCTATTGTGGCCCAATTTCGGACACATAAAAGTGGAAAATCACTAAAAATCTATTATTTATCATTTATGTGGTTATACTCACATGAACCCTCTTTAAAAAAAACTAAATCCCACTCAATTTGGCTAAGTAAAGCTTAAGTTATAAGCTCTAAATTGGGATTATCTTAATTTGACATTAATAGAGCATGGGATATGTAACATCCACCGAAATTTTCTTATCGTTTTTCGCCTAATTATTCGATTTTTATCGAATAATCGAGATCAATTAAAAATCGACTAAATATTTATTTAGGATCAATTAATTAGCAACTAATTGAGTTTAAATATGAGTGAATTAGGTTAGAAGTATAGAAGGTTTCATAAAAATTTTCTCAAAACCGATTTGCCGATTTAAAGGAAATCGGTAAGATTACGGTATTTTAAACTGTCGGAACCGAATCAATAGAATTACAAGCTTAAAACCCTATGACCTAAGGTTGATTACTTAGCCACATTAACACATGAAAGTAGCACCACTTTGGCCACAAAAACAAGGAAAGTTGGCTGAAATTCAGCCTTGTATTCTAGGCCAATCATATTGCAAGAAGCCAACTACCACCTCAAGCTTTTATGACTCATTTCTTTCTTTCTCCTTTAGTCTGACTTGTGCTACCTTTCTCCCTCACTTCAGCTTTCTTTTTCTCTTCTCCACTCACCCAACTCCATCAAGCCATCAAGCTCAACCAAGTTTTATTCATCCAAGCTCTAAAATCAAGCCAAATCGCACATAACAAGAGGTAGAGGTTTAATTCTTGTCTTGATATTCTGATTATGGGTGGCTGGTGGTGGTTTATTTTCTTAATTCTTGATGTGATGATTGATTGATTATGATGATATTTGGCTGGTTTGTTGGCTATTTATGATGTTGAAATCGAATAGAAGCAAGAAAGGATGAAAATAGGAAGAGCTAAGGGGCTGGAGAGCCAAAAACCCTCGACAGTCCGTATGGTGGAGTGTACGGCTCTAGCTACCATCGTTTAAATTTGATGAAACCATTTTTATATGAAACTAGACATTCATGGATTTCCATACATGTATCATATAAGGCCATTGGATTAGTATTGAGTGAGATATACATTTTGGAAGTTCGACCTAGGTTTTTGTGTTTGATTCTGGGGAGAATGGGTTGTTCAGAGCAAAACTTGCCCTATACTACTTGGAATTGAATGAAACTAACTTTTTTTGAAAGCGTACACATAGGAGAATATGCCATAAAAATTTCAAAGTTAGAGAAGGTCCCATTTGTTCCCAGTAGCTCAAGAAAGTTGCCCTATATCCAAACTAGGCCAAAACAAGGCAGCTCAAGAAGGTCAAATTGCGGGACTTATAACTCGAGCCCTACTAAGGGAAATGGAATGGAGCTTTTTGAATATGAAATTTTGTCCTATTGGATTTAATATGAGACCAATTTTGTATGATTTGAATTAGTTTTTGATTTTTAGTGTATTTTTACTTTTAAGAGTGTAATTTTGGCCAGCTGTAGGGTAGGCCGGGATAAAACCTAAATAACTTGAGTTATATTTATCAAAATTAGATGGGACCAAAGAGGTTAGAAAATAAACACATAACACTTTAACATATCCAAAATTCAGGTCTAGATGAGTTAAATAGAAATTTTGGCTTGAATTACAAAAATCGGGTTGAATGATTGTGCTGAGGTAGTAACCCTGTCGTAATGTAACTAATGTTTCTATGAAGTTAATGTTGAATTGTGAATGAAATGTCATGATTTCTTTGATTAGTTGGTATACTGACTGGCAGTATTATAGGGAAGTGGACATGTTCCGTTATGCCGATGAAATTTTGGTAAGACCTATGCATGAATCATAAAATACATGTGCATTTTCAAGAAAGTCATTAAGATTATGTTATGATGAACATAAAGATTATGTTATAATGAAAGTTTCATAATACTTGGGCCAGCCCCGGAATAAAGTTAAGGGGAATAGATCGGTGGGGAGGTCGGGGAAAGTAAACCTAGCATTCCTATATAGGAGCGAACTCGATCCTGAAAAGCAGACTATTACCCAGGAGTCTAAAATGGCCAAGAACTCCCAGGGAACCAAGTAATGGAAAAGTTTATGAAGAAAGGTTCAAAAATAAATTTTGCATGATTCCATTAAATGCATGATTATATTGAATAGTCATTACAAGTTGTTTACAGTTTGTCTGTTATATTTACTTAATATTGTATGTTCATTTATTTTGCTCATTCTTCTGTGTTTTACTATTAGTAGTCTATTCTGTTCCTTATGCTGTCTTAAGTAAAATTGAACCTTGCCTCCAATTAGATGTTTTCTTAAACTTATTAAATATGGATAGTTCAGTTTAATCCCATGTTTTTATAATCAAATAAAAATCAAGTCAACTAAGAATGAATGTGATGTCAGTTAAATACCGTACGCGAGCCCTACTGAGAATTTCTTCAAATTCTCACCTCGTTTTGTATTTCCGCATCATTCTCAGACACTAACGATGGACTCGACGGCCACTTTCTTTATTAAGATTCCAGACCTGCATCTCCACCATGACCCCGCAGTGGGCTCATTGTATATAGCCGGCTTCTGCCATTTCCGTCTTTACCTTTTTAGTAATAGGGATTTTGCTATAACTTTATTTTATCCTGCTTTCGACCCTGTTGCTCCTTACTTTACGGTCCCTTTGCACGTGGCACACCTTCCTCCAACTCCTCCCGCACCCGCAACACCTGCAGCTCCTGCTGACCTTGCACCAGAGTCACCCCTGTAGGTGGTACCCGACATTTCGCTCAGCTCCGAGAGCGATCCTTCTAAGGCAACTAGCTCATCATCCTTCTTCTCGGGACCCACTATAGACTACTCACCAGCCGGGCCTGGCATGGCCAACGACTACCTGACTGAGTAGGTCAACCACAGGTGATGTTGTACAGTATGGCCCTCTTTTGGCAGTGTGCAGCTTTGGGTCATAGACTTAGCAGTAGGTTTGAAATGTTCTCTAAGAACCCCATAGGATTGTTTTGACTGACACGAGCCTCATATCTTTTTGGTACACCGGCCCCACTTATATATCTTGTTTTGAAACTTGTACATAAACTGAAGCATTGGCTTTCGATATATATATATATATATATATGCTCATATACAGTTAATGGCATATATGTTATATGTTCTTATCCTTTCTATTGTGACATATTAAACTCTGTCACGCTCATTATATACAGCGCTCCATTTCTTCTGTTACAAAGAAAAAAAGAGTGATATGATAAACAAAATGTAAGCAGAGTATCAACACGGTAACACAATCTACTTAATTTCATGCTATGACTTAAACATAACATTAAATTGGTAGGGTGTTACATTTTTTGTATCACAGCATATTCTGTATTTTTAGCTAATAACAAGCATTAGATCTTGCCTGTACGGTTGAGATATAGATGTGCATGTGTAAGAAGTGCCTGACCGTGTGAGCTGTTATTTACTAGCACATTAGACTTAGTGTTGAGTCTGATCAACTCAATAACTTTTGTTTTGTGTGCTCAGAACTTAATGGCTTCTAGAAAATGAGGTAGACCATGCACAGAACCTGTTCAAGGGGATCCCGCTGACCTTATGGACACGGTATGAGAAATGGTTCATGCGATGCAGGAACAGGCCACAGTAGCTCACCAGATGATGGATCAATTAGGCAGGTGACCTGAGACAAGCTATGGAGGAAACCCACATGGCCTAGGAGCTGACCTGGACTACCTTAAGTTTGCTGAGTTCATGAAGGCAAATCCGCCCAACTTTCAAGGAGCCTACGACCCTAATAAAGCTGATGAATGGATCAAAGCCATGGAGAAAATTTTCTCTGTCCTGGATTGTCCAAATCATCAGAAGGTGACTTTTGCATGCTCGAGGCAGACGCCGAGTTTTGGTGGAACGGTGTACGAAGATTATTCGAAGAATCTCAGACAGCGGTCACTTGGATGGTGTTTAGAGATGTGTTTTACGAAAAGTACTTTCCTGCCTCGGTTTGAAATGCCAAGGAGCTCGAATTTATGCAGCTTTGTTAAGGAAACTGGACAATATCCGAATATATTGCTAGGTTTGAAGAGCTATGCAAATTTTTTATAATTTACCAGAGGAACTCAGATGAAGCGTGGAAGTGCCTCAATTCGAAGGAGGGTTACGGGAAGATATTCTTACTGCAATAGGGCCAATGGAGATTAGAGATTTTCCCACGTTGGTAAATAAA
The DNA here is from genome assembly GCA_031439585.1 of Pterocarpus macrocarpus. Taxonomy (NCBI): domain Eukaryota; kingdom Viridiplantae; phylum Streptophyta; class Magnoliopsida; order Fabales; family Fabaceae; genus Pterocarpus; species Pterocarpus macrocarpus. The sequence goes on along the minus strand of CM062515.1, from coordinate 46,719,857 downwards.
TGTCGACTTGTAGAAGATTGCAATTTGAAATTGGCTACAGCTAAGGCATCTAGTGGGAGTTTCAAGAAGGGTTGGCCCCCTAGGGCCCAAGATTCAAGCCTAACCTATAACAGCAGAGGAGATTTTCGCTAACAAGCAATAAAGGCAAGCGCCCCAATGGCCTTTTCTGAATCCAATTTGCATGAAGTGCGGCAAGAATCATGGTGATTGGCTGTGTTTGGTAGGCCAGAATGTCTGCTATGGGTGTGGTAAGCCAGGCCACAAAATTCATGAGTGTCCAACCAGGAATCCACCACAGCTGTCTTGACCACAATGTCAAGGGCAGTTCTTTACAATGAATGCAAAAGAAGCTGACAAGTCCGAGGGACTAATCCAAGGTACCTATGAAGTGGACGGTGAGACTCTAACTGTACTTTATGATTCGGGTGCCTCCCACTCATTTATTTCTCATGACTGTGTTGCTGTTTTGCAATTATCGATTTCTGAATTGCCTTATGATTTATTGGTTTCTACTCTTACCAATGAGCCTGTTAAAACTAGTCAAATATGCATCAATGTACCTCTTCGAATTAAGGGTAGGACCTTTGTAGCTAATTTGATTTGTCTCCCTCTGTCTGGACTTGACATAATTCTAGGCATGGACTGGCTTTCCGCCAATCGAGTCACGCTCAATTGCTCCGATAAGATGGTGGTATTCCCCTCTATCTCATCTTCTGAATGCCAAGCCTTAACACTCTTTTATCTGAACTCTTTATTAGTAAACTATAGTGGGTCGAAGAGTTGAGGATACATGCTCTTGTCAGCTAATGTGACGGAAGTTGAACAGAAACTAGAGTAGATCCCAGTTATTAAGGAATATCCTGATGTTTTCCCAAAAGATATTCCTGGATTCCTTCCTGAGAGAGAAATTGAGTTCACCATCAAATTGGTTCTAGGTGCAGGACCAATATCTATAACTCCATATCGAATGTCACCTTTGGAGTTGATAGAACTAAAAAGATAGATTGAAGAACTTTTGGAAAAATGATTCATATGGCCAAGTGCATCGCCATGGGGAGCTCCAGTCTTGTTGGTCAAAAAGAAAGATGGGAGCATACGCCTATGCATGGATTCTAGGCAGTTGAATAAAGTGACGATCAAGAATAAATATCCACTGCCAAGGATTGATGATCTCATGGACCAGCTACAAGGTGCAACAGTATTTTCCAAGATCGACTTATATTCCGGATATCATCAAATTCAAGTTCGGGAACAAGATATCCCTAAGATAGCTTTTCGAACTCGTTACGGACACTATGAGTATACCGTGATGTTGTTTGGACTGACCAATGCACCAACAGTATTCATGGATTACATGAATCGAATATTTCACCCATATCTGGACAAGTTTATAGTGGTTTTCATTGACGACATACTTGTCTACTCGAAAACGGAGCGAGAGTATGCGGAACACTTGTGGCTGGTTCTGCAAATTTTAAGAGAAAAGAAACTCTATGCTAAGTTATCCAAATATGAATTTTGGATGAAAGAAGTAAAATTACTCGACCATGTAGTATCCTATGGAGGAATCTTTGTAGACCCCAGCAAAGTAGAAGTAGTTCTAAATTGGGAAAGGCTGACACAGTTACCGAAGTCAGGAGTTTTCTGGGCTTAGCTGGATATTATAGGCGATTTGTTAAGGATTTTTCTTGAATAGCTCTATCCTTGACCAAACTAATCCAGAAGAATGTTCCATTTGAATGGACGCTAGAGTGCAAATAGAGTTTTCAAGACTTGAAGAAAAGGTTGACTACGACACCAGTGTTAGCCTTGCCAAACCCTCATGGACCATTTGAGGTCTATTGTGATGCGTCCAAACAAGCATTAGGATGTGTGTTGATGCAAACCAAAAATGTAGTCGCTTACGCCTCCAAACAATTAAAGCCACATGAAAGGAACTATCCTACACATGATCTCGAATTAGCTGCAGTAGTATTTGCCTTAAAGATATGGAGACATCACTTGTGTCGAGTGAGGTTCGAGGTCTTTTCTGATCATAAGAGTTTGAAGTACCTATTTCATCAGAAGGAATTAAATATGAGGCAGCGAAAGTTGATGGAACTTCTTAAGGACTACGAATTTGAATTGAATTACCACCCAGGAAAGGTGAATATTGTGGTAGATGCTTTGAGCAGCAAATTGTTGACCATAGTCTGGATGATGATTAAGGCGACGGAGCTTATTGAGAGCTTCCAAAATCTTAATTTGGGAATCCTTATAACTCCCAAGACCCTTCAGCTACATCAAATTAAGATCGCCAATAGTTTTAAGGAACAGATTCGGCAAGCACAGCAGCAAGATGCTAATTTTCAACATACAATTCATCTTCTGCAATCAGGGAAATTGACGGATTTTGCTCAAGATAAAGAGGGCATATGGCAGTGTCGTGAAAGGGTGTGTGTACCCGAGGGAAATAATCTCCGGAGGAGAATCTTGAAGGAAGCACACAAGGGTGAATTTACTATACATCCCGTCATTACCAAAATGTATCAAGACCTCAAGAAAATATTTTGGTGGCCAAGCATGAAGTCAGACGTGGCAAGCTTCGTGAGCAAGTGCTTGGTCTGTCAGAAGGTGAAAGCGGAACATTAGAAACCCTCCGGGATACTACAACCTTTGGAAATCTCTGAGTGGAAGTGGGAGAGTATCTCCATGGATTTTGTAATGGAATTACCAAGAATGCCAATAGGATATGATGCCATATGGGTCATTATGGATAGATTAACCAAATCTGCTCACTTTCTACCCATCCGAGCAAATTATCCGTTGGAAAAATTAGCGCAATTGTATATCCAAGAAATTATAAGGCTGCATGGCACCCCTTCAACCATTATCTCTGATCGGGACCGAAGATTTACCTCATGATTTTGGGGAGCTTTACAAAAGGCGTTTGGTGCTAAGTTGTGCCTAAGCATTGCGTATCACCCGCAAATGGATGGTCAAATGGAAAGGACAATTCAAAGCTTAGAAGATATGTTACGAGCTTATATAATGGAGCAATGTGGGAATTAGGATCGATACTTACCGCTAGCCAAATTTGCATGCAGCAATAGCTATCACACCAGCATCGGCATGGCTCCTTACGAAGCACTGTACAGACGGAAGTGCCAATCTCCACTATATTGGTACGAAATAGGAGAATCAACTCTATTAGGGCTTGATTTAGTTGAGCAGATCAAGAAAATACGAAGTGTAACACCCTACTAATTTAATGTTATGCTTAAGTCATAGCATTCAATTAAGTAGACTGTGTTACGGTGTTAATGTTCTGCTTAAATTTCGTGATTTGTATTACAAATAGTCGAAGCGGCGCGCTGCTATATAATAGATATGAATAGCATTATACAACGTAATACAATTTAATATAACACAATAGAAAAGATACGAGTAAGTGGCATATTACCAACTGTATATGTACATATGTAGGCTGGAAGCCAATGCTTCAGTCTATACATATATATATTAGAAGCAGATGAAGTAAAGATACAGCAAAATGCCTATTGCTAGAAAGCAGAGACGGAACTAGCAGGAGCCGATCAAGGCCCAACGAGTCCAACATGGAAACCTGGTGAAGCTACAGGACTAGGATCTCAATAAAAGGAGTGGTCGTTGAGCCTCTCGCCAGTGTCTGAGAATGATGCGGAAAATATAGCACGGGGTGAGAATTTCAAGAAATTCTCAGTAGGGTTGGTGCATAGTGATTGTCTGACGTCACATACATTCTCAGTTGCCTCGGGTTTTATTTAATTATAAAAACATGTGTTCAGACTGAAATATCCATTTTAATGAGTTCAATAAAATATCTGGTCCGAGGCAAGGTTCAATTTTAGTTTAGACGGCACAAGAAATAAAATAGGTTACTAACAATGGCATGTAGAAGGATAAACAGAATGACTAAGTAAACAGCAGTGAATAAATATAGTAGACGGCTGTAACATCTTGACATAACTATTTCATGCAGTTATGCATTCATGTAATCATGCAACTCATACTTGAACTTTCCTTCTTAAACTTTTCATTTCCTTTCATCATTTTTCCATCTCTTGGTCCCCTGGGAGTTATTGGCCATTTAGACTCCTGGGTAATAGTCTGCTTATCAGGATCGAGCTCGTTCCTATACAGGAAGTGCCGGGTTTACTTTCCCCGACGTTCCCACCGATCTATTCCCCTTAACTTCTTATCCGGGGCTGGCCCAAGTAGCATGGAACTTTCTTAATAACATGATTCTTAATACACTTTCATAACATTTCTTGAAATGCACATGTAAGATCATGGAATTCATAACTTGTGCATGGATTCTACCGAAATTTTGGCGGCATAACGGAACGTGTCCGCTTCCCCATGAATAGTGCCAGCCAACCAGTACATCATTTTATCACAAAGAACACAATATCACATTTATACTTCAACATTAAACTCATATCAATATCAAATTAATCAAAGCAGAATTCCTGCCTCAGCATGTTCAACCAACCCGGTTTTGATAATTCAAACCATAATTTCTATTTAACTCATTTGGACCTCAAATTTAAGCATGTTAAAGTGTTATGTGTCTACTTTCTAACCTTTTTGGTCCCATCTAATTTTGGTTTCTCTAACTCAAGATATCTAGATTTTATCCCGGCATGCCCAGTGGCTTGCCAGAATCAGGCAACTAAAAGTAAAAATCCACTAAAAATCGAAAACTGACTCAAATCATACGAAATTGGTCTCTTATTAAAGCTAACAGAACAAAGTTTCATTTACAATAAGTTCCATTTCATTTGGCTTAGTAGGGCTCGAGTTATAAGCCTCACATTCTGACCCTCCTAAACTACCCTGTTCTAGCCCGGTGTGGACATAGGGCAAATTGCTTGGGGCACTGGGAGCAATTGGGACCTTATCTAATTATGAAATTTTTATGGGACATTCTAATATGTGTAAGATCTCTAAAAAAGTTAGTTGCACTCATTTTCAAATAGTATGGGTCGAGTTCTATCCTAAACAAGCTAGTCTGCCCAGATTCAGAGTCAGAACCCTAGGTTGAAATTCAAAAATTCATAACTCTCTCATTTCTAACCCAAAAGCCTTATATGATATATCTATGGAAAGCCCTAGATGTCTAGTTTCATCTAAAAATGGTTTCATCCAATTTGATCGGTTGTAGGCAGAGCCGTACACTCCGCCGTACGGACTGCCGAGGGTTTTGATTCTCTAACCCATCAGCTATTTCTATTTTCATGGTTTCTTGCTTCCACTTCGGTTTTAATCAATCAAACAGCCCAAAACCAAACATATATCATCATAAACATTCATTTAACACATCAAATAGGATGAGAATAATTCCAGCCCAGCCAGCCAAGTGCATGGATTTGATGCAAGAAATCAGAATTCCTACCTTTGATCCAAGTGTTTTTGCTAGAATTTGAAGGTTTGGATGAGCAAGGCTTGAAGTGGCTTGTTGTTGGCTGAAGTTGTGAGTGTAAAGAAGAGAGAAAGAGAGCTGAAAGGAGGCAGAAAAGTGGCGTGAATGAGGGTCTGATTTGGTCATAAAGGCAGCAGAAAATCTGACCACTTGATGGTGTATAGGTGGCTTCCTTCTTGCATCTTGATTGGTCCAAATGGCTTGGCTGAAATTCAGCCAAGCTTGCCTCCTTTCTTGTGGCCAAGGTGGCGCCAACTTGAGGGATTAAGTGGCTGAGTTATCAGCCACTCAAGGTAGGGTTGATGAGTTAAAATTGTATTGGCTCGGTTCCGACAGTTTAAAATACCGTAAAGTTACCGATTTCCTTTAAATCGGTAAATCGGTTTTCAATAAAATGTTTATGAAATCTCCTATATTCTAACTTAGTTCTCTCTTATCTAAACTCAAGTGATTGTTAATCAATTGAGTCTAAATAATTGCTTGATCGAATTTTAGTTATTCTCAATTATTCGATAAAACCGAATAATTAGGCGAAAAACGGTGGATGTTACACAAAGTAAGATGCTTACTGCTCAAAGTCGTTAGAAGAGTTACGTAGATACCAGTAGAAAACCTCTGGAATTTCAAGAAGGAGACCACGTATTTCTAAAGGTTACACCCATAACAAGGATAGGTAGAGCCATTAAGGTCAAGAAGTTAAATCCTCGCTTTATTGGTCCCTTCCAAATCTTGGAGTGAATCGGAGCAGTTGCGTATCGAATCGCTTTACCTCCACATTTGTCAAACCTTCACGATGTTTTTCATGTTTCCCAACTTAGAAGATATCAACTTGACCCTACACACTTTCTAGAACCCGAGTCAATACAGTTGAAAGAAGACCTAACTTTTCCTTATCACCGACACGGATCATAGACAGTAGTAGCAGGTAACTTCGAAACAAAACCATGCAGCTAGTAAAGATAGCATAGGGAAAAGAAGATGCTGAAGACTACACTTGGGAACTGGAATTAGATATGAGGAAAGAGTATCCTGAACTATTCTCAGGTACTAAATTTTGAGGACAAAATTTATTTTAGGAGGGTGGTAATGTAATATCCACCGAAATTTTCTTATCGTTTTTCACCTAATTGTTTGGTTTTTATCGAATAATCAAGATTAATTAAAAATCGACTAAATATTTATTTAGGATCAATTAATTAGCAACTAATTAAGTTTAGATATGAGGGAATTAGGTTAGAAGTATAGAAGGTTTCATAAAAATTTTCTCAAAACCGATTTACCGATTTAAAGGAAATCGGTAAGATTACGGTATTTTAAATTGTCGGAACCGAACTAATAGAATTACAAGCTTAAAACCCTATGACCTAAGGCTAATTACTCAGCCACATTAACACATGAAAGTGGCGCCACTTTGGCCACAAAAGCAAGGAAAGTTGGCTGAAATTCAGCCTTGTATTCTAGGCCAATCATATTGCAAGAAGCCAACTACCACCTCAAGCTTTTATGACTCATTTCTTTCTTTCTGCTTCAACCTGACTTGCGTTGCCTTTCTCCCTCACTTCAGTTCACTTCTTTTCTTCTCCACTCACCCAACTCCATCAAACCATCAAACTCAACCAAGTTTTATTCATCCAAGCTCTAAAATCAAGCCAAATCGCACATAACAAGAGGTAGAGGTTTAATTCTTGTCTTGATATTCTGATTATGGGTGGCTGGTGGTGGTTTATTTTCTTAATTCTTGATGTGATGATTGATTGATTATCATGATATTTGGCTGGTTTGTTGACTATTTATGATGTTGAAATCGAATAGAAGCAAGAAAGGATGAAAATAGGAAGAGCTGAGGGGCTGGAGAGCCAAAAACCCTCGGCAGTCCGTACGGCGGAGTGTACTGCTCTGCCTACCATCATTTAAATTTGATGAAACTATTTTTATATGAAACTACACATTCAAGGCTTTCCATACATATATCATATAAGGCCATTGAATTAGTATTGAGTGAGAGATAAATTTTGAAAGTTCAACCTAGGTTTTTGAGTTTGATTCTGGGCAGACTAGGTTATTCAGAGTAAAACTTGCCCTATACTACTTGGAATTGAATGAAACAAACTTTTTTGGAAAGCTTACACATAGGAAAATATCTCATAAAAATTTCAGAGTTAGATAAGGTCTCGTTTGTTACCAGTAGCTCGAGAAATTTGCCCTATGTCTAATCTGAGCTAAAATAGGGCAGTTCAGGAAGGTCAAATTGTGGGGCTTATAACTCGAGCCCTACTAAGGCAAATGGAATGGAACTTTTTGCATATGAAATTGTCCTATTAGCTTTAATATGAGACCAATTTTGTATGATTTGAATCAGTTTTCGATTTTTAGTGGATTTTTACTTTTAAGAGTGTAATTCTGGCCAGCTGCAGGGCATATCGGGATAAAACCTAAATAACTTGAGTTATATTTATCAAAATTAGATGGGACCGAAGGGTTAGAAAATAGAAATATAACACTTTAACATATCCAAAATTTAGGTCCAGATGAGTTAAATAGAAATTTTGGCTTGAATTACAAAAATCGGGTTGAATGATTGTGCTGAGGCAATAACCTCGTCTTAATGTAACTAATGTTTCTATGAAGTTAATGTTGAATTGTGAATGAAATGTCATGATTTCTTTGATAAGTTGGTATGCTGAGTATTGGCACTATTCATGGAGAAGTGGACACGTTCCGTTATGCCGCCGAAATTTCGGTAAGACCTATGCATGAGTCATAAAACACATGTGCATTTTCAAGAAAGTCATTAAGATTATGTTATGATGAACATAAAGATTATGTTATGATGAAAGCTCCATAATACTTAGGCTAGCCCCGGAATAAAGTTAAGGGGAATAGATCAGTGGGGAGGTCGAGGAAAGTAAACTCGGCATTCCTATATAGGAACAGGCTCAATCCTGAAAAGCAGACTATTACCCAGGAGTCTAAAATGGCCAAGTGGCAACAAGTGTCGCAGCCTGCTCCAAATTACAATTTTAAACTACTTAATTACATTAAATTTGAAGTATTGTGCAACCAAGGTCGTCTCACAAGGATGTTCTTGCTATTTAGTTAAGTAACAAGGGGGGTATGTTCGAACATGCAGTCAATAAGCTATAAAAGAAAATTAGATGAAAATAAAAACACTAGTTCAAAGAGTTCCTTAGGCATAAGATGAATCAATCATTAATGCACAATATATCAAACACATGGAGTGCGAATAATTTGAGCTATTAGAGAGACCTCTACTAACAACCCCAACATTCTACCTAGAGAACTCTAGGAATTCAACCAACACATAATTGATTAGATAATTGAGGCCTCAACTCTAATTAACCTATGTTGATTTCTAGCCCCAATTGTATTAGCCTAGGTTTGAACCCAAACCCAATTCCTAATTCTTTAACTAATCAAGTTCATACCAATTGACCAATTAGCAATCACCCAACTAATTCCTCATTCATAAACTCATATATCAATACCATTCAATGCAAATTTACAAATAAAAGAGGGCAAAGAATCAAGAAAACGAACATGATTGGAATTCAAGCATAGGGTTTCAAGATTACAACCATAATACCCTTGGAGTCTCCTTGAGCTAGCTTGAAATCCTACTCCTCCATAGCAATGAAGGTTACAAAATAGAACCCAAAACAAGTATCTTCCAAAATGAAGGGAAAAGAAAAAGAAAAGAAGAGGAGAGGAGAAGAGAAGAAAGAAAAAATGAAAAATGTTGGAGATGAGTCCTCTTCGCGTCTCAGTTTTCTCTCCTATTATCAGACCTCAAATGTCAAAATTCAAAAATACCCTTGAGCCCAACTTAATCCACTGCCTCTTAGCTTTAAGTGGACACCCAATTTGCTTAATTTGGACTTGAAATGAGAGAGTTATGGCCCAATCTTTATAGCTTGTTCAGATTATAGGTGTATTCGCATCAGTCCATTTTAACAGCCAATAAGTCCATGAAGATGTCATTATTCTGGAGAATGATCTTCATATGAATTGAAGCTTTATGTCTTAGCTTTCAAATGGCATGGTTTCACCTCAATCCAATGTCTACAACTCACATTATGGCCCAATTAGTGCACACTGTTCTGGTTCCAACGTAACAGCCCTGTTCTGACTTCGTGGCCCAATTCGACCCACTAGACATCTGAATTAGTTTTTGACTTCTTCATCAAAGTTGTAGATATTTCTCTCAGCTTTCCTACAATATAAAATTTGTAATTTTTAGATATCTATAACTCAAGATACAGCCATAATACAAAAACAGTATAAATTTATAATAGTGCTGGAAAATACAATTAAGCCTAATTAGAGTCCAAACTTATAAAATGTGTCCAATATTATTCAATTAAGCACAAAAGAGGTTCAATAAACTAAATATGAGGGTTAATCAATGTATCAAAATATTGCTTATCACCAAGAATTCCCAGGGGACCAAGTAATGGAAAAGTTTACGAAGAAAGGTTCAAGAATAAGTTTTGCATGATTCCATTAAATGCATGAATACATTGAATAGTCATTACAAGTTGTTTATGTAACATCCACCACGAGTTCCGAGTTCCAACTTCATTTTCGAATTTCACATAAAATGGATAATTTTCGACTTCCTACTTCATCTGGCTAATTTCCCGACTTCCGACTGAACCTTCAAGTCCAAACAATATGGACGTGATTCCCGATATTTGACTTTATGTGGACCCGATTTTTGATATCATAATTTATTTCCAAGTTTCAAGCAAGATGTATGCTATTTTCGACCTCAGACTTCATGTTTCAAAATAGTGTACATGGTTTCTGACCTCCGAGTTGATAGTTTAACACAATGGTTACAAGTACCGACCTCCGGGTTGAATATAACGAGTTCTAACCTTAGAGTTGAACTCAACTAGAATGGACACGAGTTCAGATCTTTGAGTTTATTTCCAAGTTGTACACGAGTTCTGATGTCCGAGTTTATTCCTAGGAGCTTTCCATTTCTGTTGGTGTTCCCGAGTTTGAATTGGGAGTTCCGAGATTATGTGATTGTGTGCTATATGATTTCCGATATCCGACTTTGCTTCCAAGTGTAGAATAAACCAGACAAGATTTTCGATATCCGATTTCATCTCCGAGTGTCAAATAAATGGCACGAGTTTTGACTTTAAGCAGAATCAAGACGACTTCCGATTTTAGATAGAATGGAAGCGAGTTCCACTTTTGGGGCGACGTGGAGAGCAATTTAGCCACAAAAGTGGGAGACATGACTGAATTTCAATCACAAAATTTCAACCAATCAACACCCACAATTCCAATTACCCTCGTGTATTTAAGTCAGACTCTCCTTCTCACTTCTAGCTGACTTGTGCCTCCCTCTCCCTCTTGCTCCAGCCTTCTTCTTCTCTTCTCCTCTCAACAAACTCCATCACTCCTTCAAGCTTAACAAGATTCTATCAATTCAAGCTTCAACACTTATCTCAACACCTAGCAAAATCATACTCCAAAGAGGTAGGATTCCATTTCTGTTCTTGAATTCTTTGCACTATGGCTGCATAAAATTTTACTCTTCTTCATGTATTTGATGATATATTGGATGTATATGATGTGTTATGGTTGGATTAGTATGAAATCATGAGTTAGAATTAAAGTTAGAAGAAGAAAACTAGGAGAAGTGGAGGATTGGGATGCTACCTAAGTGAGAAGCCCCACGACAGTCCATATGGCGGAGTGTACGGCTCTACTTACCATCGTTAAAATTTGATGTAGCTATTTTTATATGAAAGTAGACATTCAGGGCTTTCCATACATATATCATATAAGGCCATTGGATTAATATTGAGAGAAATATGAATTTTTGAAGTTTGACCTAGGAATTAGGACTTTCATCCGGGCAGTGTGACTTGAGAAGGGTGTAACTCACCCTACACAACTCCAAATTGAGTGAAATGAACTTTGTTAGAAAGCTTACACATAGGGGAATATCCCATAATGAAATTTGTTATGATCCCATTTGTTCCTAGTGATTCGAGGAAGTTGCCCTATGTCCAAACTAAGCCAAAACAAGGTAGCTCAGGAAGGTCGAATTTCAGGACTTATAACTCGACAAAATGTAACATCCTCCCAAGTATAGTACTATGCTTAAGTCATAGTACCACACCCTAGAATTGTTATCAAGTACTGAGCTGACCTTATCTCGACAAAGAACTTCAGCCGTCTTCAGAACTTGAACAATCTGGAGATAACACGGAAACAGAAGTGAGAATTTTGAATTCTCAGTAGGATTTCTTAAGTATCATACATAATTTCATCGTTGTCATCTCTAGTTGCTTCGGTTTATTACAAAAAAGGTGATCATGTTATACCAGCTATTTAATTTTATTGTTCGAAAATATATTATCCGAAGCAAAGTTTATTTTACTCATACACTTGGCATTTGGGAGAGCCCATACAAATAGGGCTATGACATATTAAAAATTTAGGTTCAAATGAGTTGTACTAGACTAAAGGTGGATTACACAAAATTCGAGCAGAATTGAATAGAATTGGCAGAAATGACCAAATTGATAGTTTCACAAGTGTTAGTGAAGATATAAGGCTTGAGTTGACGGTTGCAAATTTTACATTGATAGATATGTTATATTGATTATATTGATATGAATGATTTGTCTGTGAGAACTGGCACTATTCATAAAAAAACGGATCTAATCCGTTATGCTACTGAATTTACGACAGAAGTCTATAAAAGTATGAATGTTTATATTACAAGAAATTTATGATATGAACAGCTATACAATTATGAATATGTATTTGGGAATTCTATATGCAAGAATGATTTAAGTATGATACGAGTTATAAGGTATATGAAAATAAATGATGAAGCATATGTATAAGTACATTCAACATGTCTATGCATGATTATGTATGAGAATGAAAGGACATGAATATATAAAATGTGAATCCCTTCACTTGGAGGCAGTTGCACCTTGAATCGCTCCCTGTGATGGCAGTTAAATAAGATAAAATGTGAATCCTTTCACTTGGAGGCAGTTGCACATTGAATCCTTCCCTGTGAAGGCAATTAAAAGATAAAGATGTGGGTCCCTTCACTTGGAGACAGTTGCACATTGAATCCCTCCCTATGAAGGCAACTAAAACTATGAGATCCCTTTACCTTGGAGGCACGTGGTCAGACAAGATCCTTCTATATTGAAGGCACATGGTCAGATGAGATCCCTTCAATTAGAGGCACGTGACCAAAATAAGATCCCTCCAAGACTAAAGGCACATGAATCCCCTTATGGGTTAGTCTATGTGACAACAGTCACGAGATGAGCTGACAAGCTCACTCCTAGATCATACTACCCAAGGGCAGTAAAGACTAAAGACTAAAGACTAAAGATTAAAGCATATGCAAGCACCCCACTCACATGAGGCATGGCATTGACCCAGCTAGTATGAGTATAGGGGATAGGGTTTACATGAGGCATGACATGACCCAGCTAGTGTAAGTACCAAAAATTTATGGTGGCATGTATAGATTTTATGATGAAAGATATGATGATGAGTCTATATTCCTAAGGAACGTGACATGGCGATCACGCTCTGATGGGGCATGACATGGCGATCATACCCTGGAATATGGCATGATAAGCAGAAGATTGACTCGCGCGTCGTAACACGAGCAAATTAAACCGAATAGCGACTATAGTATAGTAGCCAACTCGGATCGTTTCCCAAAGATGAACACACTATTTGATCAGAAAATTCAGGGGGGTTTTTATAACAAACACTTAAAATGCAATGCTGAATTCCAAAGCAAACAGAAAACAAAAAGACTAAACCGAATTAAAATTCTAATCCAAGACACACAAGAAGAAAGCAATCAACACTCAATCATTGGATTCAAATATACATGCACACTCCAATTCGATGATTAATTTTAGATTCAATTGAAACCTCAAATCAAACCTAGCATTCACATGAAAATCTCCATGCATTCAACTAATCACTCAAGCAATTCGGTTTAGAGACCTCTAAAACCGAATTGATTTTGGATTAGCTTCCAAACCAATGCTCTAATCTCATATTCAGAACCGAAATATGAATCACACTCTTGAACAATCAAATCACATATATCAACCGAATTATGCATGATTTGATTGACTCTTAATCAACATGCATGAATGAAAACCTCCAATTCAATTACGAGATTAAGAAGAAGAGAAGAGGAGTTGAAACCAATTTGAATTTCCATGTCTTGATGCACCAATCCTCAAGAGCTTGAATGCTTCTCTTGATGCCTTGGATCAGAGGAGAATCACCCCTCCATTAATGGAGGAAAACGCAAAAGAAAGAAAGAAAGAAAGAAAAAGAAAGAGAGAGAGAGAGAGAGAGAGAGAGAGAGAGAGAGAGTTTTTTTATTCAATAAAACTCAAAATTACAAAATGAGCAAAAAGGTCCCTGAAGCATAATCAGAATTTCCATATATACCTCTAATTAAAAGTCACTAATTACTTAATTAAAATAATCCTCTTTTCCTAAGCTAAATTTGGATAGCTCATTTGCCCAATTTGGATGCTTAGAGAGAAAGTTGTGCCCAAAACAAGTTGAGTGGGCTCTCTTAGACTCAGCAGCGACTTCCAACACGTTTTTGGGCCTCATAACGGTTCTTCTTGGCTTAGTGCTCTGAACATAAAATGAAGCCCTGGATGTTAGCTTTCCACTGCCACCGGAATGGGCTCAATTGAGTCCCTGTAGCCCAAGATATAATCCAATCATTGAAGACTGCTCAGAAACCGCGCCCAAACGCTTCAGTTCAGTTCCGAGCCCAATTTCGGCTTTAAGATCTCAGAATTAGCCCTTGCCCTCTTCATAGAAATTGTAGCTCTATCTCTTAGCTTTCCTACAAATCAAGAAGCGTAATAAAATGAGGTATAGAGCTCAAGATATGATCTGAACACTGAAGTAGGTCAAAATAACCGAAATGCTGCAAAAATTAACTAAGTCTCACTAAGATCCAAAAAAAAAAGAAAATGATTTAAACTCAACCAATTAAGCACAAAGGAGGATTAATGAGACAAGTATGAAGGATAAAAATAGTATAAAAATCCAATTCATCAAATTCCCCCACACTTAGCCCTTGCATGTCCTCATGCAAGACTCAACCTAAAGGAAACTAAACAAGGAAAATACCAAAATCAACTACAAACCAAAGTGGAAAAACTTATTCTCCAATGAATCATCAAAAGTGCTAAGTTTAGGGACAAAGTAGCATGTGAGGCATCAAGAATTTTCCAACAATCAAATCAAATGATCCCCACCTCTCTAAAGTATAAACCAAGCAACATCACTCAAAGTGCAAAGATCAAGTATGAAGAATCTCACAAGATGGTGGGTGAGTGTATGAAACTCACTAACTCTCAAGTGTGTGGGTAGAAATGTTTCACTCAATTCACCTCAATGGATCATGCATTACCATAGGCTTGCTAATCTTCTACTTCTCCACTACTTGCAATCATATGCAACACAAATCAAGAGGGCTTCATTAATGGTTGTAATGGGGTTAAGGTAAGGGTAGGAAAAATAGGGAAATGACAAGGTAGAACCTAAGGCAATAGGAGAAATATTGGTCAAGATATAAGCCAAGTTCACAAATGTGGGGGGTTTCCCAAAGTCATTCCATAACATATTCATTCCCTTCATGAACACTCCCATTTTGTTCGCCCTTTCTTTCTTTTTCTCTTTTTTTTTTTTTTCTTTTTTGTTGTTGTTGTTGTTTTTTTTTTTTTTTTTATTTGCACACTTGCAATTTATGCTTTATTTGTAACCATCCACACTTGCAATTGATGCATATATGACTTTCATTTTGCACCCCCCCACACTTGATCTCCAACACAATAATGATAATGAAACCAATGCCTTCCTATTCCCTAAGGTTGGGTAGAATCATGGTTTTCCAAATGGGTTTAGGCTTGTAATGTGCTAGAATTAAAGAAAGAAAGGTCAACAAGGCTCAAAGGGGTTAACAAGGGAATTAATGCAAGGTGGGCTATATGGCCAAGTGGTTAAAAATGAAAAGAAATGCCTCTATCATGTCCATGAATGCATATGAAAATGTAGCCTCAAAGAAGAATCAAAGCAAGTTCTAGAATGACATGAACTATGAGGGTTGACACACAAGAAAGAAAGGAATGGTATGAAATGCAACCATCCAAAACATAGCTCAAAAGCTCACAAGGGTAGTATTCATCATACTCAATCCAAGCAAATCAAGATCAATCACTCAATTCACACATTGCAAGAGGGAAAAGAAAAAATGAAATCATGTTGGAACTTCATCCACCTCAATATTTAATGTCCTAACTCAACAACCATCAATTCATCAAAGAAGAACAAGAGCAAAGATTATTTCAGCAACAAAAACAAACCCAAAATGCAAGACTAGCTAGAAAAATGCACGAGAGATAAACTAAAACTAATCATCCTCCCCCCACACTTCAACCCGACATTGCCCTCAATGTCATGCAACAGAATAGAATGCAAGGCAATTAGAAAGAAGTAGGAGAGGGAAGAAGAAAACATCCCTATCAAGTATAGGTGGCCGCTAACAAGCGAACCTCCTCAATGGTGTCCACGGATAGCTCCTCATGAAACAGCTTCAGACGGTGGCCATTCACAGTAAAAACTCTGTCTGTCCCAGCTCCACGATCTGCACAAAGACCATAGGGAAAAATCTGAGTAACAATATAAGGACCAAGCCACCGGGAACGAAGCTTACCAGAGAAAAGCTTGAGGCGGGAGTTGTAGAGGAGCACTTTCTGGCCGACTGAGAACTCCTTCCGCAACAACATCCTATCATGGATGAGTTTGGCCTTCTCCTTATACATGCGGGCATTCTCATAGGCCTCTAAACGAATCTCCTCCAACTCCTGAAGCTGGAGCTTTCTATGAAGCCGGGATTGGTCCAGATCCAAGTTGCAGTGTTTAACTGCCCAATAAGCTCTGTGCTCGATCTCTACTGGAAGGTGGCATGCCTTACCAAAGACAATCCTATAGGGGGACATCCCCAAAGGTGTCTTGTAGGCAGTGCGATAGGCCCATAAAGCATCCTCAAGTCTCTTGCTCCAGTCCTTCCTGTTCGGCTGAACACTTTTCTCCAAGATCTGCTTCAACTCTCTGTTGGACACCTCCGCTTGTCCATTTGTCTGCGGATGGTATGGAGTTGAGACCTTATGGGTGACACCATACTTCTTCAGCAAGGTAGCCATGTTCCGGTTGCAGAAATGGCTTCCCTGGTCACTGATGATAGCTCTAGGCACCCCGAACCTGCAAAATATCGTGATCCGACAAAATCTATGACAACATGAGAATCATCATCCGGTGGCCTTGGCCTCCACCCATTTAGAGACATAATCAACAGCCAGTAATATGTAAACAAAACCAAAAGAAACAGGAAAAGGCCCCATAAAGTCAATACCCCAAACATCAAATATCTCACAAAACAATAAGGGCTGCTGAGGCATCTCATTCCTACTGAAATACTACTGCTCTTCGGCATTGTTCACAATTCCTACAATATGTGTAGGCATCGCGAAACAAAGTGGGCCAGTAAAAACCTGCATCTAAAATCTTCCTAGCAAGGCTGTGGACCAAAGTGGCCACCGCAGTGCAAGAGTGTGACAAAATCAGAAATAGATGGCATCTCGGACTCATGCACACAACGCCGAATGACTGATCACTACACATCCTCCACAAGTACGGATCATCCCAAATATAGTACTTAGCCTCACTCCTAAGTTTATCTATCCGATGCTTTTAAAATAAGGTGTAACTCAAAGAAGAACTGATAATTAACTAGATCAAGATACCATGGGTCTCTTACCTTGCAAATTGTAGAAGTCGCCATCCGAAAGGTCTCACGGATAGGAAGAGGCTCTAGGGTCTCATGATTCGGCCCAGTGATCCGCTACTAGATTCTCGGCCCACTCTTGTCCTTGATCTCTATATCAAACTCCTCGCAACAAAGAACATCCACCTAATGAGCCTAGGCTTAGCATCCGCTTCTTCAAACAGAACTTGCCGCATGATCGTAAAAACAGTCACTTTAGTTCCCAAAAGGTAAGCACTAATTTATCTAAAGCAAAGACAATGGCTAGAAGCTCCTTCTCGGGTGGTATAGTTGGCTGCGCAGAGTCCAAGGTCCTGGAAGCATAGGCTATAACATGGGGTATCTTCCCGACTGCGGAAAGAACCGCTCCAACCGCAAAGTTGGATGCGCCACACATCAGCTCAAATGCATACTCCCATTGGTTGAAGCAAGGCGAGATGAGGTGTTGCTTCACGGTCAAATGCCCTCCTACACTCATCATCGAACCGAAGTCAACCTCCTTCGCAATAGTCTGATAATGGGAGTGCTATTCGCTGAAATCCTGGATGAATCGCCTATAGAAACCTGCATGGCCAAGAAAAGATCGCACTTCCGCACGCATGCGGTAAGGCAAAGAAGCAATGACATCTATCTTGGATTTATCAACGAATACCCTCCCTAGAGATAATATGACCTAAGACCACACCCGCCTAACCATAAAATGACACTTCTCAAAATTTAAGACAAGGTGTGATTCAACACATCTACCCAAAACTCTAGCCAGGCTATGCAGACATGCATCAAAAGAAGAGTCAGAACAAGAAAATCATCCATGAAAACTTCCATACAAGTCCTCTAGAAAGTCGAGAATATACTCACCATGCACCTCGAAATGTACTGGGCGTTGCATAAGCCAAAGGGCATCCTCCTGATGCAAATGTGCCGAATGGACAGTGAAAGTGGTCTTCTTGATCTTCCGTGCAATATGAATCTGAAAATAGCCAGAGAAACCATCAAGAAAACAAGAGTGAGACTGACTCCGCCAATCTCTCTAGCATCCGATCGATGAAGGGCAAGAGGGAAGTGGTCTTTTTCTGGTGGCTTGGTTCAGCCTTCCTATAGTCAATGCACTCTCCAACTGCTCGCACTTGTGTGGGTACCAGCTCACCATCCGAATTCTTCACTCTTGTAATACCGGTCTTCTTGGGGACAACTTGCACCGCTCACCCACTTGTCAGTCTGAAATTGATAAATGATGCCAGCCTAGAAGCTTGTCGACTTCTTTCTTGACCACATCCAAGATCGAGGATCTGGCCTCCTCTGGGTTGCCTCACCGGTTTCACACCTCTTCTAATCGAATTCAGGCATGCATGTAGAGGCTAATCCTGTGTATGTCCGCCAATGTCCAAATTCTAAAGCCTTCACGTTACGCCTTAGAATGTTTAACAACTTCTCCTCTTGTTCGCAGCAAATCCTTGGCTATGATGACTCGACTTCTCATTGGGTGCCAAGAATGCATACTTCAAGTTTTCAAGGCTTCAACTCCAAGGTGGGTGGCTCTTGTATGGAGGGTGCTAATCTTGGAATTTGTTCTGCTTGTTTAATTTCAGACTGCAACACATGAAGAATCTTGCACAATGGCATTAGAATCAAGAAAAATAGTGGATTCATCCATACTATCGTAAATCGGATCCATAGAATCGCACAAATAGAGTCGCTATATGCGTAATTTAAAATGTATGAATAGCAACCAAACCGTAATTTTCTCGCAGAAAATGCAATTTACAACTTCAGAATTTGTAGCAGTGAATTTACAACTTCGTAATTTGTAGCAGAATCTAAGCAAATCAAAACAGATTTGTTAGCAAAGAATATTCGTGGAGTTTGAGTTTACGTTGGGACAATGTAATCGAATGGACATCATCAACAAGAGCGAACTGCACTAATAGCATCGTAAATGGAATTTTTAGAAACAGAAATTTCAGAAATGTAAATTGCGTAAAACAAATTGCGTAAAACAGAAGTGCAGAAATGTAAACCTGCAGTAATGTAAATTTCAGAAATGTAATTCTCAACAGAAGTTCCAAAGTGTGCAAGAATAGCAGAATTTGCACTCAATAGCAGGATTAACAACTTCAAACCTGCAGTAAACTAAATCAATACCGCAGAGTTCAAGTCTACAAAACTGCACAATCGAGTTGGAATTAATGTAAATGTAAATGTAACCAGAAATTTCAGCATGTAAATTAGCATAATTAAATGGTTCAGAATCAATCATGGAGGCATGCATCAATCTCAAGCACAAACAACACATTTATCATGAATTCCATCACAATCGTAACATTGAAATTCATCTTGAAAGCCTACAATTTCGGAAAATCATCCAACAAATGTTCATGCACATTATCAACCAATGAATCAATGATATCTAAGTGAAAAAGCAGAATGCTCTTCCGTGGGAATTTCATGGCATCACACAAGTTAAAATTCACTTTGCTATCTCCAAATTCCATTGACAAGGTACAAATGCACATCAATCTTGGTTTTTGCAGTTTTTAGAAATGGCCTACCTAAGATCAATGTTGGTTGATTAATATGCATGTCATCCTCCATATTCAACACATAAAAATCAGCAGGCAATATCAATTCATTTACTCTCACCAAAACATCTTCTAAAACTCCTTCGGGTGGGTTGTGCTCGGTTGGCTAGTTGAATGACCACTCCCGCTGGCTTGAGCTCTCCCATGTGCAAGGACTTGTAAACCGATGTTGGCATGACATTAATTGAAGCACCAAGGTCTAGCATGGCTTGATTGAATTGCTTGCTCCCTATGGTGCAAGGGATGGTAAAAGTGCCCGGATCCTTGCATTTAGGTGGAATGCTCGGTTGGATGATGGTGGATACATTTACGCCCATGTTGACTTTTTCATTTCCCTTCAAATTCTCCTTCTATGAGTGCATAAGTCTTTGAGGAACTTTGCATATTTGGGAATTTGCTTGATTGCATCCAGGAGTGGAATATTAACTTCAACTTTTCTCAATGTCTCCATGATCTCCTTGTCCACCTCGCTTCGCCGCTTCTTGTTTTGTGTCACTCTATTCGGGAAGGGCAAGGCAATTTCTCACTTTGTCCAACTTGCTTGCTTTTGCTTGGTTGCATAATTTTCCTCTGATTCTGCAGAATCATATTTTTCTTGTATCCTTGGTTGTTCTACTGAATCTGCAGAATCCGTTGTTCAACATCGTGAACCTTAAGTTGCTTGCCACTTCTCGAGTGATGGAACCGACATTCCTTGGATTGCTCACGGATTGGGAGGGAGGTTGCCGTAACCTTGGGATTTCAGCTCATTCATCGTTGTAGCCAATCGACCAACTGTGTTTGCGCACTGGATGTCAAGCCGTTCTTGCTGAAATCAACACCGCTGGTTGCCATCCGCTTCACCACCTCGCCAAGCTTGGTTACGAGCTACCGCTTTGTGGTCGGTCTGGTTTAGCTTGTCGCGGATACCATTGTCTCATGTTTGGTCCCGCAAAGATTGTGCTTGAACTGATATTGAGGCTGCTGCAGCTGCTGTTGGAACTGATTAGCATTACCATACCTTAGGTTTGGGTGGTCTCTCCATCCGGGATTGTATGAATTAGAAAGGGGTCATAATTCCTCCGGCCGTTCTGCGG
The DNA here is from genome assembly GCA_031439585.1 of Pterocarpus macrocarpus. NCBI lineage: Eukaryota > Viridiplantae > Streptophyta > Magnoliopsida > Fabales > Fabaceae > Pterocarpus > Pterocarpus macrocarpus. Next base: position 46,698,866 of record CM062515.1, on the reverse strand, counting down.
GTCGCTGATAAGGCCTCCCAGAAAAAATTCCAGCAATCGCTTTCATTGCCTTCTTGCAAAGAATGCGACATTGGTCTGCCGCATGACCTGGTATACAAAGAAATTCCACAAAGGCTTGGCCGGTGGTGGTATGGATTGCCGAGGTCGTTGTATCGACCAAGTGCCATTTGCCTCACTAAAGTTGTCAACTCATCTATTCGTCTCCATCCTCTCTTTGGTTCTGGATTATAGGTATTCACTTCATTCACTCCTCTTGTAGGCACTATGGCTCGGGTACCAAATTGTTGAGCATTTTCAGCCATGTTAGCAATCAAGTCCCGGTCGCAGCGGGGTTTTATCTACCGAGCTCCTCCATAAAGATCAATCATACTTCTATCCATTGGCATCGGACCTTCATAAAAATACCGAATGAGGAGCTGGTCACTAATCCTGGTGGTGTGGGCGGCTTGCACACAATTTCTTGAATCTCTCCCAATATTCATGTAAGGTCTCACCATGGATCCGCTTTATGCCACATATATCTTTTTCTGATTGCAGCCTCTTGAAGCAGAAAGAATTTCTCTAGAAATAGCCTATTCATGTCTTGCCAAAGATGTAATGGAACCAGGATGCAGATAGTAAAGCCAATCCTTTGCAGCTCCATCAAGTGAGAAAGGAAAAGCTCTCAATTTAATGTGATCTTCATCAACTCCATGTGGCCTCATGGTGGAGCACACCACATGGAATTCCTTGAGATGCTTGTGTGGATCTTCTCCACCGCACCATGGAACTTAGGAAGCAAGTGTATCAATCCCGATTTGAGCTCAAAATCGCATGCAATTGGGTATTGGATGGCAAGAGCTTGGTAGTTGACATCCGTGTCGCCACTCTTTCAAAGTCCTATCATGATTGTTAGCCATGTTTTCTCGAAGCAACCGGTCGGCCTCGTAACTCAAGTCAGTGAATTCAGATGCAGACTCACTAAAACTATCACTATGCAAGCTACTACTATGCAAATGACTAGTATGAAGACTATGCACACTAACCTGACTCCTAATGAGCCTATGGAATGTTCTATCTATCTCAGGATCAATATCACACAAATTTTGAGGATTGGACCTGGTCATGCATGATCAGACAGAATTACTTGCAATGCAAGAAAAGCACTAAAAATGCAAGAACACAAGAACCAGCATGCACAAGCATTCAAACCAGGTCAAGGGAGGTGGATCGATCAGTTCAGATGCAAATGAAGCACAAGAAAGCTCAGATCAAAATAAGCTTGTTTGCTACCTGAAAATTGAATTAGAAAAATCAGAAAATCCTAAAAATGAAGAAAAAATGGCCTAAATGAGGTTTTTTTGAGAAATTGGTGGCCCAAACCGCCTTTGGCGGTTTGCCGTGATAGATCTTGAAAAGTTATATGAAATGGACATATCATTTGCATCAATCGGAGTTATATGCAAAAAGTTATGCCACTTCAAAGTTTTAGCCTAAAATCTTGAAAAAGTCATACCAGATGATGGAATATGGCAAAAATAGGTGTCACCTGACCCTTTGGGTCACTTTTGCTCAGGATGATGGTAAAACTTTGGACAAGAATCCCTGGCTTCAAACTCCAACTTAGGATCTACTTCAGCAACTCCTATTAGGCTCCCTTATGCTCCCTTATGCTCCCTTGGTGTAATTCTCAGAAAAAGCAGGTCAAGACTCACAACCAAGGTTAGCCACAGTCCTAATATGATTAATGTGGTCTATAGAAGCAAGGAAAGGCACTGTTCTATTGGTTGATGCAGAAAGCGCTATGACAGTACTCAAATGCTATGCAAGGTGAGGCTAAAGATGCTATCGATATGGATGCACCTAAGGCTTGTATGAATGACTATTCTATGATGCAAACTCTATTAATGTCTCAGAGACTAGGAAATGTAGAATGGAGGTTATGTACGAACTAGTCTATGAGCTGGTTATGCAGATGAGGAATTTGCCTAGCCTAGCCTAGCTTATGAAGGTTCCTAGTTGCAGGATGCAGGATGCAGGATGCAGGATGCAGAATGCGAGTCACGGAAGAGAAACCGAGAATGCAAGGATAGAAGCCAAATGTGCAGAGTGTAGGACCACACAAAGAAAATAGAATTGGACACTAGCACTAAAACTAACAACTCAGAGCCATCAAACAAAACAAACAGAAAACTGCAATGTAGAATTTGGGGAGTCAGATGGATGCAAAACCACAACATAAAACAGGATTAAACACTACTCTTAATGCAGACTACTCCTAGTGCAGTAAATTCGTAAATGCAAAGATATGCAGATATGCGATATATCAGATATGCATTATGCACAAACACAAGAACTCATGAACACAAAGACACGTAATCACACATGCACCGACTGGACACAAGCACAAACAGGGAGTTAACATGATATTCACAGGTATGAACATGATCAAACATAATGTATCATCCCCGGCAACGGCGCCAAAATTTGACTCGCGCGTCGTAACACGAGCAAATTAAACCGAATAGCGACTATAGTATAGTAGCCAACTCGGATCGTTTCCCAAAGATGAACACACTATTTGATCAGAAAATTCAGGGGGGTTTTTATAACAAACACTTAAAATGCAATGCTGAATTCCAAAGCAAACAGAAAACAAAAAGACTAAACCGAATTAAAATTCTAATCCAAGACACACAAGAAGAAAGCAATCAACACTCAATCATTGGATTCAAATATACATGCACACTCCAATTCGATGATTAATTTTAGATTCAATTGAAACCTCAAATCAAACCTAGCATTCACATGAAAATCTCCATGCATTCAACTAATCACTCAAGCAATTCGGTTTAGAGACCTCTAAAACCGAATTGATTTTGGATTAGCTTCCAAACCAATGCTCTAATCTCATATTCAGAACCGAAATATGAATCACACTCTTGAACAATCAAATCACATATATCAACCGAATTATGCATGATTTGATTGACTCTTAATCAACATGCATGAATGAAAACCTCCAATTCAATTACGAGATTAAGAAGAAGAGAAGAGGAGTGAAACCGAAATTGGAATTTCCATGTCTTGATGCACCAATCCTCAAGAGCATGAATGATTCCCTTGATGCCTTGGACCAGAGGAGAATCCACCCTCCATTAATGGAGGAAAACGCAAAAGAAAGAAAGAAAGAAAGAAAGAAAGAGAGAGAGAGAGAGAGAAAGAGAGAGAGAGAGAGAGAGAGAGAGTTTCTTATTCAATAAAACTCAAAATTACAAAATGAGCAAAAAGGTCCCTGAAGCATAATCAGAATTTCCATATATACCTCTAATTAAAAGTCACTAATTACTTAATTAAAATAATCCTCTTTTCCTAAGCTAAATTTGGATAGCTCATTTGCCCAATTTGGATGCTTAGAGAGAAAGTTGTGCCCAAAACAAGTTGAGTGGGCTCTCTTAGACTCAGCAGCGACTTCCAACACGTTTTTGGGCCTCATAACGGTTCTTCTTGGCTTAGTGCTCTGAACATAAAATGAAGCCCTGGATGTTAGCTTTCCACTGCCACCGGAATGGGCTCAATTGAGTCCCTGTAGCCCAAGATATAATCCAATCATTGAAGACTGCTCAGAAACCGCGCCCAAACGCTTCAGTTCAGTTCCGAGCCCAATTTCGGCTTTAAGATCTCAGAATTAGCCCTTGCCCTCTTCATAGAAATTGTAGCTCTATCTCTTAGCTTTCCTACAAATCAAGAAGCGTAATAAAATGAGGTATAGAGCTCAAGATATGATCTGAACACTGAAGTAGGTCAAAATAACCGAAATGCTGCAAAAATTAACTAAGTCTCACTAAGATCCAAAAAAAAAAGAAAATGATTTAAACTCAACCAATTAAGCACAAAGGAGGATTAATGAGACAAGTATGAAGGATAAAAATAGTATAAAAATCCAATTCATCAAAGATAAAGAAAGAAAGGTAAATTTTATGTATTTACATAACTTCAATTACAAGTAAAGTCATCTGTAGATGTTATGTCTCCAGTATATTGATGCTATAGTATCTTAATATGTTGCAGTTATTATTCATAGTATAATTCATGAATTGACTTTGTATGGGCTCTCCCCAATGCCAAGTGCATGAGTAAAATGAACTTTGCTTCGGATAGTATATTTTCGAACTATAAAATTAAATAGCTTGCATAACATGATCACCTTTTTCATAATAAACCGAAGCAACCGAAGATGACAACGATGACATTATATGTGATACTTAAGGAATCCTACTGAGAATTCAAAATTCTCATTCCTATTTCTGTGTTATCTCCAGATAGTTCAAGAAGTTCTAAAGATGGCTGAAGTTCTTTGTCAGGATAAGGTCCATTGTCAGTAACAAGAATAACTCTCAGGTGTGGTACTATGACTTAAGCATAGTACTATACTTGGGAGGGTGTTACAATTTACAGTTTGTCTGTTATATTTACTTACTATTGTATGTTCATTTATTCTACTCATTATTCTGTGTTTTACTGTTAGTATTCTATTCTATCCTTATGCTGTCTTAAGTAAAACTGAACCTTACCTCGGATCAGACGTTTTCTTAAACTTATTAAATATGGATAGTTCAGTTTGATCCCATGTTTTTATAATCAAATAAAAATCGAGGCAACTAAGAATGAATGTGACGTTAGTTAAATACCGTACGCAAGCCCTACTAAGAATTTCTTCAAATTCTCACCTCGTTTTGCATTTCCGCATCATTCTCAGATGCTGATGATGGATTCAACAGCCACTCTCTTTATTGAGATTCCAGACTTGCGCTCCACCATGACCCCATAGTGGGCTCATTGTATATAGCCAACTCTTGCCATTTTTGTCTACCTTTTTAGTAATAAGGATTTTGCTGTTCCTTTATTTCATCCTGCTTTCGACCCTGCTGCCCTTTACTTTGCGGTCCCTTTGCACGTGGCACACCCTCCTCCAACACCTCCCGCACCAGCAGCACCTACAGCTCCTGCTGACCTTGCACCAGAGTCACCCCCGCAGGTGATACCTGACATTCTGCTCAGCTCCGAGAGCGACCCTTATGAGGCCACCAGTTCATCATCTTCCTCCTCAAGACCCAGTGCAGACTACTCACCAGCCGAGCCTGGCATGGCCAATGGGCACTTGACTGAGTAGGTCAGCCGCAGGTGACATTGTACAGTATGGCCCTCTTTTGGCAGTGTGCAGCTTTGGGTCGTAGACGTAGCAGTAGGTTTGAAATGTCCTCTGAGGATCCCATAGGATCGTTTGACTGACACGGGCTTTATGTCTTTTTGGTACACCTGCCCTACTTATGTATCCTGTTTTGAAACTTGTACATAAACTGAAGCATTGGCTTCCGATATATATATATATATATGCTCATGTACAGTTGATGGTATATATGTTATTTATTCTTATCTTTTCGATTGTGATATAAACTCTGTCACGCTCATTATATACAGCGCTCCATTTCTTCTGTTACAAAAAAAAAAAAAAAGAGTGATATGATAAACAAAACGTAAGTAGAGTATCAACACAGTAATGCAGTCTACTTAATTTCATGCTATAACTTAAGCATAACATTAAATTGGTAGGGAGTTACAGGATAAGTTTGTCGAATTACTTAGAGCAACTCACTAGAACTTTGGATATAAAAAGTTTACGTATTTGTTCTTCAATCTGTTATCTTTCTAACAAAATTTGTTGCACTCAAATTGATGGTCTATGGGGCAAATTATGCCTATTAGACACCACTTGCTGCTCAAGTTCGTTTTAATCCACGTATAGCTGACTTCAAAAATTCAAAACTTATTCATCTTAAGTCCAATAGACCTCAAATTTCGTAGGCATACTCTCTTATGAGTTATGTTTCAAATAAAATTAGCTTCATTTCAATTAAAGGTTCCTAGCTCAAGATATGGTCCTGGATTCACTAGTGTCCAAAATTATCTAGATTAGCCTATTTCTATTTATGAGTATTTTTTGAGATCCTAGCTTGTTTCTCTCATTAACTCTAGTTTCACTAGTTCTAATACGTTAATATGAGCCTAAAGAACAACATCCTTAGCCATGATATATGAGAAACAAAAAGAATGAAAACCCTAGCTCATCTAGCAATATATCCATGCATGAGGTAGTTTAGAAGCCTAACTCACTTCCAAGCTTAAAGATTCCTCAAGGCTTACTTTTTCCAACTCTAAAACCCTCTTAGAAATACAAAACAACACCAAAGCTCTTCCTTTCTCTTTCTTGGCTAAAGCTAGATATGATCCAAAGAAGAGAGATTTTGGCTTCTATGTGGTTTAGGAAGTAGTAGACAAGCTCAAGAGTTAAATAGATATTGAAGAAACAAGAAGGAATCAAGGATTTGAGAGTTTGTGAGAGCAATAATAGAGGAGAGGGAGTGAGAAGGAGGGTTTAGCTAGGGTCTTTTGAGGAGGTGAAAATAACAAAAATTCTAGGGATTTTGGGGAAATATTTGGAAAAAGCAAGGGTGACTCACCATAGGTGTATGGCAGAAAAAGTAAGGGTGACTAACATGTGATGCCTTTTGACTTGCTCAAAATTACAAAGATGTCAATAGTTGCAGAAAACAGAAAATACGATAGAAACTCTGATAAAAAAAGACATAAAACACTAAAGGGCTTACAGGAGGTCAAGAACTACCTCAAAAACCTTGAAAAATTCTAGAAAAATTATAAATATATTTTTAATATATTTTTGAAGATGAAAACCAATTTTTAGCAAAATCAATATTTGTATAATTAATTAAAAATAACCTTACCGGGTTGCAAAACGGACCTTGAAAACCCTATAAAACCACTTTAACTTGTAGTAGCAAAGAATCAATGCAGTTCCAAGTTTGGGCTTGATGGACTGTGTAATTGTGCCTATAAATAGACCTCAATTGTTGAAACTGTAGTCGACTTTTTGGAGACAATCCTTTGCTCAATTATCCAAAAAAGGTAAACAATTAGACCCTCTAGCCCTAACCAGACCCTCTAGCTCCTTGGTTCAGTTTCAATTAAATTGGGTAAAAAACTAGCTAGACATTAACTAGAATGTTCTTAGCAAGTTACATTTGTAATAACTAGATTTTACTAAAATCTATGACTTTTTGACCTAATTAGATTTTGAAGAACTTTTTCCACTAAATTTTGATGGAGCAACATATCAGCACATGGGTAGTTGCAGTAAAATTTCTATTTTTAATTTAGATAATTAATTATTATAATTAACTGAAAAATGGGCTTAACAAAGTAAAAATGCACTAGAAATGCTAAAAATTGCATAAAAAGTTCTGAGATATCATATAACACATAATTAAACATGGTTTTAATGATATATTAAATAAATTTAATTGTTTGCTATTTGTTTTGTTAATTAAAGATAAAATTGCCTAATCTATTTTTAAGTAAAATTGCTAATTATATACTAATTAAATGCTAAACCATCTTAATGTTTTCTTAAACGTTAATCATCATATAAGATGAGTATTATGGTGCATCTAGATCAGTTTTGATTAGTTTATAAATTAATTAATCATTAGTGGCATGATTAACTAATTAAATTACCTAATTAAGCTAAAACTAATTTTACGATTAAGTCTAACTAAATATACAATTTTTCTATAAATGTGCCTTCACTAAGACTCCTCCACACACTTTAGAAACACTTAGCTTTTGCCCCAAACACACCCCTCAGCTACAGTTCCGCCTTCATCTCCTAACTCATACCTGATTTCCGGTCTCATGATGTGGCTTCCAGTTTCAACCGAGGTACCCGAGTTCCGACCTCATACCTCATGCTTCAAAATAGTGTATGTGGTTTCCGACTTCAGAAGTTATAGTTTAACACAATGGTCCAAGTACCGAACTCCGAGTTTAATGTAATGAGTTCCGGCCTTAGAGTTGAACTCAATTAGAATAGACACGAGTTCATATCTTTAAGACAATTTGCAAGTCATACACGAGTTCCGATATCCGAGCTTATACTCAAGAGCCTTCCATTTCTGCTGTCGTTCCCGAGTTCGAATAGGGAGTTCCGAGATTGGGTGATTATGAGCTGTATGACTTCCGACATCCGACCTTAATTCAAAGTTTCAAATAAACCAGACAGGATTTCCTCAAGTCACAAACAAGATGGGACGAGTTCCGATGTCCGGCTTCAGCTCCAAGCTCAAGTAAATTAGCATGAGTTCCGACTTCAAGCATAAGAGGGACGAGTTCCGACTTCAGGTAGAGCGAAAGCGTATCCCACTTTTGGGATGACATGGAGATCAGTTTGTGGGGCGACGTGGAGAGCAATTTGGCCACAAAAGTGGGAGACATGGCCGAACTTCAACCACAAAACTCCAACCAATCAACACCATAATCCCAACTACCACTTCACTATTTAAATCAAATTTTTCTCTTCTCTCTGCTGACTTATGCCTCATTCTCCCCTAATTTCAGCCTTCTCGTTCTCTCCTTCTCTCGACAATCTCCATCAAACCTTTAAGCTTCACCAGGTTCCATTAATCTAAACTCAAATTCAGCAAGATCACACTTAAAGGAGGTAGTATTCCATTCTATTCTTGAATTACTTGCAATATGATTGCATGAAATTGTATTCTTCTTTATGTATTTGATGAATTATTGACTGTATTATGATGGGTTATGATAGGATAAATATCAAAAATTGAGTTGAAATTAGAGTTAGCAGAAGAAAACTAGGAGACATGGAGGATTTGGATGCTATCTTAGTGAGGAATTTCATGGCAGTCCATACTGTAGAGTGTACGGCGTCGCCTACAACCAGTTAAATCGGATGGAACCATTTTTAGATAAAAATAGACATCCAAGGATTTCCATACATATATCATATAAGGTTATTGGATTAGTATTGAGAGAGATATGAATTTTTGAAGTTTGACCTAGGATTCAGGACTTTCATCCGGGCAGGGTGACTTGAGGAGGGTATAACTCACCCTACACAACTCCAAATTGAGTGAAACTAACTTTGTTAGAAAGCTTACACACAGGGGAACATCCCAATATGAGATTATGAGTTATGGTCCCAATTGTTCCCAGTGATTTGAGGAAGTTGCCCTATGTCTAATCTAGAGCAAAATAGAGTAGTTCAGGAATAGTTGACTTTCAGGACTTATAACTCGAGGTATACTTAAGCAAATCAAGTGAACTTGTTGCAAATGAAAGGTTGTCCTGTTAGATTTGATATGGCACCAATTTTGAATGATTTGAGGTTATTTTCGATATTTAATGAATTTATATTTTTAGGAGTGTAATTCGGGCTAGTGACCGAACAGGCTGAGGCAAAAGTTAAATATCTTGAGTTATATAAATCAAAATGACATGGGACTAAAGAGGTTAGAAAGTAGACATATAGAGCTATGACATATCCAAAATTCAAGTTTAAATGAGTTGAATAGAGGTAATGGTGGATCATACAAAATTCGGGCAGAACTAGAATAGAATTGGTAGAATGGCCAAATTGATGGTTTCACAAGTGTTAGTGGACATATAAGGTTTGAGTTGAGGATTGCCAGTTTTACATTGATATATATGTTAGATTGATTATGTTGCTATGATTGATTTGTCCGTGGGAAATTGGCACTATTCATGGGGAAACGGATCTGATCCGTTATGCTGCCGGATTTACGGCAGAAGTCTATGAAACTAGGGATATTTATATGCAAGAAAGATATAAGTGTGATATGAGATATATGAGAATAAATCAAGAAGTAGTATGATATAAGGTATATGAAAAATAATGATGAAGAGTATATATATGAGTACATTCAACCTGTTTATGCATGATCATGTATAAGAATGAAAAGACATGAGTATATTAAATGTGAATCCCTCCCAGACTAGGGGCACGTGAGTCCCCTTGTGGATGAGTCGGCGTGACAACGGTCATGGGTGGAGCTGACAAGCTTACTCCAAGGCCAGGCTATCCAAGGGCAGTAAAGGCTAAAGATTAAAGACCAAAGATTAAAGCATAGGCAAGCACCCCGCTCACATGAGGCATGGCATCGACCCAGCTAGTGTGAGTGCAGGGGATAGGACTTACATGAGGCATGGCATGACCCAGCTAGTGTAAGTATCGAATGGAGATCCCATATTCCTAAGGAACGTGACATGGCGATCATGCTCTGATGGGGTATAACATGGCGATCATACTCTGGAATATGGCATGTAAAGATATGGTGATGAGTCTATATTCCTAAGGAACGTGACATGGTGATCACGCTCTGACGGGGTATGACATGGCGATCACATTCTGATGGAGTATGACATGGCGATCATACTCTGGGACGTGGCAGAAGGAACATATTCCTAAGGAATGTGACATGGCGATCACATCCCGATGGGGTATGACATGGCAATCATACTCTGGAATATGTGTAACAAGTAAAGGAAGATAAAGAAAAAGAAGTACATTTTATGTATATGCTTAAATTCAAGGGCAAGTAAAGCCATGGGCAGATTTTATGTGTTCAGTATATTGATTTTAATGTATTTTAGTATGTTTCAGTTATTACTCATTAATATTCATGAATTAATTGATTTGGTATAGGCTCTCCCTAAACGACAAGTGTATGATAAAAATGAACTTTGCTTCGGATAACATATTTTTCAAACTGTAAAATTAAACAGTTTACACAGCATGTTCACTTTTTTTTTATAAACCGAAGCAAACTGAAGATGACAACGATGACATTATGCATGATAATTAGAGAATCCTGCTGAGAATTTATAATTCTCACTCTTATTTTCCATGTTGTCTCTAGATAGTTTCAGAAGTTTCCGAAGACGGCTGAAGTTGCTGTCAGACAAGGTCCGCTCAAGTAACAGTAACAACTCCAGAGTGTGGTACTATGACTTAAGCATAGTACTGTATACTTGGGAGGGTGTTACAATGGGGATCATGGATAATCTGAGAATTTGATGTTATGTAGAGCGATGATGATGGTTTATGATTAATTTTGCATGTATGTGGTGATTAAAATCGAAATTGATAGTAAATGGCTTGAAAAGGGGAGTCAAACCTAGAAGTAGGTTATGGTTTCCCTTGGCAGTCTGTACAGCGGAGTGTACGGCTCTGCCTATTGCCATTTAAATTTGATGAAACAATTTTTATATGAAACTTGACATCTAGGGCTTTCCATACATATAAAATATAAGGCCATTGGATTAGTATAGAATTAGTTATGAATTTTTGAAGTTAGACCTAGAAATCTGGATTCCTACCCAAGCAGCATGGGTTGAGAAGGGTGTAACTCCCTTACACAACTCCAAATTGAGTGCAACCAAAGGTGTTTGAAAGCTAACACATAGGAGAATGTCCCATAAAAATTTCTGAATTCGATAAGGTCCCATTTGTTCCCAATGAGTCGAGAAAGTTGCCCTATGTCCAATCTATGTTAGAATAGGGTAGACTAATAAGGTCAAGTTCTAAAGCCTATAACTCAAATTATACTCTTTCAAATGACATGAAACTTAATTCATTTGAACGCTTGTTCTGTTAGCTTTACATGGATATAAATTTCGTATGATTTCACCCAAATTTCTAGTTTTAGTGAATTTTCCCCCGTAAGAGTGCAATTCTGGTTAGAAGCAGGACAAGTCTCAAAAGAATTTGAGTTAATGTCAGAAGTCGGGAGTTAGTGAATAGGAAGCTAGGTCGGTACACTTAGAATTGAACTCTAAACTCAGTAAAACAGAAAGCTAGCTTAGGAGTGTGTAAGGATGAACCCGGAACTGTATACTTAAGGTTAGACTTGGAGGGGTTTACTTAGTGATTGAACTCGGGCGTAGTGAATAGGAGTCCATACCGGGTATGTTTTAAGGCTGTATTCGGAACTTAGTAGAGAGAGGGCTAGATCGGGTATATTGATGTTGAACTCGGGATTCAGTAATTAAGGAGCTCGAGATTTAGGAAACATACCTATCAAAGTCTCAAAAGACCAATGGTGGAGTAAGGTCGGAAGTCGCACAACCCGGAAATCAGAAATGATGTAACCTCAGGAGACCAAACATAGTGTAAGGAAATCGGAACCTAGATAAGGTCGGAACTCGGAACACATTGGATATTGAAAGTCGAACTCGGGAACCTTAACAAAAATTAAAAGCCTACAAGTTAGATTGATACTTGAGACTTTAAATCTTGTACTTATCAACATTGTTATATTCTTGATATGAGTATGATGTCTTATATGGAGTTTACTATTTGATGTCTAGCACTATTCATCAGGAAGTGAACTTGATTTGTTATTCTGCCGAAATTTCGGTAAAAGATTCATGTGTTGTGTGATTTGAAATGGCATGAATATATGATACTTGAAGAATCAAGCTACATGTGCATTAAATTCATGATATTGTAAAGGATTCCATTTTATTTGGGCCAGCCCCGGAACAACTTAAGGGGAATAGATCAGTGGGAAGGTCGGGGAAAGTAATCCCGACAATCCTATATTGGAACGAGCTCGGTCCTGAAAAGCGGACTATTACCCAGGAGTATATGGCCAATGACTCCCAGGGGACAAAGGATGGAAATAAGTTCTAATAGGCGAAAGCCTTCAAGAATAAGATGCATTTCTAATTTCACATTCATATGCACAGTGTAATGGTTATTAATTGACTGTCTTAGATACCTGTTTATTTTCGTAATATGCTATTGCTCCTTTACAATTACTGTTTAATTGCCTTAGTGTTTCTGTTGATTTCAATTGAGATTGTTTCGGTGTATGTTTTTCAATAAGCATTTAAGTTAAATATCATTTTGTGTTGTACCACTAGAAATTTTTGAAAGACCGAAACAATTGGAATGATAGTGATGACAGATGTGTAGAACTAGGAATTCCTACTGAGAAATTTTTATTTCTCACCCTACTATATATTTCCGCGTCATTCTCAGACTATGGAGCACGCAGCGACAGGAGTCTTATTCATTGAGTTCCCCGAGCTCCACATCCACATCGACCCGTTCCTAGACTCTGTATATATATCTGGCAGGTGCCAGTTTCATTTGTATTTCTTTTTCCAGAGAGACTTCATCGTACCACTTATGCATCCACTGTTTGACCCCGCTGTCCCGTATTGCCATTCCCCTATATATGGCCCATCCATTTTCACCTCCACCAGTAGCAGTAGCAGCACCAGCAGCCCCAGCTCCTATGGCCCCTCCTGCTTCACCACCGCAGCTGATGCTTTCTGCCTCGATGTCAGAGGAGGATCCATCGAAGATATCGAGTTCCTCCTCATCCTCTGCTCCTAGCGCGGGCCATCCCCCTGCAGACGCACCCATGGCGAATGGGTTTCTCTCTTCAGACTCCGGTTAGATAATGGATATGCTGTAGCGATAGTATGTGTACAGGACGACCCTCTTTTGGCATTCTGGGCCATGGATAGATGAGTATAGACTAGGGGTAGTATAACCCATGGGGACCACCTAGGGTAGTGTTCTTAGGAATCGGCCATTTTATTTTGTGTTAGCAGCCTCATATTTCTTTTATCCTGTATCATTTTGACAAACTTTGAAAGCAGACGTTTATGTATATATTTAAGATAGATGTTGCCGTAGTTCCGTCTTTATTTCTCTTTTAATTACGTTATGTTATTTACAGTACACTAATTGACTAGTATTTATTCCGCTGTCAGGCAGGAAATACTATTACGTGAATAGTCACCTGTATGTGAGTAATTAATAATGATATAGAAAATGGAATTTAATCAGCTCGCCACACGTAATCACTTATTAGATAATCTATTATGACTTAAGCATAGTACTTGTCTGGTAAGGCGTTACAAAATTGATTTGTAAATTATGCCCTATATGAACTGTGACCATGCTATATGATTTTGAAGTGTTTTAATATACCCAAAACCGGGTTTGATGCTTGAGAACCTATACTATCATGTTCTGTGTATGTGTGTATGTGTGTCAAGTTTCTTGAATATTTGAGTTGCTTTCATATATGAAAAGTTAAGTTTTCAAATCTGCCTTGTTTTGGACAACATGTTGTCCCTTCAATTTTCTCTTGTTTTAGTGTTTGATAAACTTGGTTTGATGTCCTATATCATATATTTTCTCTTGGTAAAGCTTTGTGCGCAAGATTGAGAAGTTTTGAAGCAAAATACCTTTTTTTTGTCATAAGCATGTTTTTGGCTATATTCTTCTTTGTAACGTGAAAGTTGTTTTAATCATTTTGCTACGATGGAAGGTTTTCAAACCTGTGAAGTATGTTTGAATTAGTATAGTTTATGTGATAGTTGTTTCTGGGGCCATTAAGATTTAATAAGACACTAAAAGACACTTGAAACTTAATAAAATGAACTATGCCCTATGCATTAGAGTTTATGAATTTATTGACTTATACCTATGCTATTGGACTTTGTATGGACTTATTTGGACTGTTATGAGTCTTTGAGACTCTCTTGGACCTAATTAAGGCCATTTATGGTCATACCTATGCATTACAATACTTATGCTTGGACATTAGATTATGAATTTTGGACTATGGACATTGGACTTAATGACAACTTTAATCACGCTAATGAACTTTAAAAATAAAGATTTAAGTTAAGGTCCTATTAGAAATGTCATATGAACTAACTATTTCCTTGCTTGAAGTGGTTTTCTAAGACTTGGTTTAAGAACAAGTATTTTCTTGAACTATTATTTGAGATTTGTTTTTGAGACTTTTGTTTTGCATGAGAATATGTCTACTTTTACTAGTATGAGTTTCGAATTTTAAACATGAAAATTTAGTTGAATTATCTGTTATTATATATGCTCTTGTGTTATCCTATGTCTAAATGCCTTTAAGTTATACATACTATTGTAAATAGAATTACTTACCATGAATTAAGTGTGATATGAAATTGGTGAAACATGCACATGAATATGACTACTAACTTAATTTAAAAATCGATAGTATGTGATTTGACTGTTGATTGATCATATTAGGAATTGAATATAAGATTTGTGTGCACTATGTGATAAGAATGAAATTATATGTGTGCACTTTGTGAATGGTTACTATATGAGAATTAAGGAATAAGTAAGTGTGTGGGCCCCACCATGTAGTGGATAAGCCTGTATTTCACTAAGTGACATCTTGGGCCCCACTATGCTAGTGGATCAGGACTTGGTGATCACTAAAGCCTTGTAGTGGATTAAATGGTACCTTGGGCCCCATCAAGATCACGAATAAGGACTTGGCAATTACTGATCTGACTAGAGGATGCCCTTGCCATGAGAGCTCTAGTAGATCTAGATAATTAATGCAGACCCTACAGACTTCAGCCAAAAGGAAAGGAAACAGGAAGAAGTAAAAGAATTGACAGCATAGTTGTTATTATTTTGATTAATTATTGTGCTTATATTATTGTTTTACTGCTTATACTATTATGATGCACTTCCATCTTGCTTGACACTAACAAATGGCAAGAAATAATAATTTATCTTATTAATTATCTATGACTGATTATGTGTCATTTTGCTGCTAAATGTTCTATTGATATTCATGTGACATGTTTATTTTACTCTGTATTATGCATATTACTACACTCCTACTTTTATTTTTAGCATTTTTAGGATGATGCGAAACTCCCTCGGGAACACCACCTTACTAAAAAGACTTCTCTCACCCCTTTTTCCTTGGTATTTCCAAATGGCATAGGTCATTCTCAACATTGAGATGGATGTGGCCTTTGAGCTAGATGTGCCGAATAATAGAGTCTTATTGCGTATTTTAGATTGTACACTTGTTATCATTATTATTAATGACTAGATCTTAAAATGCCTTAATGTAGCATAGGACGCTCTTTTTGGCATTTTCATCTAACATATTTCATTTTGTAGTTTTGTGGGCTACACGGGTTAGGTGGGGATGATTAGTAGTAGTATAGGCATCTTGTCCCCTACTATATTTTGAGCTATGTATTATAGATTGATACTTGTATATTTTATGACTTAATAGTAGTGATGTATGCTTGTTGTAAATGGTGATTGTCCTTAACTATGGAATTTACTGACTAGTATATGGTAGTATAACTTTCACCACATAAAATAATTAACTAATGATTAAAATTAGAATCGGTGATTGGTGGAAAAAAAATTTACTCACATAAAAATTAAGGTAGTAAGTTTAATAATATTTTGCTAGCTAATTATTATCAAGCTTAAATAAGGAAAAATAAACAATGCGATAATAAGTAGTTAGTAGGGTGTTACACTTAAAGGCCAAGAAGTGGCTCAAGATCCTAATCTGATATAGGATGCATGTATTTTAAAGAATAAAACCTTAATTGCACTGTTTGATTCTAGAGCTTCTCATTCCTTTATTTCATTAATTCATGCAAATGAACTTGAATTACCCATGTCTTATTTGCCATATGACTTAATTGTGTCTATGCCCACTAGAAGTAGAATCTTGACTTCTTCTGTTTGTTTAAATTGTCCTATTCAAATTGATACTTGTTGTTTTACTATTCACCTTATTTGCTTGCCTATGAATGATATTGATATTATTCTTAGTACGAATTGGTTATTTGCTAATAATGTCTTTCTAACCTGTTGAGGGAAAACCATATTATTTCCTACCCAAAATACTCTCACAACTTATTTAGTGGGCACTATTGAATCCATGGCTAATCAAATAGGAAAATTTTTGTCTAAACATACCTTAGGATGTGTTCTACTATGTTTGTTGGAATTAGAGGCTAATGATCGCCTAAAGATTAAAGATATCCTTGTACTAAGAGAATTCCCTAAGGTATTCCTGTAACATCCACCGTTTTTTCGCTTAATTATTCGGTTTTATCGAATAATTGAGAATAAATAAAATTCAGTTAAACAATTATTTAGACTCAATTGATTAGCAATTACTTGAGTTTAGATATGAGAGGATTAAGTTAGAAATATTGGAGATCTCATAAAATTTTATTGAAAATCGATTTACAGATTTAAAGGAAATCGGTAAAATTTCGGTATTTTAAACTGTCGGAACCGAACCAATAAGATTTCAATTCTTTTACCCTACCTTGAGTGGCTGATAACTCAACCACTTAGCACCAAATGTGGCGCCACTTTGGCCACACTCCATGGAGAAGCTTGGCTGAATTTCAGCGAAGCATTCTAAGCCAATCAAATTTCAAGAAAAACCACTCAAAGTAATCAGAATTTTTCCACCCTTTAACACCCATTTAGATCTCTTCTTGCGCCACTTTTCTCCTCTTCTTTCAGCTCTCTTTCTCTTTTCTTCACACACATAACTCCAGCCAACATCAAGCTCTACTCATCCAAGCCCTCAAAAATCCAGCAAAATCACCTAGAACAAAGGTAGGAGTTCTATTCTTGCATCAATTCTGTGGTCTTGGCTGGTTGAGCTTGGATTATTTTCATGATCTTTAAGGTGTTAAATGAATGATTATGATGATATGTGATTGGTTTTGGGCTGTTGGTTTGGTTAAAACCGAATTGGAATCAAGAAAGAGTGAAAATAGGAAGAGATGATGGGTGGGAGAACCAAAAACCCTCGGTAGTCCGTACGGCAGAGTGTACGGCTGCGCCTACAGCCGATTAAATTTGATGAAACCAATTTTAAATGAAACTAGACATCCAGGGCTTTCCATAGATATATCATATAAGGCTTTTGGATTATTATTGAGAGAGATATGATTTTTTGAATTTCGACCTAGGGTTTTGACTCTGATTTTGGGCAGACTGGGTTGTTCAGGGTAGAACTCGCCCTGTATTATTCGAAAATGAGTGAAACCAACTTTTTTAGAAAGCTTACACATAGGAGAATGTCCCATAAAAAATTTTAGAATTAGATAAGGTCCCAGTTGCTCTTGATAAGCAATATTTTGATACACTGATTAACCCTCATATTTAGTTTATTGAATCTCTTTTGTGCTTAATTGAATAATATTGGACACATTTTATAAGTTTGGACTCTAATTGGGCTTAATTGTATTTTCCAGCACTATTACAAATTTATACTATTTTTGTATTATAGCTGTATCTTGAGTTGTAGATATATAAAAATTATAAATTTTATATTGTAGGAAAGCTGAGAGAAAGATCTACAACTTTGATGAAGAAGTCAAAAACTAATTCAGATGTCTAGTGGGTCGAATTGGGCCACGAAGTCAGAACAAGGCTGTTACGTTGGAACCAGAATAGTGTGCACTAATTGGGCCATAATGTGAGTTGTAGACATTGGATTGAGGTGAAACCGTGCCATTTGAGAGCTAAGACATAAAGCTTCAATTCATATGAAGATCATTCTCCAAAATAATGACATCTTCATGGACTTATTGGCTGTTAAAATGGACTGACGTGAATACACATATAATCTGAACATGCTATAAAGATTGGGCCATAACTCTCTCATTTCAAGTCCAAATTAAGCAAATTGGGTGTCCACTTAAAGCTAAGAGATAGAGGATTAAGTTGGGCTCAAGGATATTTTTGAATTTTGACATTTGAGGTCTGATAAGAGGAGAGAAAACTGAGACGCGAAGAGGACTTATCTCTAACATTTTTCATTTTTTCTTTCTTCTCTTCTCCTCTCCTCTTCTTTTCTTTTTCTTTTCCCTTCATTTTGGAAGATACTTGTTTTGGGTTCTATTTTGTAACCTTCATTGCTATGGAGGAGTAGGATTTCAAGCTAGCTCAAGGAGACTCCAAGGGTATTATGGTTGTAATCCTGAAACCCTATGCTTGAATTTCAATCATGTTTGTTTTTTTTAATCTTTGCCCTCTTTTATTTGTAAATTTGCATTGAATGGTATTGATATGTGAGTTTATGAATGAGGAATTAGTTGGGTGATTGCTAATTGGTCAATTGGTATGAACTTGATTAGTTAAATAATTAGGAATTGGGTTTGGGTTCAAACCTAGGCTAATACAATTGGGGCTAGAAATCAACATAGGTTAATTAGAGTTGAGGTCTCAATTATCTAATCAATTATGTGTTGGTTGAATTCCTAGAGTTCTCTAGGTAGAATTGTGGGGTTATTAGTAGAGGTCTCTCTAATAGCTCAAATTAGTCGCACTCCATGTGTTTGATATATTGTGCGTTAATGATTGATTCATCTTATGCCTAAGGAACTCTTTGAACTAGTGTTTTTATTTTCATCTAATTTTCTTTTATAGCTTATTGACTGCATGTTTGAACATACCCCCCTTGTTACTTAACTAGATAGCAAGAACATCCTTGTGAGACGACCTTGGTTGCACTATACTTCAAATTTAGTGTAATTAAGTATTTTAAAATTGTAATTTGGAGCAGGCTGCGACACTTGTTGCCATATAGCATACCTTGCATTTTGCCCCTTGTGTAGCCCCTTTGAGCCTTGTTGACCATTTCTTGGTTTGTAACACATTATAAGCTTTAAGAGGAAAACCATGTTATACCCAACCTTAGGGAATAGAAAGTGCACTGGCTTCATCATTATTGTTGCATTTCAAGTGTGGGGGTTTGAAAGGATGCAAGGAAAGCGGAAAAAAAAAAGAAAAAAAAAACAACATAAAATAAAATGGAGAATCTTGATAAAAGAAAAAAAAAAGAAAAAAAAAGTTCAAAGAGAGTAAGTGTGTGATGTCTTGATTTGTCTAATGACCAATGTCACTTCTATTCTCTTAGGTTGTACCTTGTCATATCCTCATATTTTCCTACCCTTACCTTAGCCCCATTACAACCTTGAATAAAGTCCTCTTGATTTGTGTTTGCATATGATTGTGAGTAGTGGAGAAGTAGAAGATTAACAAGCTTATGGTAATGCATTGTCTATTAAGGTGACTTGTGTGAAACACTTTTGCCCATACACTTGAGAGTTGAGAGATTTAAACACCATCTTGTTAACCTTTCCATGCTTAATCTATTTGAATTTTGAAGGATATTGCTTAACTTGCATTTTTGAGAGATGGAGTGTTGAATGATTTGATTGTTGGAAACTCTTGATGCCTTATATGCTCTTATGTTCCTAAGCTTGGCACTTTTGATGATTCATTGGAAAATTTGCTTGTTCATTTTGGGTTATTCCATGATTTTTAGGTTGCATGTTTCTTTGCCCTTAGTTGAATTTTGCATGAGGACATGCAAGAGTTAAGTGTGGGGGAATTTGATCAATTGGATTTTTATGTACTTATTTTCTCTCATTCCTAGCTCAATAATTCTCTCTTATGCCTAATTGTTTTGAATTGGACCATTTTGTATTGTTTGGATTTTGTTTGGGTTTGAGTTAAATTTTCCAGCATTAGGCAAATTCTGACACTGTTTTGGTTTTTGGGTTATATCTTGAGTTGTAGAGCTCATTTTATTGTGATTCTTGATTTGTAGAAAAGCTGAGAGATAGGCCTACAAGTTATATGAAGAGCTCAGAAGCCAATTCTAGTGTTAAGAAGCTGAAATTGGGCCTAGAAATGAACTGAAGTGGTGCAACTGCGGATTCTGAGCAGGGTGTGGTATTTGGGCTATATCTCGGTCCACAGATGTCTGATTGAGCCTGTTTCAGTGGCATTTTGAATCTGACATCCAAAGCTACAATTCTTCTTCAGAGTGGAAATCCAAATGGAATCGTTTTGATAGACAAAACGATAGAAGAACGTTACTCACAGAATTAGCTATAATGATTTCATGTTTTTAATGTAACTTTCTTTCTATAATTCGGATTTTAGCAAATAAGATGTCCAGATTCAAAGGAGAGAGAGAGGATTAATGTAGTGATGACAATTTAATAAGTTTAGGTGGTTTTGATTTGGATTTTTGGCCGGTTTCAAAAAAGGGCCGAACTTGTACTTGGGAGACAGATTTTGGAATAAGCAGAATTTTCGGTTTTGTTGCTCTTCTTCTCCTCTCTTCACTCACGCCCCCACCCCACCTTAACAACTCGTCTTCCTACATTCATGGAGGAGTAAGCTTCCATCTAATCCAAGGATTCAAAGGAGCATTGGCTATCTTGAGGATTTGCGCAACCAAACTTCATCAAATCAAATCAATTTTCTACTCCCTTTTCTTTCATTGTGATTACTCCAATTTCGGATTTGAAGGTTTTTGATTCAGAATTGTGGTGGTTTATGATTGATTGCTTCCTTACTTGCTTGCATATTGCTCGATTGATTAATGTGTAATGCAATTGTGTGAGTAGAATCATTTTCAGGTTTGAATTTGATGATTGATTACATTGGTGCTTGAAAATTAACATAAATTGGTTAGGTTCTAGAGGTTTCTGAATTTAATCATTTATCTGTTAATTGAATGCATGAAGGTTTTCGTGTGCAATGTCGTATCCGAACAGAAGTTTCTTTAGGGGTTGATGTCAGTCACTGATTTGATTTGAATGATTATTTTTAGAATCCGATGATAGATTAGCCATTGTCTTTCTTGGTTCTTGGATTGGATGTTCCAAATTCTGTTAATTTCTTTTATATTCATTTCAGTATTTTAAATTCCTAACCCCCCCCAATTTCCTGATCGTATAACATTGTCATCACTGGGAAACGACCCGGGTTGCACCCTTGCTACGAGTTTAGTGTAATTTGGTTTTTATTGTAATTTGATCGAGCTCGGCACTCGAGTCAGCTCCCAGTGACCCAAGAAAGTTACCCTACATCCCAACTAGGTCAGAATAGGGCAGTTTAGGAAGGTCAGAATTCGGGGCTTATAACTCGAGCCTTACCAAGTCAAATGGAATGAAAATTTTTGCAAATGAAACTTTACCCTGTTAGCTTTAATATGAGTCCAATTTCGTATCATTTGATTCAGTTTTCGATTTTTAGTGGATTTTTACTTTTAAGTGTCTGATTCTGGCTAGCCATTGGGCAGGCCGAGGTAAAATCAAAATATCTTAAGCTATAGATATCAAAATTAGATAGGACCAAAGAGGTTAGAAAATAGACACATAACCCTTTAACATACCCAAATTTGAGATCCAAATGAGTTAAATAGAAATTATGGCTTGAATTATAAAAATCGGGTTGGTTGACTATGCTAAGGTAGAAACTCTGACGTAATGAGTTCAATGCTATTATGAGTTCAATATTCAAGCTTATGTGAAATGTTGTGACCTTTGTGATAAATTGATGTTCTGATGTACTGGCACTATTCATGGGGAAGCGGACACGTTACGTTATGCTACCAAAATTTCAGTAGACCCTTGCATAAGTTATGAATTTCATGTTGATGCATATGCAATTTCAAGAAAAGCTATGAAAGTTATGATAATAATTATGTTACTATGAAAGTTCCATGCTACTTGGGCCAGCCCCGAATAAGAAGTTAAGGGGAATAGATCAATGGGAAGGTCGGGGAAAGTAAACCCGGCATTCCTGTATAGGAACGAGCTCGATCCTGAAAAGCAGACTATTACCCAGGAGTCTAAATGGCCAAGAACTCCCAGGGGACCAAGAGATGGAAAATGATGAAAGGAAATGGAAAGACTTATGAAGAAAGGTTCATGATTAAGCTTGCATGATTACATGAATGCATGGTTACATGAAATAATTATGTCAAGATGGATGCAGTGTCTATTAAGTTTATTTACTGCTGTTTATTTATTTATTTATTTATTCTATTTACTATTCTATTTCCTATGTCCGCTAAAGTAAAACTGAACCTTGCCTCGGACCAGACTTTTCCTTAAACTCCATAACACGGATAACTAGCTTGAACACATGTTTTTATGATTAAATAAAACCCGAGGCAACTGAGAATGCATGTGACGTCAGGTAACCACTAAACACAACCCCACTAAGAATTTCTTGAAATTCTCACCTCGTTCTGTATTTTCCGCATCATTCTCAGATGCTGGCGAAGGGCTCAACGGCCAC
This sequence comes from Pterocarpus macrocarpus, assembly GCA_031439585.1. Classification (NCBI taxonomy): domain Eukaryota; kingdom Viridiplantae; phylum Streptophyta; class Magnoliopsida; order Fabales; family Fabaceae; genus Pterocarpus; species Pterocarpus macrocarpus. The sequence continues at coordinate 46,676,023 of CM062515.1, read as the reverse complement.
TCTTTTCATTGAGATCCCAGACCTGCAGCTTCACTATGACTTCGAATGGGCCTCGTTGCATACAGCCTGCTCTTGCTAGTTCTGCCTCTGCTTTTAGCACTAGGAATTTTGTTGTTCCTTATTTCATCTGCTGTTAATATATATATATATGTATAGACTGAAGCAATGACTTCTATCATGTAAATATACATGTATGTATACAGTTGATGTTATTATACTATTCCTTATCTGTTGTGGTATTATGTTGAGTTTCGTTACGCTCATAGTATAGCAGCGCGCCATTTCGTCTGTTTTAAAAAAAAAATATGCAGAATATTAACACGGTAACACAGTCTACCTAATTTCATGTTATGACTTAAGCATAATGTTAAATTAGTATGGTGTTACAATTCCCACTTGAGATAGAGAATTTACCTCCCAAGAGAGAAATAGAATTCTCTATTGACTTCTTACCAGGTACTAGTCTGATATCCATAGCACCCTATAGGATGTCACCCTTTGAGTTGAGTAAATTAAAAAAAAACAAATAGAGGACCTATTAGGGAAAGGATTTATTAGACCTAATGCCTCATCCTGGGGAGCACAAGTATTGTTTGTGAAAAGAAGGATGGTAGTCTAAGATCAAGTATAGATTACATGCGGCTCTAGCAAGTATATTGGGTCACATAAGTAATAAAGTGATGAGAGAGTTATCGTCCCACGAGAATAGATGAATTACCAAGTAACTAACAGGAATGACTACTTGGACTAGAAGAATGGAATGAGTAAAGAAAGCTAAATAATCAAATCAAGCAAGAGAACAAAACTGCACTTAAAGATGAATTAGATCAATGGGATGGACACTAGGGCTAATTGACTTCACCTAACTATGGACTCAATTACCATGGATCTTAATTATCTTATTTTTACCTAATTGATTAATGATTGGATTCCCTGAACTAATTTCAAGCCTTTCTCAAGGTCAAGAAATTCTCTTTATTCTTCATTGATTTCACAATCTCTTAGTTACAAACTAATTTAGGAAAAAGGTTGAAGTTTTATGGATTCCTAAGATGACCACATGAGTCACGTTTATCTATCTCTAGTTTTCGCTCAACTCACAGTGTTCATGATGAGAAGCTTTGTTTACAAACCCTATCTTTAGTTATTATAAACCAACAAATCAGTTGAATGGTGGCCAATCACTCAAAAGTAGTAAGAACAATCATAAACACTTAATAATTAAGATAAAAAATAAATAAAATCAATCTATAAGTAATATCATCACATAGTATCAATGCCCTAGAATGGGGTTTAGTTCATGATGGAATCACAAACAACGGAAAAAGTAGAAAAAAGAACAAAAGAAAGTATAGCCATGAAGAAAAACAAGGATTCCAATGTCTTGAGGGTGAAGGATGTCTCCAACTCTTCACAAAACTCTCTACAAAGCTCCTTCAATCTCTAAGCCTCTCCTCTAAGGTTGCCTCTGTAACATCCCCAATTTTATCTAAGCTAATTAGCTCAGTGGTCTTGGCTAATTAGAGAGGTTAACGATTAACTAAAGAGTAATCGGCTAATCTCGATGAGCAAGAGCTTGGTAAATTGAGTCAAGTCAATAATTGAAGTATAACATACTAAATGTTTTAATTAAAACCTAATTATTCGAACCTCATTAATTCGTAACTTAGAAATATATTTAAGCTAATACAATCTTATTAATTAAGTACAAGACAATTGTTCTACCTTGATCAATTGAGATAGATTATTTCTTACAACCTAATTACATAATTCATAAGATCAATTCTTTTAGAGGAAAAATGTTTTAAAAGTGTAATTAACCAAAATCGGTTAAAGAGCAATTTAACTAATCAAATTGATTAACAACTTAGGTAATTCTAATAACTTTGAAAATTTAAAAATTTCTCCTAATTGTTGCACAAGATTTCAGCTAAGACAAGAGCAAAATCTAACCATCGATTTGCCTTCTCATCATACACTCTTAGATCAAGGGTCTATGTTAGAAGTATATCTTTAGTCAAGACAAAAGAAGTACCTTCCTCCCTTAGGATTATGCCACTTGTAGTGATCTTATTCAATCAAGCCAATCCCAAGAGGGGTCCTTGCCTTTGTCCACTTGAGAAAACACAAAATAGTCCATAGCATGTACCAAGACTCAAGGAAAACACAACCCACCCTTTTACCCCAAGATTCCTAGCTTTCTTGCTTGAAAAAGAAGTTAAACTCACCTACTTCCTCTTGCTTATTGGAGAAGCAAAACACATCAACCCATTCACCCCATTTTTGTGCCAACTAACCCCTCCCCCGCTCCCTCATTTGTGATTTTCATTCTTTTACTACAAGCCTATGCTCTCACTTCTCTCTAAGCCTCATTCTAACTGTTCTATTCTTCCAATTTTTTTTTGTTCTTCTTCCTAGTTTCACACTCCATCTAACTCTCTTTCCTTTCACCACCCTCACAAGCCCTTCAAGGACCACCTTCTTTGATTCTTGAGGAAGCAAAATAAACACTCACTTAGCCCCATTATCAAGCTCAAGAAGGAGGAGGCTATCTCCAACATTTTCACTCTTCAAGCTTTCAAGAAACCCATTTGGTAGTGACTCTAGCCCTTCTTTCTTCTATATTTTTCAAGTTCTAGAACTCCTAAGCTCTCCATAGCTTGGTGGTTTTAGAGCTTGCTCTAAAGGCCTCGTAGCCATACTCTTATTATAAGAAGTTGTTTGTAATTTTTGCTCTTCTCTTGGAAAATGACTTTATTGTGTATTTATTCTTATTTTGAACCAAAATTTTTAGAACTCAAAATATTGATTTTTACCAAGATTTCAAAGATTAAAATTGATTTAGAAGATAAAATTGGTCACTTGAGGAAGAGCCTTAATGTTTTTACAAGAAAACTTATTGAAACCAAAACTATTAAAGCTAGATATTCTGGCAGTCTATTTTACATGACTAATAACTCATTCAATACAACTCCAAATGCAATTAAACTAATTTTAAATGAAAATAGACTCTTAGAGATGTTTATACATATAAAATACATAAACTTTGGCCTGAAAATGAGAGAGATATGAATTTTCAAAGTATGTTGTCCCCAGATATGTTTTTGTTCAGGCAGTATGTAATAAAATCTTAATAACTTGAGCTATACAGAATATTTTTGAGTGGGACTAAGTTTGTTAGAAAGCTAAGACATAAAGGAGCATCCCCATAAAATAGTTTTGTTAGATTCCTTGTGAGGAACTCCCAGTAAAGTTTAAAAGTTGCTGTACTGAAAATAAACTTAAAAGCTGAATAGTCAGATTAAAACATGCATATCTCAAGTTACAAAATGAATTTTTCGGTGGGGCTTATTTTGTTTAAAAATAGACTTAGAGACCTATAATCATTCCAAAATTCAAGTCAAAATTGTAAAATATGAAATTATGGTGAATTTTTGAAGTTACTGCCCCACTATAAAAGTAAAACTAGTTATGGTTAAGTTTAAAGATTAATGAGAAATAAACATAAAGACATTAAGACCCTCAATTTAAGATAAGGGAAAACTTCATAATTCAACTTAAAAAGCTTCAAAAAGGATGGTAGACGAAATTGACTCTATACCTAATAAAAGAATTTATATAAGGGACAATGTCAATTAAAAGCTTGCACCAAATTTACTAAGCTAAGCTTGTAAGACTTTGTGTGATATATATGCCTCTATGTGTCAATATGATGACAATGATATGATAATGATATGATGATGATCATGATGATGATGATATGATAATGATGATGATGATACGATATGATGATGATAAGGATGATAATGTTATGATGATGATATGATAATGAATGATGATGACATGAATATGATATGTTGATGATATGATGCCTAATGATATGTGATATTGGAATTCTCTATTTGGCAAAATTTTGGGAAGCTTCGATTCAGTCGTTATGCTGCCGAAATTCTGCAAAAATTGTTGACTTAGAATAATTTTGCATCATAAGCTTTAATAAGAAGAGATTGAACTAAGGGTGTGATCCTTCAAAAAGGAAGGTGACCCAAAGTAAGCTCCTCTCACCCACAACTCACATGAGGTATGACATCGACCCAGCTAGTGTGAGTATAGGGGATAGGGCTTACATGAGGTATGGCATAACCCAGCTAGTGTAACTACCGAAAATTTATGGTGGCGACGGCCATGGTATGAGCTCATTACCACTTATATTTAGTGGGTGAAAATAAAAGGACTTAAGATAAAGTCAAGCTAAGAAAAGAAAAGGGACTTCGGTCCAAACCCTTGAAGGGAAGAAGTTAAGAGAATCTTATAGCATAGCTATGCATGTTTTATGTAATTATAGTTGTTCCTATGCTTGTTATGATATAAATGATCAGAGGGCATGTTAAAATTGAATCCACTTCGGATAGCTATGTTTTCGAAAATCTAAGAATTGGACCTTATGCATGCTCACTATTTTCAATTATAAAACCAAAGTGGCTGGGATGATGACGACGACACTTCTGTGTCGGGTTCAAGTTCTACTGAGAAATCTTATTTCTCACCCTAGTTATTCTTCCGTATCGTCACTAGATCTCGATGACGTACCTTATGGAGTGGAGTATGGATCTGCCCCATCATGAGTGGACTTTCGATGACGATGCTCAGGCCATCGTGGCGACGACCACCACGGTGGTGCGCACCTACTTTTACCCTACTTGTATACATGAGGATGTGGGGCCCAATATTCCGCCTGCCCCAGCTAACATTCTTGCCACCTACCTTGGATAACCGCAGGGTCCTTGGGATTTTCCACCCGAGCCATTGTTGGATATTAAGATGGAGCTGATGTCTCCAGAGCTGCCTACTGCCTAGCCCCTGTCTTAGCCGATGATTCCTATTATTAAACTAAGCTTCACAGCCACCCCTAGGGCCACAACCACCTCATCGCCATACCCTGAGTATCATCTGGATACTTCGGAGGAGGATCCTTCTGTGGAGCAGTCCTCAGCAGCCAGCTGTGACCCAAATCAAGTCAGCCCAAGTCGTCACATTCATTGAATTGAGATGATTCGTAGACATCCCCTCATCATACGCACACCTCATGGGTGAGAAGCTAGGAGGACCCGCGTCTCTGGACTGCAACATCAGTAGATCGGAGGGTGTATTGTTGGAAACTGATCTTAGGATTTGGTGTGGAGCCAAGACGCATGGATTTTTGAGATTCCTGCTTCCTCGTGTATCTCTTTTGCTTTAAAGCTTGCTGTGTTAAATTGCATTCTATATGTAATGATGACTTAATTATGAGTACCTTTATGTAATGATGGATATTATGAATTATATTTATGTGGTATGGGTATGTAAGAATTTCTATGTAGTATGTATCTTGTATTGTTTTTATTTCACTTATGATTCGGACTCTCATACATCACGCTCGTTTATATCTATCTTCTCGCTCAAGGCTTTACTTTCCAAAATGCTGTGAAGCAATGGCGTATATATTTCAAAAAAAAAAAAAATCTTACCGTATGTTCTGCATAATTTAATTTCAAAGCAAAGTTTAGTTTTTCCACGAGCATAAGTAACAACTAATAAAATGCCGTAACACGACTTAAACGTAGTATGGGTTTATCAGGGTGTTATAGCCTCAAGTGTTTAGAGTGTCAAAAGGTATTAAAAAGGTTGTAAAAAATCCTTTAAATATGACCTAAGATCTTCTCCTATAAGATTGCTTTAAAAAAAATAGACTTTCCTGATTTATCGTAGCCACACTCGAGCTTGCTATACTATGCTTGAGCATGCTGCCAAAATAGCAACTCTATAGATTTACCTATTTTGCTCACTTCCAAGCTCAATATCGATCAAACTAGTTGGATTTGCCTTTGAACGTCAATAGATATTGTAGATCTTTGAGTAAGCTTTCCAATGCAACAAAAACCATTTCAATTGGAGTTCTGTAGCTCAAGATATGGGCAAAATACTAATGGATGGTCAAGCTTGGCAGCATCTAAGATAAGATAAAGTTGCATCTGAGATAAGATAAGCTTCACTCTTGTTTCCTCTTTTTCTCCTAAAAGATTCAAAAACTGGAAAAAATGTCAAATCTCTTCATCTTTCCAAAGAGTCCTAATCATGTCAATTCAACTTCCAGAGAGTGAGATATGTATTTTCTCTTGTAACATGGTCTTGAAATCCAACAAATTAGGCCCCTTAAGACTCCAATTGAGCTTCTCTTCCCCACTTGAGTGCTTGTACTTAATTGAAACAAAATGAATTGGCTAATGCTCCTACTATTTTCAAGGATTATATGAATATGATTTTTAGACGTTTCTTGGATATTCATTATTGGGTTTATTGATTATATTTTGATTTATTCTAAGATTGAGAAGGAGCATTTGGAGCATTTAAGAATAGTTTTTTAGATTTTAAAGGGAAAGCAATTGTATGCAAAACTGGAAAAGTGTGATTTCTAGCTAAAGGAGGTAAAATCTCAAGGTCATGTAATCAATGAAAATGGTGCGTCCATTGACCCTATTAAGGTGGAAGCAGTGTTGTCTTGGTAAAGACCTGAGATAGTGACAGAGATTAGAAGTTTCCTAAGACTTGCAGGATATTGTTGGAGGTTTATCCAAGGATTCTCCTAATTAGCTTTAACTTTGACTAGGTTGACCCAGAAAGGAAAACCATTTGTGTAGACATCAGAGTGTAAACCCAGTTTCAAAGAGCTGAAACATAAGCTTACATTTGCCCTAGTGTTAGTAATCCCTGACCTAGAGAAGGATTTTGTGGTGTATAATGATGCCTTTAGGAAAGGATTAGGTTGTGTCTTAATGCAAGAAACGAAGGTAGTAGCCTATGCTTCTAGGCAATTGGGTCCACATGAAGAGAACTATCCATGATTGAGAATTAGTAGCTATGGTGTTTGTGCTTAAGATATGGAGGCATTATCTATATGGTGTGAAATTTGAGGTTTACACTGATCACAAGAGTTTAAAGTACTTATTTGATAAGAAAAAGTTGAACTTGAGATAGAGAAGTGGTTAGAATTTCTTAAGGATTATGATTTTGAGGTTAAATACCACCTAGGTAGGGCAACTGTTGTTGCTGATGCACTCAGTAGGAAATCCCTACGTGTAGCAAGTTTGATGGTCAAAGAATGGAAGTTATTAGAAAAGTTTAGGGATTTGAATCTTATGGTGACTATAGAGCTCGATCATTTGAGTCTAAATTAGTTGAGGATAGACAATAACTTTAAAAAGCAAATCATTAAGGGCCAGAAGGAGGATAATCTTTTACAAATTTATATGGAGCATGTGATCAAAGGGAAATAGAAGGATTTACGTATTACTAGTAATGGAGCTTTGATGTATCATGATAGGTTGTGTGTACTTTTGGAGATTTGCCGAAATTGATCTTAGATGAAGCACATAACAATAGGTATACCATTCAACCAAGAGCCACTAAGATGTATCGAGACCTAAAGTAATTCTTTTGGTGACCAAGAATGAAGAGGGATATAATAGAATTTGTGACAAAATATTTAACCTATCAGAAAGTTAAAATGGAACATCAAAAACCCTCAGGTTTACTCCAACCCTTAAAGATCTCTGAATGGAAGTTGGATAATATAGACATGCACTTTGTAATGGGATTGCCTAGGACAACCTCTAGACATGATGGTATTTGGGTTATAGTGGATAGATTGACTAAGTTTGGTCATTTCCTTGCCATTAGAGCTACCTATTCACTAGACAAGTTAGCCATGAGATTGTCTGATTACATGGTATACTCATGAGCATTGTGTTTGATAGAGATTCTAGGTTCACCACTAGGTTTTGGAAAGCATTGCAAGGAACTTTTGGGGCTAGATTAAACTTTAGTACTACTTATCACCCCTAGATTGATAGACAAACTGAGAAAACTATACAAACCTTAGAGGATATGTTAAGAGCCTGTATTTTGGATCAGAAAGGGAATTAGGATAATTATCTACCATTGATAAAGTTCTCATACAATAATAATCACCATTTTAGTATTGGAATGGCATCTTATGAGGCTTTGTGTGGTAGGAAGTGTAGATCCCCACCCTGTTGGTATAAGGTTAATGAAAGAAAAATGTTAGGACCTGAAATTGTCCAAAGAACCACTGACTAGATTAAGTTTATCATGGATAAATTATTGACTGTGCAAAGTTGGCAAAAGAGCTATGCTGATCAGAGAAATAAGCATTTGGAATTTCAAGAAAGTGAACACATATTCCTAAGGGTATCTCCTACAATAGGGGTAGGCAGGGCTCTAAAACCTAGAAAGTTGAGTCCTTATTTACTTAGACCATATCAAATTATAAACCAAGTTGGCCCGATCACTTATCATCTTACTTTACTCCTTAGCCTTTCAAACCTTCATGATATCTTTCATGTATTTCAATTAAAGAAATATTGTTCAGATCCTTCACATCTCCTCCAGCATGACTCTATGCAGTTAAGGAATGATTTAATCTATATTGTTAGACTTGATATGATTTTGGATAGGAGTCTGAAGGAACTCAGGGGTGGTAAGACAATTCCTTTGGTAAACGTTCTGTGGAAGGACTAACTCCAGAGGAAGCAACATGGAAAAAGGAAGAGGATTTTCAGAGAGATTATCTAGAGTTATTTAACTAAGGTAACTAAATTTCGAGGACGAAATTTTTTTAAAGAAGGGGAGAAATGTAACATCCCCATTTTTCTTAATATAACATTGTAGAAACTTTGAATTATTCCACATAGGCATAGTGAGAATTTCTCAGGCAGTGCCTTGCCATGATAATCCTCACACTTAGAACTTTAGGGAAATGTAACACTATTATTGGAATTACGGCACTGCCATATAGTAAAAATTAGGAAAAATTCAATTTTAATGGTCATGGCCTATTACTTCAACTTGAAAGCTAGAAACCGCAACCATTGTTATAAGACATTGGAGTCTAACTTCCAGTATCCAATTTTCAAATTCAAGTCCTTCAGAACATTTCTGATGCATCGACGTAGATTCCACCTAACTGGACCGAGATGCGGCTTCAAGCTAGTCTACAATCTTTTGGAAGTCTCGGTTTCCGACACCCAATTTCATGGCAACGGAGCAACTCTAGGCTGACTAACTTCATGTGAACCAAAAATCTCTAACCATAACAATAACATATGTCAAAATCTGAGGCATTCTGAGTTCTGAGGTCCCATTCACTTTAGGTTCAAAGTTCAAGCAGAATAAGAGGTATCCAGTTTTTCGAGTTCCAAGCATAATAGGAGGTAATTAAGTCTATGAGTTCTGAGTTCAAACAGAAGAGGAGGTGCCATGTTTCTGGGTTTCTATTTAGGTACACTATAGCTTTCCATTCACTACTTACTAGTTCCAGTGATACCAAGTTCCTAGTTAATGAGAGTATTCACTAGATTTCAAGTTTTGAGTTCACGAGAAGTGTTCACTTCTTACTTGTCCCCCTAATATCGAGTTCTGAATTCATTACAGAGTTCATTTCTTCCTTGTTTTACTACGAGTTTCGAGTTTCGTGTTCCTATTTAAATATCCATAGTGTCGGTATCCAACCCAAAGATATGCTGAACCTAGAAAACACTCTTTCATGCTTTCCTTTTTCCCTTAATGGACAATATTTCATTATCTTAGTGTTTAACAATTGATATGTTTACTTTCACTTACACTTTGGTCGTAGAAACCAAAATCTCAACTAATTAAGCCACAGAGGTATCCAAGTGTGAAATGACATGGGATGTCCCTAGACTTCCTCAAAATTATGAAGATGCCATTAGTTGCATAAAACATAAAATATAATAGAAAATCTGATAGGAAATAGATAAAAAACACGAAAAAGGCTTACAGAAAGTCGAAAACTACCCAAAAGACCCCAAAAAAATTTAGAAAAATTATAAATACATTTTTGAAGATGAAAGCCAATTTTTAATAAAATTGAGCAATATTTGTAAAATTACTCCGAAGTAACCTTATCGGGGTGCAAAACAAACCCCGAAAACCCCATAAAACCACTTTAACTTATAATACGACAACAATAACTGGAGTTCTAGGCTTGGGCTTGATAGACCACATGATTAGGCCTCTAAATGGGCCTCAATAACTACTAGAACTCTAGTGGCCTTTTTGGAGACAATCCTTTGGTCAATTGGCCGAAAAGAGTAAAAATTACAACATAAAATATAAATAAATTAAATAAAAAAAACTAAGCCCTAACCCTCAGCTCTTGGGCACCCTAACCAGACCCTTTAACCCCTTGGTTCAATATCAATTGAACTGGGTAAAAATCAGCTGGATATTAACTAGAATGTTCTTAGCAAGTTGCGTTTTAATAACTAGTTTTTGCTAAAATCTATGACTTTTTGACCTAAACCGATTTTGAAGGATTTTGTCCCCTAAAATCTGATGAAGCAGTGCAGTAGCACATGGGTAGCTGCAGCCAAATTTCTGTTTTGAATTTAGATAATTAGTTATAATAATGTACTCAAATGGGCTTTAATTAAGGTAAAAATGCACTAAAAATACTAAATATTGTACCAAAAATTCTGAAAATTATGAGATCCAAACATACCCCTCAGCTACAGCACCCTCCATCAACTCCAAACTCCATTTTCTCTCCAAAAACTCCATTGAAACTTCATCAAAACACCTTCAAGTTCTCACCTTTTCTCATCACCCTAAAGCACCACCAATCCTCATCTTCCAAGCTCATATTCCAGCCTTCAAATAGCAGCAAGAAGCTTGTGCAACTTGCTGGTCCAGCCTTGTATTCATCGAGTTCCAAAGCTTATATCAAGTAGGTTTTTCCTTTCACTCTTTAGGCTTCATTCATATGTTCTGTGTATTTCTATGTGTTGTTTGAAGCTAAAATCTCTATTTTCAAAACATGAGCTTATTCTTTAAGGCTCTAAATATTTATGATTGGTTTGGTTCTTAATGGTTTCTTATAAGGATTTGAAGTCCTATTCATGTATACTTGTGTTTGAATACTTTAGAACATGTTTTCTTGCATGATTATGTAGTTTTTCTTTGTCTTCCTTGAAATGTGCCTCATGGCCTGACCATGGTAGTGGGTGAACCTTGTGTTTTTCATGTGATATATGGTATATAGATGATGAATTAATGTCTTAATATGTTGGACTTGATCTATGGAAGCTTGTTTCTTATATAGTTACAAAATCTAGCATGAAACTTGTGATTTCCTTGGATATATGTGTGCTGCCCTATTTTGTGTGTAGCTTCTAGTCAGTTTCTCTATATATTAAAGTGTGTAAAATTGTTATTTTGAGGCCACATGATCCATAGTTTAATATTATGTGCGTATATGTTGATTTTACATAAGATGGATGCATTAAAATTGTGTTTAAGTTGGTTTTTGAGGGCTGCCTTGTTCTGGACAGCACCTTAACTCATTTTATCTTACTTATATTTTGCATTCAAATGGTTGGTTTTATGCCTTAGATAATGAGTTTTTCATTAGATTAAGCTTTTGAATTAGTATGTGCAAGATATATACTTCTTTTCTTACTATATGTCCTTGAAATATGGGATCAAGTTGATTTGTAAATTCTATTCTATATGAACTGTGGCCATGCTATATGATTTGAAGTGTTTTAATATTCTCAAATGATGGTTTCATACTTAAGAATTTATATTATCATGCTATGTGTTTGTGTATCGAGTTTCTTGAATGTTTGAGTTAGTTTCATATGTTAAAACTTGAGTTTTCAAATCTGCCTACTTTTGGATAGCAAACTTTCCCTTCAATTTTCTGTCATTTTAGTGTTTTATAAACTTTGTTTGATGTCTTATATCATGTATTTTCACATGATAAAGCTTTTATGCACAAGATTGAGAAGTTTTGAAGCAAAAGACCTTGTTTGTGGTCATAAGCATGTTTTCGGCCATATGTGTAACATCTTGAAAAACACGGAGCATTTAAGTTACACCGTTATCTAATCTGTTTCATTGCATTAGATAAATAAGAGCAATTTGGATTGAAGAATGAATGTTAGGGTTAAAAAAAAAATTGAACTTGTTATGTGGAAAATTGATAAGGGCCATTAGCAATGTTTTGCTAGTCTAAGAGGAATCAGCTAAATTTCGGTATTGTATACTGTAAGAACCGAGTTAATAGAAGTTTTTACTATTAGAATCTTAATTTGAGTCGCAAGGATTGAACCACCATGACTTAGGCTGGTGCAATCTCAGCCCTTAGATTAGCAAGCTAAGCAAAATTTAAAAGTTATGAAAATCCACCAATCAAACAACAAATGTCTTTTTCATCATTTATGGTTCAAAACCATCAAAATTTCCATTACGTCCCTCAAATTTTCGGACATCAAGGACTGAGCACTCTCCCTCATTTTTCTTCTTCATTTCACCTCATCCTTTTCACTTCTTCATCTTGCACAAACTCTCTACACACAAGAATTGCTCTTATTAGCTCAAACTTGGAATCTAGGTAGGATTCAAGAACTTTTCTTATTATTAGTGTTGTTGTGGTTGATTAGATTGTTCCTCTCTCAATATGATGATATATGGTGATTATATGATTTTTTATGATTGCTTGAATATGGAAACCTTTGGTTTGGGTTGAATAATTGATCAAAACTCAAGAAAAGATCCAAACAAAATGGCTAGAGTGAAAACTCTAAAACCTATTAGTGTGGGAAAGTGTACAGCCTCACCTGCGGACCCCAAAATTTGATGAAACTATTTTAGATAAAACTAGACATTCAGAACTTTCTAATCATATAAATTACAAGCCCATTGGATTTGAAATGAAAATGTTATGTATTTGAAAGTAAACCTTATGATTCTATCCACTGTTCTAACTAGTATAGGTTGTGAAGGGCAAAACTCACCCTATATAACTTCAAATTGAGTGCAACTAATTTTGTTAGAAAGCTAACATATATATATTATGCCATAAAAATTTCAAATTCATACCCTAATAGTTTGCTCCCATAAATTATTCGAAGTTGCTCTATGTTTTATCTGGACCGAAATAGGGCAGACCGTTTTAGCCAAATTTGAGAGCTCATAACTTGAGCTTCACCTACTCAAACGTAATGAAACTTATGGGAAATGAAAGATGGTTCAATTACCTTTAAATAGATATAGATTTCAGATAAATCCAATGAGAACTCTATTTTTGGTACATTTTTACATTTCAATGCTCGATTTTACCCAACTAAAGGTAGTCTTAGGTTAAACTTCAATAACTTAATTTATAATCATAAAAAATTAATGGGACCAAAGAGAACTAAAAATAGACTAACAATACTACAAATATCGAAAATTCATATTTAGATAAGTTAAATAGAAATTATGGTATAATATAGAAAACAGGGCAGATTCAGAAACATTAAGGTAATTGTACTACTTTTGAAGGTTGAATGCTCTTAAACTATCAAATTCAAATTATTGAGTTTATTTATACAAACTCTCTATAAATTGTTGAGATGATGATATGTAATTACAATATTTCTATTGTTGGGATTTGCTAGTCGAATTTGCTCTGTTGCATGTTTGGGGAGTGGATTTCAAACCGTTATGCTATCGAAATTTTGACAGATTATATGTATGACTAATGCATTATTTCCTCAAGTTCATTTAGTTAGAAGTACATGCTGTTATGAGACACATGAGAAATTCCATATTACTTGGGCTAGGCTAGGATTGAGATTAAGGGAAATAGGTCGGTGGGAAGATCGCCTATATAGGAATGAGCTCGGTCTTAACAAGCAAACTATTACTTAGGAGTTATATGGCCTAAAACTCCCAGGAGATCAAGTATGAAAAACTATGAAATGTAAGTCAAGAAAGGTTATGAGTCAGATACATCTACATTTACATTCTATTTTGCTCAGTTTTATATGTATTATGTAATATATTGTGATTTAGTTTGATTTTGGACTTAATATTTGTGATGTTGACTCTATTTAATATGAGTATTCTTTCTATTTATCAATTCTCATCTTGTTATATGTTCGTGTCATTCTCAAACGATGGCAATAGCAGCAATCTCTTTGCTAAGGTGCCAAAGCGACACTGGCACTATGATCCATTACTAGACTCTCTGTCCCTCATAGCTTCCTCCCGCTTCCATTTATACGTCTTTTTGCATATAGCCTTTGCTGTACCACTCCTTAACCTCCTTCCTACCTTGCTGCTCCTTTCTTAGGAGTACCATTATACATGGCCCATATGATCCCCATGCCATCGCAGTAAGCACCACGACCCTAGTCAGTACCTCTCGCATCATCCAAGAGTGATCCATCTGAGTGGATAGAGTCTTCTTCCTCCTTCTCCACCTTTTTAGCCCTTAGTGATGGACCTGCACCTGCCGACCACAGACTCACAGACATCATCCTAAATGAATTCCTCTTGTCGAAGTCCAGTTAGGAGAGCTATATGACTTGGGATACCGTAGTTGTATAGAGTGGTCCTCCTTTGGTGCCTTTTATGACCTTGGGCCACAGGCATGGTTTCTTTTGTTTCTCATGTACTCATGTTAGCTGAAATGTCCTTCTAAGGACCACTATAAGGATGCTTTTTCACAGATATGGACCTAGTTCTTTTTGTTTACGGTCTAACATGATGTATTCAGCACTTGTATAAACATGAATACATGAGACTATGGTTATGTATGTATCAGATGTATAGTGATGGATTTCATTTATGCCTATTTCATTTACTTTTCTTTTATATTACGATGCACCCGTGCGGTACCTATCACGTAAATAAAATGTAACTAATTATCCGTAGTTAATTAAAAATAAACTCCGCTAAATTAATAATCCAAAGGTAAAGTTAAGCTAAAATTAATATTACGTGACAAACAACCTAGTGTAATATTATGACTTAAGCATAGTATTATATTTGTTTGAGTGTTATATTTTTGGTATTAGAGCCTAGTTCTTTCTAGTAGAGGCTTGAGGATTGGACTAACTATGCTTCAGGCATACTCTGAACCTTTTAGTTATTTTATTGTACTGAATTTTGTTTGTTTAGATAAGTGCTTGACTGTGTAAGCTCTTAATTACTAGTGCACTAAACATAGTGTTGAGCCTGATCAGCTCAATAACTTTTGTTTTGTGTGTTTAGAACTTAATAGCTTCCAGCAGGCATGGAAGGCCACAACCTAAACTAGCTCTAGGAGACCTTGCTGTCGTCATGGGTACATTGCGAGAAATAGTGTATGCCATGATAAAGTAAGCAGTGGCAACACACCAAATGATGGACCAGTTGGGGAGACAACCCGAAGCCGATCAAGAAGGGAATTCGAATAGTCCGGAGTTGAACCTAGAATATCGTAAGTTTGCTGAATTTTGGAAAGTGAATCTGCCTAGCTTCAAAGGAGCCTTTGACCCAGATAAAGCTAAGAAGTGGGTCAAGGCAATGGAGAAGGTCTTTTCCATTTTAGCCTGCACCAATCATCAGAAAGTAGCATTTGCTACTTACATGTTGGAAGCAGACATCGAATTCTAATGGAATGGTGTGAAAAGGCTATTAGAGGAGTCTCAGACTGATATTTCTTGGGAGGTATTCAAAGACGCATTCTACCAAAAATATTTCCTTGCCTTAGTTTGGAATGCCAAGGAGTTAGAGTTTAAGCAACTCTGTCAGGGAGGTAAGAATATGTCGAAGTACATTGCTAAGTTTGAAGAGTTATGTAAGTTTTCTACCATTTACCACTGGAACCTTGATGCGGCATGGAAGTGCGTTAAATTTGAATGCAGATTGAGGGAAGATATCTTTGCCATAGTAGGACCTATGAAGATTAGAAAATTTCCTACTTTGGTGAATAAGTGCCAACTTGTAGAGGATTGTAAAAGGAAGTTAGCAACTGCTAAGTCTACCAACAGTAACTTTAAGAAAGGATTGGTGTTGTATGTAACATCCTCAATTTCATGTCGTGCTAAATTACCTCAGTAACCCTGAGTAATTAGGCACTTAATGAGAAATTATGAGATTAAGGCTTAATTAAAGGGTTGACTCGGATGAGAAGAGTCAAGAGAATGCTTAATTGAGATTAGATAATCTCTAATTAAGCAAATCAGAGCCTCTATAGCTTAATTAAGTACTAATCACCCTTAATTAGCTTAATCGAGTTTAATTAAGGTTACTTAAGCCTAATCGCAAGATTTATTTTTGTTAATTGTGTTCTTGTGTGTTAATCACTAATCCTTACTTACTTACCTTAATTAAGTTGTATGAGCACTTAATCACATGATTAAATTCAAATTTAGTCAACTAGACAATAAAGTAGAGAGTAATATCATTAAAGCATAAAGCATTAGACAAGACTACTTTATGTAAGAGTTTGACCATGCTTTGTCTCCCTATCATCCCATTTGTCCACTTAATCACTAATTAACACAAGATGACACAACATTAAGAAAAATATCTCATTCTCCTCCCTTAATGTTGGACACCACTTTCAAGCACACACATACACTCACATTTTCATTTTCACTCATCCTATTCTCTCTCTTCAAGCCAAATTCTCCAACTTCTCTCTAAAACTCTCTTCATCTTCTTCATCTTTTTCTTCCTTTCTCTACCACCACCACCCAAAACCACTCACTTAGCCCTTCAAAGACCTCATCGTTGGGTCTTTGGAGACAAGATCTAAACACTACAACCTCCATTTTCACAAGATCTCAATGGCTTCTCCTTCCTTCTTGCAAAACCGCCACCATTATCATCAAGAGGAGCCATCATCTTCTTCTTCTTCTTCTCTCGTTTTTGCGCCATCTTCAAGAAAGGTATTGATCTTCATCTTTTTCATTTTGTTTGCTCAAGAAAGCTTGGAGCTTAGTTCTTTCATGACCAAGATCTCTAAGTGAAAACTTGAGAAGATCCTTCATGCTCTTCAAGAGCAAAAGTTTCCATTTTTAGAAAAATATATTCTTGTTGTTCTTCATGTGTTCTTAAGTTTCCTCTTTTAGAAAAAAATGTTCTTATTGTTCTTCATGTGTTCTTAAGTTTCCACTTTTAGAAAAATATGTTCTTGATGGTATCTTGCTTAAAGTTGTTCCTTTATTTTTTTATGATTAGTTGATGATTAGAAATGCTTCACCTTTTTATGTTTTCATGATTTGATAAGACTATGAACATTATAAAAGCTTTAAACTTTAAAAGTTTGCTTCTTGATGCACAAAAAGTGGTGCAAGTTTTAGTGCCATTATAAAGTCTTCTTTTGTTTTATTTTGAAGACAAAGATACATGTAAAAGTCTAAGCTTTTTAGAATAACAAGCCTTTTTGAGTTATAAAATGATATCTTGTTACTTTAGGTCTTAGAAATCAAACCTTAAAGAAAAGACCTTTCATAAAGTTTCAAACTTTCATCAAGAATGAAACCTTTAGGTCATAAAAGTGTTGTTTTGTAATATTTAATTCATAAAGTTTAGATCTTGAACCAAAACAATGCAAAAAGGTGTTAACTTTTATGAAGATCAAGACTTTTTAACCTTAAAGTCAATGTTTCATATCACTAGTTGATAAAGTAGGAACCTTTTTAATGTAAAGACAACTTTAAGTCATAAAATTGAGACCTTGATGGTCCTAGAATTATTAAATAGTCAACTTTCATAAAGAACAAGACTTTTTATTTAAAAAGCTAGTAACTTGTATCATTATTTCATAAAGATCCAATCTTAAGATAAGAGCTTAATGTCAAAGTCACTTACTTTCATAAAGAATAAAACTTTATGACTACTTTATAAAGAATGATAAGTTTAATAATGTTTAAGGTAAAACCTTGGTATGTTATTAGTAAAAGTTTAAAACCTTGTAACTTGAAGAAGTTAAAAATCACCCTTGGTGATTAGTGAACATGGTGTTGTTGGGTTCATGATGTGGTTATGTGTTGTCATGACCCAAGGATTAGAGGGATCTCGAATTACTTGGGAACAGAAGTATGATTAGGACCTCTGAGCATACCATGAACCTAGGAATCACTAAGCGCACTATCTCAAGAAAAGGAAACAATTACTTAATTAATTTGAACAAGTGTTCCATAAGACATGTACTTAAGTAAAGATTACTTTCATACAAGGACTAAGTAACTAAAAGGCCACAAACACATATCCTAACTATGTGATTCTCTCATTGGTAACCACGAGAAATCATATGATGATTCATAATATTCTTCGCTAAGAAAAACAAAACTATAAATCCCTTTAGGGTATGAATGGGTGATGCCATTCGGCATGATGAATGATCAGTTTAATTGAGCTTTGTCTCATGATTGAATGATGAGTGTGATGATTTGATATAGATATGATGAACCGTTGGTTGAAAGTTTATGATTGGCATTTTGGGGAAGCTCCAGTCTAGCCGTTATGCTACTGGATTTCCGTCAAAATTATGGACTTAGTCATACCATTAGATATGTCTAGTCAAAGAAGGGTTATGCATATAGAGTATAATGATAAGAAACAAAAGAATGGGACATGACCCCTCGATCACTTCTGGGAAGTGGGAGACGGTGATCCACAAGGAACCTCTATGGAGGAGGCAAGGGTGACATAGATGACCCTCCAACTTAGAGGTAACCAATATCGGCTTAGTCTGATTTGGTTAGTACTGCGTGACGACGGTCACAGAATGAGCTTATGTCCAAAAGCAGTCTATTTTAAAGAAAAGTAAAGAACGTAAGCACGTTCAAAAAATGAAAGTAAAGTCAAAAGTATAACCATGGTTAAGTCTATGATGATGCATGTCCTTGCATGTACTTATGTTGTCCATTTGCATTATGAATGTTTATTCTATGTTTCAGTATGTATGTTAGATTATGATGATGTAGTTATGATGTTGAGTTTAACAGTAACCCACTTCAGAGTTTAAGTTTTCAAAACCATTAAAATTGAACTTATATCTGTCTAATGCTTTTATAATTAAACCCGAAGTGGCTGGGACAATGACGAGGACATTGTGTTTATTTAGTCGTGATCTTACTGAGAAATTTAGTATTTCTCACTCCTACATTTACCGTGTCGTCTTCAGAGGATGCCGGTGCCGGGCACGATGGTGATTTTCATTGAGTTTCCGGCGATGCATTGGCACTTCGACCCAGTGCTGAATGCATCTATGCTGATTGCTCAGGCAGTGATGCGGGTCTACATGTTCCATAGCCTCCAGTTTTGTGCACCCGTGATGAGTCCATTTTTCCGCCCTCATGAGCCGTTTCAGGACATCACTATGGATGACGTTCGCCCGTCTTTCCATCCTTCGAGGTACCCTACTGATGGAGATTCCGACTCAGACACCCGCTTGACACCGATAGTTTCGTTGGATTCCGATCCTTCGGAACCGTCCTATCCGAGCTACCGTGTGGAAACGGACCTGTCTGAGCCTTCCTACCCGTCTATGATCCGTTTGTTGCAACACCCTACTAATTTAATGTTATGCTTGAGTCATAACATAAAATTAAGTAGATTGTGTTACCGTGTTAATACTCTGCTTACATTTCATTTATCCGTATCATTTTTTTTTTGTAACAGAAGAAATGGAACGCTGTGTAATGAACGTTATAGAATTTGAATTATCACCACAGAAAAGATAAGAACAAATAACACATATGTCGTCAACTGTATATATGTATATATAGATATATAAAAAGCCACTGTTTCAGCTTATGTACAAGTTTCAAAATAGGATACATAAGTGGGGCCGTGTACCAAAAAGACATAAGGCCCATGCCAGTCAACTTGATCCTATGTGGTCCTCAGAGGACATTTCAAAAGCCTACCATTAGGTCTATGACCCAAAGCTGCATGCTGCCAAAAGAGGGTCATGCTGTACAATGCTGTCTGGTGGCTGACCTACTCAGTCAGATAACCGTTGGCCATACCGGGCCCGGTTGGTGAGTAGTCAGTACTGGGTCTTGAGGAGGAGGAGGATGATTAGCTGGTGGCCTCTGAAGGGTCGCTCTCGGAATTGAGCGGGATGTCAGGTACTACCTGCGGAGGCGACTGCATGCAGGTCGATGGGGGCTACAGTGCTACAGTGCGAGGAGGTCTTTGGCGGAGAGTGTGCCACATGTAACGGGACCTCAAAGTAAGGGGTGGCAGGATTAAAAGTAGGATGGTGTAAAGGGACAGTAAAATTCCTATCATTAAAAAGATAAAGGCGAAACTAGCAAGAACCGGCTATATACAGCAAGCCTACTGCAGGGTCATGGTGGAGCTGCAAGTCTGGAACCTCAATAAAAAGGGTAGCTATCGTGTCCATCATCCCCGTCTAAGAATGAGGCGAAAATACAAAACGAGGTGAGAATTTGAAGAAATTCTCAGTAGGGTTCGTGTATGGCATTTAACTGACGTCGCTTTCATTCTCAGTTGCCTTGGGTTTCATTTAATTATGAAAACATGAGATCAAACTTAACTATTCATATTTAATAAGGTTAGGAAAATGTCTCATCCGAGGCAAGGTCTAGTTTTACTTAAGACGACATAAGGAATAGAATAAATTAATATCAACAATAAACAGAATAATGAGCAAACAGTAGTAAATGAATTTAACAAACAGACTGTAAATGACTTATAATGACCATTCAATGTGATTATGCATTTAATGCAATCATGGAAACTTGCTCTTGAACCTTTCTTCATAAACTTTCTCATTTCTCATAAACTTTTCTACTTGTCATCATTTTCCATCATTTGGTCCCCTGGGAGTTCTTGGCCATTTTAGACTCCTGGGTAATAGTCTGCTTTTCAGGATCGAGCTCGTTCCTATATGGGGATTGCCCGATTTACTTTCCCCGACGTCCCCACCGATCTATTCCCCTTAACTTTTTATCTAGGGCTGGCTCAAGTATCATGGAACTTTCATCATAACATATTCTTTGGGTTCATCATAACATAACTTTCATAGCTTTCTTGAAAATGCACATGCATCTATATGTATATCATAACTTATTCATATACTCTACCACAATTTTGGCGGCATAACGGAATGTGTCCACTTCCTCATGAATAGTGCCAGTACATCAGAATATCAATTTCTCATAGAAGTCAAAATATTGCATGCACAATTCATCATAGAAGCATTAGTCTCCTTAAGGCAAAGTTATAGCCTCAACATAATCATTCAACCCGATTTTTATAAATCATGCCATGATTTCTATTTAACTCATTTGGATCTAAATTTTGAATATGTTAAATTGTTATGTGTCTATTTTCTAATCCCTTTAGTCCCATCACATTTTGATAACCATAACTCAAATTATTCAGATTTTATCCAGGCCTACCCAGCAACTAGCCAAAATTGCACACTTAAAAGTAAAAATCTACTAAAAATAGAAAACTGGCTCAAATCATATATAATTGGCCTCATATCAAAGCTAACAGAACCATCTTTCATTTGCAAAAAGTTTCATTCCATTTGACTTAGTAGAGCTTGAGTTATAAGCCCCGAAACTTAACCTCCTTGAACTACCCTATTTTGGCTTGGTTTAGACATTGGGTAATTTCTTCAAATCACTGGAAACAAATAGGATGGTAACAGACTCATAATTTCTGGTTAAGATGTTCTCCTATGTATAAGCTTTCTAACAAAAGTAGTTTCACTCAATTTGGAGTTGTGTAGGGTGAGTTACACCCTTTTCAACCCATACTGCCCGGGTGAATGTCCTGATTCCTAGGTCGAACTTCAAAAATTCATATCTCTCTTCATATTAATCCAATAGCCTTATATAATATATGTATAGAAACCCCTAGATGTCTAGTTTCACATAAAAATGGTTTTATTAGTTATAGAAATCATAGCCCGAAACATAGCTTTGTTTTACTTAAGGAAATAAAGGAAATTAAAAAGAGAAATAAACAACCAAACCTGTGTTTTTGACATAGTTAAGTGACAACCATAAAGTTAACAAAAATATATATATGTAACATCCAATGGTGCAATTAACTCACTGCATGATAACAGAAACTATGGATATACCTAAGAAATAATGCACTTGAACTTAATTCATATTTTTCCAT
Organism: Pterocarpus macrocarpus; assembly: GCA_031439585.1. Lineage (NCBI taxonomy): Eukaryota > Viridiplantae > Streptophyta > Magnoliopsida > Fabales > Fabaceae > Pterocarpus > Pterocarpus macrocarpus. The sequence continues at coordinate 46,654,012 of CM062515.1, read as the reverse complement.
ACTTGGTCCCCTCGGAGTATATTGGCCATAAGACTCCCAAGTAATAGTCTGCTTTTTAGGATCGAGCTCGTTCCTATTCAGGGTCATCGGGTTTACTTTTCCTGACTTCGCTACTGATCTATTCCCCTTAACTTTGTTCAGGGGTTGACCCAAGTCACATGGAAATCCTTCCTCCTTCTTATAAGGGTAGCATTGCTTGTCTAATACTTTGACCAATGCATGCATAACTTGTAAATTCATATTAATTGAAATCTCTACCAAAATTTCGGCAGCATAACAGATCATGTCAGCTTCCCCATGAATAGTGCCAAACAACTAGGAAATTTTAATCAAATAGCAAACCCAATATAAAGCATCATATCTTCAATAGTTGTCACACACAACAAAGTCTTATGAGCAAAGCTTAGGTAGTTAGGTGCAAGTTTTAAAATCTTAAGTCTTAATCTATCTTGCAAGCTTTTAATTTCTGTTGATGTTCCCGAGTTTGAGCATAGGACCGAGTTCCGAGATTGAATTGGGTTCGAGTTCCGAGATTATATAAGTTCCGACTTCTGGGGTTATTCTCGATCCCCGAGATTGATTCTAGGTCGAGTTTTGGAATTACAGGTATAAGAGTTTTAAAGCGTCCTAATTCTCGACTTCCGAGATGTGGGTATAAGATTTCATATTCTGGTTCCAACTTCCATGTTTATGTTGAAAAATCCCGACTTCCAGGTTTAGGTATTTTAAGTTCTATATTTTTGTCCTTGACTTTCGATTTCAAAGTGTTTAAAGTGCTTGTGATCCCAATCTGCAACTTTAATCCACAATTGGTCTTCCAAGACTTTTATGAGTGTGTTTCCTAAGTTCCAAGTTTCTAACATTGACTATATCCGATCTAGTTTCCTATTTACTAAGTTCTGAGTTCAACATTAAGTATACCTGATCTAGCTCTCTGTTTGTTAAGTTCCGAGTTCCGATATTAATTGAACCTAATCGAGTATTCATACATGTCTCTAACTAGAATTGTACTCTTATAAGAGAAAATTCACCAAAAATAGAAATCTGGGTGAAATCATACGAAATTTATATCACTATAAAGCTAACAGAGCAAGCTTTCAAATGAAATAAGCTGAATATTATTTGCATGAGTATAATTCAAGAAATAAGTCCTGAAACTTGACCCTACTAGACTACCCTGTTCCAGCCTGGGTTGAACTTAAGGTGAATTCATTGATGTACTGGGATAGTTGGCAATGAATCTGACTCGAAAATTTTTATGGGATGTTTCCTCATATGTTAGCTTTCAAAAAATGTTAGATTCACTCAATTTGGAGTTGTGTAGGATGAGTTACACTCTTCTCAACTCACACTGCTCGGATGAAAGTCCTGATTTCTAGGTTAAATTTCAAAAATTCATAACTACCTTTATACTGATCCAATGGCCTTACATTATATATGTATGGAAAGCTCCAAATGTCTAGTTTCTCATAAAAATAGACTCATGAAATTTAAATGAATATAGGTGGAGCCTAACACTCCGCTGTATGGACTGCCAAGGAAAAATCCTAACAGCTTCTTGAGTTTTCTCTTCTCTTCAAGTTCTTTTATACCAATTCCAACTCTACATGCAAATTAAGTCATAAATCATCATCATCACCCCAAATCACATCAATATCATGAGGAAAACAAGATCCCCACATAGCCCTAAATCAAGAAAAACAAGAATAAAAGTTGGATTTCTACCTTGTCTAGTTGAAAGTTTGTTGATTTGGTGTCTTAGACGGAAGCAACTCTTGATGAGACTTGAAGAGAGGTTAAAGATGGAGTAGAGAGGAGTGTGAATGGAAGAGAAATGGAGGGGGATCAGCTTCTTATCTTGGCCGAAATTCACAAGAGCAAAGAAGGAATTGAACACAAACTTGTGGAGCAAGGAGTTAGGTGATTAGTGGATGTGTGTTGGAGTTTTAATTTGATTTTGTGGCTGTCATCCTTGGCTGAAGATGGTGCCACATATATGGGTGGTTTGGCTAAATCCTAGCCATTCATCCTAGGGCACTCATGATGTAAGTTTTATCGATTCGGTTCCGACAGTTTTAAAATACCAAAATCTTACCAATTTCTCCTAAATTGGTAAACCGGTTTTAGAAAAGTTCTGAGAGATTTCCTATATTCCTAATCTAATTCCATCAAGCCTAATCACTTCTAAATCACACTTAATTGGCTCTAAGTGAATGCTTAATCGAATTTCGATTAAACTCACTTATTCAATAAAAACTGAATAACTCGGCTATTAACGATAAGATTTTTTTTCGGACGTTACATTACTACCCTCCTAAAAAAAAATTTGTCCTCAAAATTTAATACCTAAGAATAATTCAGTATACTCCCTCCTCATATCAAATTGTAACTCTCACGTATAGTCCGCTGAGTCTTCGTGTCCCAATGCTACCTTCACTAACTGTACGACTTTGTTCCGAAGGCGTTTGATGCTCTTGTCCACTATCCGTGCTAGGTGTACATGAAAAGTTAAGTTATCCCTTATTTGGATTGATTCAGGCTCCAAGAAGTGAGTAGGATCAGGCTGGTATTTTCTGAGTTAAGAAACATGGAAAACATCATGAAGATTTGATAGATGTGGAGGTAAGGCAACTCGATACGCCACTAGCCCAATTTGCTTCAAAATTTGAAAAGGACCTATAAAGCGAGGGCTTACCTTTCTAACTTTAATGGCTCTACCTACTCCAGTTGTGGGTGTGATATTTAGAAACACATGGTCTCTTTCTTAGAACTCCAATGGCTTTCTCCTGACATCCGTGTAGTTCTTCTGATAGTTCTGAGCTACAAGTATTTTGCTACGGATCCTTTTGATTTGCTCTGTAGTTTGTTTGACTAATTCCGGTCCCAACAAACTCTGTTCTCCTGATTCATACCAATACAGAGGAGATTGACATTTTCATCCGTATAAAGCCTCATATGGAGCCATGTCGATGCTAGCATGGTAACTGTTGTTGTACGCAAACTCGGCTAACGGTAAGTATCGATCCCAGCTTCCACGCTGTTCTAGAATGTATGCTTGTAGCATATCTTCTAAAGTCTGAATAGTTCACTCGGTCTGACCATCTGTTTGTGGATGGTACACAGTACTTAAACATAGCCTAGTACCCTTCTGGAGTGCTCCCCAAAATTGTGAAGTGAACTTTGGATCTCAATTTGAAATGATTGTTGAAGGAATACCATGTAGCCATACCACTTCTTGAACATACAATTGAGCTAACTTCTCTAGAGGGTAATTCGCTCGAATGGGCAAAGAGTGAGCGAACTTAGTTAGTCTATCCACTATGACCCAGATAGCGTCATATCCTAAGGGTGTTCTTGGTAAGCCCATCACGAAATCCATAGAAATACTCTCCCACTTCCATTCCGGAATCTCTAAGGGTTGTAGTGTCCCTACTGGTTTTTAATGCTCTATTTTTACCTTTTGGTAGGTTAGACATTTATTCATGAAATTTTCCATATCTATCTTAAGGCCTAACCATCAAAACATTCTCTTGAGATCTTGATACATTTTGTTAATGCCAGGATGTATAGTAAACTCGCTCTTATAGGCTTCCTCCAAGATCTTCCTCCTGAGGTTATCCTCCTCAGGTGCGCATATTCTCCCCTGATATCGCCATACTCCTTCTGCATCTCGAGTAAATCCTGTTAGCTTACCAGATTGCACTAGTTGCAATGTATGCTGGAAGTTATCATTTCTTTGTTGTGCTTGTTGGATTTGGTCTTTGAAATCACTAGTTATCTTAAGTTAGTTTAATTGAATGGCATTGGGGTTCATAGAGATTCCCAAGTTGAGGTCTCAGAAACTTTCTATGAGCTTCGTCTCCTTGATTATCATCCACGTCATAGTTAAAGACTTCCTACTTAGGGCATCTGCCACTACGTTCGCTTTGCCCGGGTGATACTTGAGCTCAAACTCGTAATCTTTAAGAAACTCCATCCACCTTCGCTGCCTCATGTTCAATTCTTTCTGATCAAAAAGGTATTTCAAGCTTTTGTGATCAGAAAATACTTCAAACTTCACTCCATAGAGGTGGTGTCTCCATATCTTCAAGGTGAACACTATCACTGCCAACTCAAGGTCATGCGTTGGATAATTTCTTTCATGAGTTTTCAATTGCCTGGAAGCATACGCAACGACGTTCCTATTCTGCATTAACACGCACCATAATCCTTTCTTAGAAGTATCACAGTAGACTTCAAATGGTCCATACAGATTCGGCAGAGTGAGTACTGGGGCCGTCATCAACTTTTCTTTTAATTCTTGGAAACTCTACTCACACTCGAGTGTCTATTCGAATGGGGCGTTCTTCCTAGTTAACTTTGTTAAGGGAAGGGCTATTTGAGAGAAGTTTTTAACAAATCTCCTGTAGTATCCTACCAGTCCTAAGAAACACCTAACTTCCGTAACTGTTGTTGGCCGTACCAAGTTTAATATTGCCTCTACTTTACTGGGGTCCACTGAAATTCCCCCATGGGATACCACATGGCCAAGAAATTTTACTTCTTTCATCCAAAATTCACATTTGGATAACTTAGCGTAAAGTTTCTTCTCTCTTAGAATTTGCAAAACCAGTCGCAAATGTTGTGCGTGCTTCTGCTTCATCTTCGAGTAAACAAGTATGTCATCGATGAATACCACCACAAATTTGTCAAGATATGGTCGGAATATTCGATTTATATAATCCCTGAATATTGCCGGTGCATTCGTCAACTCGAAGGACATCACAGTGTATTCATAATGCCCATAACGAGTTTGAAACGCCATCTTCGGAATATCTTCTTCTCGAACCCGAATCTGGTGATATCCAAACCGTAGATCAATCTTGGAAAATATAGTAACCCCTTGCAATTGATCCATGAGATCATTAATCCTTGGCAATGGATACTTATTCTTAATCATCGCCTTATTCAACTGCCTGTGATCCACACATAGTCGCATGCCTCCGTCTTTCTTCTTAACTAATAGAACTAGGGCTCCCCATGGTGATGTACTTGGCCTAATAAATTTCTTTTCCAGGAGTTCTTCAATCTGCTTCTTAAGTTCGGTCAGCTCCAAGGGTGACATTCGGTATGGCGCTATTGATATTGGTCCTGCTCCTGGTACCAATTCAATGGGGAACTCAATTTCCCTCAAAGGAAGAAATTCGGGAATATCTTCAGGAAACACATCGGGATATTCCCAAACAATTAGAATATCAGTTCACTTCTGATCAACCTCTGCTATGCTAGTTGATAAGAGAATATACCCTTGACCTCTATCCCTACAATGGTGTACTGCTAAGGAGCTTAAATAAAGGCTTATTGGGATTACGGATTCAGAAGATGAAACAGAGGGAAGCACAATGGATTTATTAGAGCAATCTAGCAGGGCCTAGTTGGCAGAGAGCCAATCCATACCGAAAATAATGTCAAGTTCGGACAAGGGAAGACAAATTAAATTAGCCAAAAAAGTTTGACCTCTTATCTGACAGGGGACATTCACACAAATATGATTGGTCTCAATGGGCTCACTTGTAGGAGTAGAAACTAACAAGTCATAGGGTAATTCAGAAATAGATAATTGCAAAGCTGACATGCAATCAGGAGAGATAAAAGAGTAAGATGCACCTGAATCGTATAGAATAGTTAAGGTCTTACCATTCACTTCACACGTGTCTTGAATCAAATCTTTTGACTTGTTGACCTCCTGCGTATCCATAGTGAAAACTCTTCCTTGGCATTGTGGCTTGGGAGTTAGCTGGGGGTTTCTGGCAGGACATTCATAGATTTTTTGGCCTGGTTTGCCACATCCAAAACAGACATTTTGACCTGCCAAGCAAGGTAGTTGCTATGATTCCTACCGCCTGCAAGTTTGGTTTCCAAAAAGTCTCTGAGGTTGCTTGCCTTTGTTGCCCGTAGACTGAAACTTCTTCTATCGCTGAAAGTTGGGCTTGAACCTCGGGCCTTCTAAAGCTAACCCCCTCTTAAAGTTATTGCCGGTTGACGTAGCAGCAACCAACTTCTTATTTTAATCCTCTACTAGGCAGCACTTATTTACCAAAGTAGAGAAATCTCTGATCTCCATTGGTCCTATGGTGGTAAGGATGTCTTTTCTCAGCCCACCTTCGAACTTCATGCATTTCTATGCTTCTTCGGGGTTCCGTTGATAAATGGGTGGAAAATTTGCACAACTCCTCAAATTTAGCAATGTATTTCGACACGTTATTATTCCTTTAACGGAGGTGCATGAACTCCAACTCCTTAGCATTGCGGACAGAGGCAAGGAAGTACTTCTGATAAAATGCGTCTCTGAATACATCCCAAGTAATATATGTTTGGGATCCTCCTAATAATCGACGTGCACCATTCCACCAGAACTTTGCATCTGCTTCCAGCATATAGGTGGCAAAGGTCACCTTCTGATAGTTTGTGCAATCTAATACGAAGAAGACCTTCTCCATAGCTTTAACCCACTTATCCACTTTATCTGGGTTAAAGGCTCCCCTGAAGCTGGGTGGGTTGGCCTTCCTGAACTCAGCAAATTTGAGGTATTCTAGATCTACCTCAGGGCCATTATGATTCCTTCCAAGACCTACCTCTGGCTGCCTTCCTAATTGGCCCATCATTTGAGTCGCCGTAGTCGCCTGCTCGCGTAAAGCATGCGCCATTTCTCGCATTGTGTCCAGGAACTCAGTAGATTCCTCCTGGGCTGGGGAAGTTCGCGACTTACCTCGCCTTCCAGAAGCCATCAAGTTCTGAACACACAATGTAACATCCCCACTTTCGTAAGCAAAACGTAATGGGAATTTTGAATTATTTCTTCTGCGCAGCGATTGTGAGAATTTCTCAGCAATACTTATGCACGATTCTCACACTTGGAATTATAGGGTAGTGTAAAATTGTTATTGAGAATAGCTTTGCCATATGTTTAAAATTAAGAAATGACAAAAGTGCCCGCAAACTTTTGTTAATCGCAGCGGGTACCGAAATTTTTAGAAATTGTGTTTTGACCCCAAAAGAATTATTTCCACAACAACCTCTTGAACTTTATAAAATGACCTTTGTGTCCACCCCATAACTTTTCATAAAATGACCCTTATGTCCCACATCTATGGATTAGCGAGAATAGGGTTTTAAACGGAGCAGTAATCGCGTGGTGAAAGCGTAGAAGTTTAAATCTCTGCCGATCGGGCCATGGAGCAGCTCGGTGTGAAATGACGTGGGGTGCCCCCTGGACTTGCTCAAAATTACAAAAATGCCATTAGTTCGTAAAAATTGAAAATAGAAAGGCTCAGGGTTTACGAAAATGTCTAATTTACTACGTTAATTCACTTATTCGGGTTTTAAATAGTTATGTAAGAACAATTAGAAGTTAATTAGATATCAATCAAGAGCTAATTAGATATTAGTTAGAGAGATTAGGCTTAAGATAAATTAAAATGAATATGTAGATATCTTACAAACTATTAAATAACTATTTACCTAGGTTTGGAGGAAATTCCGGTAACTATTCTGTTCTAACCACAGTAGAATGTAGAATTTACACGATAACCTTAGGTTGAATGGCTGAAATTCAGCCACCTCCACCACCATAGATGGCGCCATATGGCAGCCACATGATGAGTGAAATTTGGCCAAATCATGACCATTGAACCTAAATATCTCAAGTCATCCTTATCTAGTCATAAAGCCTAGAAAAAAATCTCACCCACCTCCCTCATTTTTTGTGCCTCCACCAATGCTTCAGCCTTCTCTCATTTCTTCTCCTTCTTCTTCCTTTCTTTCCTTACCTCCATGACCAAGAACTGCTCAAGATTGGAAGCCTTCTTGACCTCAAATCCTCTTGCTCCTTTTATGAAAATTGATCCTCACCTCCTTCTCTACAAAACCCCCCTAACAATTTCATGATTAAGCACCAAATAGAACCTCCCCACATTCATATGAGCTGGTGCCATGCTGAAGAAAGAAGGCTAGGAGTTGGTTCTTGGCCTCTTTGCTTCCATAGCTTCAAGGATTTCAAGGTAGGTAGCTCAAATCCTTAGTTGTTTGATGTATTATATGACTATGTGGCTGCTATGTTCCTCTCATGCCATATTTGTATGAGGGTGCCTTGATGTTCTTCTAATGTTTTGAGGTGAGGAAACTTGGGTTAAGTTGAAGAATTTATCAAAAAACTCAAAGGGGAGCTGGACAGAATCTGTCTTGTGAGAAAACCCTACGGCGTCCGTACTGGCGGAGTGTACGGCTCCGCCTACAGCCGTAGGAAGTGGATGAATATATTTTTATATGAAACTAGACATTCAGGGCTTTCCATAAATATAAAATATAAGGCCATTGGATTAGTATAGAATTAGTTATGAATTTTTGAAGTTAGACCTAGAAATCTGGGTTCTCACCCGGGCAGCATGGGTTGAGAAGAGTGTAACTCACCCTATACAACTTCAAATTGAGTGCAACGAAAGGTGTTTGAAAGCTAACACATGACATAACATCCCATAAAAATTTCAGAATTTAATTCGTTGTCATTTGTTCCCAGCACATCAATGAAGTTGGCTTAAGTTTAAACTGGCTTAGAACAGGACAGCCCAATAGGGAAATGTTTCGAGACTTATAACTCAAAATCTACTTAGGCAAATGACATGAAACTTAACTCATTTTAAAGCTTGTTGTGTTAGATTTAGTTTGATATAAAATTTGCATGATTTCACCTAGTTTTCAATTTTTAGTGAATTTTCTTCTATAGGAACCTAATTCTGGCTAAGAATAGGACATGCTAAGATAAAATGTATATATCTTGAGTTATATAACTCAAAATGAGATGAGACTAAAAAGGTTAGAAACTAGACACATAATGCTATGATATATCCAAAAATTAGACTCAAATAAGTTGAATTGCATTAAAGGTGGAGTATACCAAAATCGGGCAGAATAGGAAGGAGTAAACTGAAAACCTTATAGATGCTTGAATTGAACTTGATAAATGATTCTATGAATATCTATATAATGGCTGATCCATATTGAATTACAAGTTTGAAAGATTGTATTGGTGGTCTGGCACTATTCATGGGGAAGCGGACTCGATCCGTTATGCTGCCAAAATTCCGACAAGGATTTATGAGAACTTATGCTATGAATGATTATGCTTTGAATGTATTTACGTTTACATGTCATATTCATGAGCATCATGCATGCAAGTATGTGCTTAGAACATGATATGATATATAAAGTATGAGACATACTCATGAATGCACCAAGCCTCTGCATGCATGACAAGATATGAAAAGGAAAAAGATAATAAGAACTTGCAAGAAAGACGTACCAAGCTACCACGTGAGGCATGACATAGACCCAGCTAGCGTGGGCGAGCGGTCTTGTCTAAGACTCAGCGACCAGACCCAGATTTAAGGGGAATAGACCGGTGTGAGGGTCGGGGAAAGTAAACCCGTCACTCATGTATAGGTACGAGCTCGGACCTGAAAAGCAGGCTATCACCTAGGGGTGAGAGAGGCCATTCACCTCCGGGGGACCAAGTACAGAAGAGCAAGGTTAAATTGCAAGTTAAAGAGAGAAATGAATTAAGTCAAGTGCACTTGCATACAATCAAATACAAGCATCTATATGTGCATTTTCTAATCATCTCATTATGTCATGATGCTATTATGACTCTTACTGAAGCATATTGTACTATCTGTATCTCTATGTGGACTCATATGAAATAGCAAATGGTTGTTAAATATGACCCGAGAACGGTGTTTTCAACTTAAAATTGTACCACTGTGTGTTTATATGTGCTCATATTTTCATAAGAAGCCGAGGCGGCTGGAATGTTTATGATGACATTATAAGACTGCTTTGAGTTACCTCATCGAGAACCTTAGGTTCTCACTTTGCCCTGTATGTTTTTCTTTTCCGTAAACATTCCAGCACCCAAGTTGGAAACCAAGTACAAAGCAGAGTACAAGGCCATTCATGGAGCAAGTATCAGGCATAAGCCAGATCAAGAGATCATTAAAGCTAGTAACGACTAGTCAGAAGTAGACGCTGTGTATTATCCCAGTCACAGTTTCTTTTAAAGTGTAATTATTTTATATTTTTCCATGTATCAGAGACTATTAGTCGGTAATGAAGTAAGCAGTTAAAGGGCCATGTATTATATTTTCCATATTTTAAAGTTTTCTTAGCACAGTGACAACCTCTTAATATAACTCCATGACTCGAGCATGGCTTATATAATAGAGGGTGTTACACACAAAACAAGAGTAATTAAGTTGATCAAGCTCAATACTAAGTTTGGTGTGCTAGTAAATAACAGCATACGGTTAGGCAATCCTTTCACATGCATCCTATCCATATGGACAAGACTCAGTGCATGGTAATATCTAAAGAATACAGAGCATATGCGAAGCATAGTCAGTCCAGTCCTCAGGCCTATATAGAACGAACTGCTCTGATACCAAAAATGTAACACCTTATCAGACAAAATACTATGCTTAAGTCATAATATATTACCTGATAAGTTATTACGTGTAGCGAATTAATTAAATACCATTTTCTGTCTCATTAGTAATTACCCATATAGAGTTAACTGTTCACTTCAATATATTTCTATTTGACGACAGAATAAACACTAGATAATCGTTGTATCAGAAATAAAGTAACATAAATAAAAATGCGACATAGACAGAACTACTGCAAAATTCATCATATTTACATATATATAGATGTCTATTTTCAAAATTTACAAACGATATAGGATAATAAAATGAGGCCACTTACACAAAATAAATCGGCCTATTGACATGAACAGTACCCTAACTGGTCCCCATGGGACATTTTATGTGCTATACAGCATATACTCATCTACTGTCTATGACCCAATATTGTCAAAAGAGGCCATCCTATACATATCCTATGACTGCACTGCATAAGTACTCTAGGTGGACTCCGAGGATAGGAATCCATTCGCCATGCCGGCGTCCCCGGGAGTGTAGTCGATACTCAGAGCAGAGGACGAGGAGGATGAACTCCCTGCCTCAAACAGATCCTCCTCAGACATCGAGATGGAGGGAATCTGCTGCTGTGGCGAGGCTGGAGGGTCCATGGTTGGTATTGCTGCTGGTGCCGCTGTTGCAGGTAGTGGTGGAAAGGGATGGGCCATGTATAGCGGGATGGCAATGTAAGGTACAGCGGGGTCGAGGAATGGATGAGCAAGAGGAACAGCAAAATCTCTACGAAAGAAGAAATAAAAATGGAGCTAACATCTACTAGATATGTATATACAGTCTAGAAACAGGTCCAGGTGCATGTGGAGCTTAGGAAACTCAATGAACAGGATGCCGGTGGCCGCGTTCTCCATAATCTGAGAATGATGCGGAAACATATAGTAGGGTGAGAAACAAAGATTTCTCAATAGGGATCCTAAGTCTTACATCTATCTGTCATCATTGTCATTCTCAGTTGTTTCGAATTTTGGTTAATTAAAAGGAAATGTTGCATTAATAGAATGTCCTACTCAATTAGTTATAGAAATCATAGCCCAAAACATAGCTTTGTTTTACTTAAGGAAATAAAAGAAATTAAATAGAGAAATAAACAACCAGACCTGTGCTTTTGACAGAGTTAAGTGACAGCCATAAAGTAAAGAATAATATATATATATATATATATATGTAACATCCAATGGTGCAATTAAGTCAATGCATGATAATAGAAATTGTGGATATGCCAAAGAAAAAATGCACTTGAACTTAACTCATATTTTTCTGTACTTGGTCCCCTAGGAGTATATTGGCCATAAGACTCTTGGGTAATAGTCTGCTTTTCAGGATCGAGCTTGCTCCTATACAGGGTCGCTGGGTTTACTTTCCATGACTTCCCCACTGATCTATTCTCCTTAACTTTGTTTAGGGGTTGGCCCAAGTCATATGGAAATCCTTCCACCTTCTTATAGGGATAGCATTGCTTGTCTAATACTTGTCTAATACTTTGAACAATGCATTCATAACTTGTAAATTCATATTAATTGAAATCTCTGCCGAAATTTTGATAGCATAACGAATCATGTCCGCTTCTCCATGAATAGTGCCAAACAACCAGGAAATTTTAATCAAACAGCAAACCCAATATAGAGCATCATATCTTCAATAGTTGTCGCACACAACAAAGTCTTATGAGCAAAGCTTAGGTAGTTAGGTGCAAGTTTTAAAATCTTAAGTCTTAATCTATCTTGCAAGCTTTTAATTTCTATTGATGTTCCCGAGTTTGAGCATAGGACCGAGTTCCAAGATTGAATTGGGTCCGAGTTCCAAGATTATATAAGTTCCAACTTCTGAGGTTATGTTCGATCCCCGAGATTGATTCTGGGTCGAGTTTTGGAATTACGGGTATAAGGGTTTTAAAGCATCCTAGTTCTCGTCTTCCGAGATGTGGGTATAAGGTTTCATATTCTGGTTCCAACTTCCAAGTTTATGTTGAAAAATCCCGACTTCCGGGTTTAGGTATTTTAAGTTCTGTATTCTTGTCCTTGACTTCCGATTTCAAAGTGTTTTATGTGCTTGTGATCCCGATCTACGACCTTAATCCACAATTGGTCTTCCAAGACTTTTATGAGTGTGTTTCCTAAGTTCCAAGTTTCTGACATTGACTATACTCAATCAAGTTTTCTATTCACTAAGTTTCGAGTTCAACATTAAGTATACCCAATCTAGCTCTCTGTTTGCTAAATTCCGAGTTCCGATAATAATTAAACCTGATCTAGTATTCATACATGTCTCTAACTAGAATTGTACTCTTATAAGAGAAAATTCACCAAAAATAGAAATCTAAGTGAAATCATACAAAATTTATATCACTGTAAAGCTAACAGAGCAAGCTTTCAAATGAAATAAGTTACATATTATTTCAATAAGTATAATTCAAGATATTAGCCTTGAAACTTGACCCTACTGGACTACCCTATTCCAGCCCGGGTTGAACTTAAGATGAATTCATTGATGTACTGGGATAGTTGGCAACAAATCTGACTCTAAAATTTTTATGAGATGTTCCCTAATATGTCAGCTTTCAAACAACATTGGATTCACTCAATTTGGGGTTGTGTAGGATGAGTTACACTCTTCTCAACTTACACTGCTCGGATGAAAGTCCTGATTTTTAGGTTAAAATTCAAAAATTCATAACTACCTCTATACTGATCCAATGGCCTTATATTATATATTTATCGAAAGCCCTGAATGTCTAGTTTCTCATAAAAATAGATTCATGAAATTTAAATGGCTGTACGCATAGTCGTACACTCCACTGTACAGACTGCCGAGAAAAAACCCTAACAGCTGCTTGAGTTTTCTCTTTTCTTCAAGTTCTTTTATACCAATTCCAACTCTACATGCAAATTAAGTTGTAAATTGTAACATCCCAATTTTCCTTGTGCTAAATTATTCCATTTTACCTCCACCATGAGTTTCGAGTTCCGACCCCAGACCTCATGTTTCAAAATAGTATACATGGTTTCCGACCTCCGAAGTTATAGTTTAACACAATAGTGCAAGTACTGACCTCCGAGTTGAGCGTAACGAGTTTTCGCCTTAGAGTTGAACTCAATTAGAATGGACACGTGTTCGGATCTTTAAGCTGATTTCCAAGTCATACACGAGTTCCAATATCCGAGTTTATTCCCAGAAGCTTTCTATTCCTGTTGGTGTTCCCAAGTTTGAATGGGGAGTTCCGGGATTAAGTGATTGTAAGTTGTATGAATTCCGATATTCGAACTTACCCCCAAATGTCAAATAAGGTTGGACGAATTCTGACATCCGGCTTTAGCTCCAAGCTCAAATAAAAGGGACGCGGGTTCCGACTTTACACATAATAGACGAGTTTCGATTTCAGATGAATGGAAGCAAGTTCCACTTTTGGGACGACGTGAAGAGCTATTTGGCCACAAAAGTGGGAGACATGGCCGAACTTCAATCACAGAATTTCAACCAATCAATACTCACAATTCCAACTACCCCCAGGTATTTCAGTCAAACTCTCCTTCTTATTTGAGGCTGATTTATGCCACTCTCTCTCCCTCTTTGTTTCAGCCTCCTTCTTCCCTTCTTCCAATCAACTCCATCACTCCTTCAAGCTTAATAAGGTTCTAACAATTCAAACTTCAACACTTAGCTCAAATCACACTCCAAAGAGATAGGATTCCATTTCTGTTCTTTGCACTATGGCTGTATGAAATTGTACTTTGACCCCAAGTGGATATTTCCACAATAACCCTAGAATTTTTTATAAAATGACCTTTATGTCCCCATATCTATAAGATTAGCATAATGGGGTTTTAAACGGAGCAGAATCACGTGGTGAAACTGTGGAAGTTTAAATCTCTGCTGATTGGGCCATAGAGGCAATCGGGTGTGAAATGACGTGGGGTGCCCCTAGACTTGCTCAAAATTACGGAAATGCCATTAGTTATAGAAAACAGAAAACAAAAAGGCTTCGAACTTATGAAAATGCCTAATTTACGCCGTTAATTCACTTATTCGGTTTCAATAGTTATGTAAGGGCAATTAGAGATTAACTAAATATTAATTAAGAGTTAATTAGATATTAGTTCGAGAGACTTGGCTTAAGATAAATTAAAATGAATATGTAGATATCTTGCAAACTATTAAGTAACGTTTTACCAATTTGGAGAAGATCGGTAAAAATTCGGTGTTCTAAACTTCCAGAGCCAAATCAGGAGAATCTTACACTGATAACCTTAGGTTGAACGGCTGAAATTCAGCCATCTCCACCACCCTAGATGGCGCCATATGGCAGCCATATGATGGAGAAATTTGGCCAAATCATGACCATTGAAACCAAATATCTCAAGTCATCCTTATCTAGGTCATAAAGCCTAGAAAAATCTCACCCACCTCCCTTCATTATGCACCCTTCATCATGCTTCAGCCACCTTCCATTTCTTTTCCTTCTTCTTCCTTTCTTTCCTTACCTCCATGACCAAGAACTTCAAGCTCAAGATTGGAAGCCCTCTTGACCTCAAATCCTCTTGCTCCTTTTATGAAAATTGATCCTCACCTCCTTCTCTACAAAACCCCTCTAACAATTTCATGATTAAGCATCAAATAGACCCTCCCCACATTCATATGAGCTACTACCATGATGAAGGAAGAAGGCTAGGAGTTGGTTCTTGGCCTCCTTACTTCCATACCTTCAAGGATTTCAAGGTAGGTAGCTCAAATCCTTAGTTGTTTGATGTATTATGTGACTATGTGGCTGCTATGTTCCTCTTATGCCATACTTGTATGATGGTGCTTTGATGTTCTTCTAATGTTTTGAGGTGAGGAAACTTGGTTTAAGTTGAGGAATTTATCAAAAACTCAAAAGGGAGCTAGGCAAAATCTGTTTTTGTGAGAAAACCCTACGGCCTCCATACTGGTGGAGTGTACGGCTCTGCCTACAGCCGTAGAAAGTGGATCAATCTATTTTTATATAAAACTAGATCTTCAGGACTTTCCATACATATAAAATATAAGGCAATTGTATTAGTATAGAATTAGTTATGAATTTTTGAAGTTTAACTTAGAAATCTAGATTCTTAGCCGGGCAATATGAGTTGAGAAAGGTATAACTCACCCTATACAACTCCAAATTGAGTGAGATCAAAGCCTTTTGAAAGCTAACATATAAAAGAACATCCCATAACAATTTTAGGATCAGATTCATTGCCATTTGTTCCCAGCATACCAATGAAGTTGACTTAAGTTTAACCCGAGCTGGAGCATGGTAGTCCTATAGGGTCAAGTCTCGAGACTCATAACTCAAATTACACTTAGGATAATGACATAAAACTTAGTTCATTTGAAAGCTTGTTCTATTAGCTTTAATTTGATATAAAATTGGTATGATATTACTAAGTTTTCTATTTTTAGTGAATTTTTACTTATAAGAACCCAAATCTAGCTAAGAACAGGGTAGTCTGAGGTAGAACTTTTATACCTTGAGCTACACAAATCAAAATGAGATGGGACCAAAAAGGTTGGGAACTAGACACATAGAGCTATGACATATCCAAAATTTAGATCTAAATGAGTTGAATAGGAGTAAGGGTGGACTTTACAAAATTAAGGCAAAAGAGGTTAGAGTGAGCAGAAAACTCTGTTGATATTTCTATTGATTTTGACATACCATATGATCAATAATTTTGACATTGAATTACATACTTAATTGATTGTATTGGTAGCCTAGCACTATTCACAGGGAAGCGGACTCGATCCGTTATGCTGCCGAATTTTCGGCAGGAATTTAGGAGAACTTATGCTATGGGTGATTATGCCTTGAATATATTTATATTTATATGTCATGTTCATGTACGTCATGCATGCAAGCATAATTAGAATATGATATGAGAAGTAAGGTAAGAGACATATCCATGAATGCTCAAAGCATCCGCATGCATGATAAGATATGGAAAGAAAAGGATAATAAGAACTTGCAAGAGGGACGTACTAAGCTACCACGTGAGGTATGGCATAGATCCAACTAGCGTGGGATAGAGCAGAATTGTCTAAGACTTGGGCCAGCCCTCGACCAGATTTAAGGGGAATAGACCGGTATGAGGGTCGGGGAAAGTAAACCCATTACTCATGTATAGGTACGAGCTTGAACATGAAAAACAGGCTATTACCCAGGGATGAGAGAGGCCATTCACCTCTGGGGGACCAAGTACAGAAAAGAGCAAGATCAAGTTGCAAGTTAAAGAAAGGGATGAATTAAGTCAAGTGCACTTACATACAATCAAGTACAAGCATCTATATATGCATTTCTAATTATCTCATTATGTCATGATATTGTTATGATTCTTGTTGAAGTATATTACTCAGTTCATGTTTCTATGTCTGTCATATGAAATGGCAAGTGGCTGTTAAAATATATCCCACTTCGAGTAAGATGTTTTCAACTTAAAATTGAACAATTGCATGCATATATATACTCACATTTTCAGAATAAACCGAGGCGGTTGGGATTTTATGATGGCACTGTATGAGTAATAGTTTGAGTTTACCTACTGAGAACCTCAGGTTCTCACTGCCTGCTTGTATGTTTTTCTTTTCCATAAACATTACAGCGCCTAAGTTGGAAATCAAGTACAAGGTAGAGCACTGGGCCAGTTTCTGAGCAAGACTCGGATGCAAACCAAACCAAGAGACTATTGAAGCTAGCTAGTGACCAGTCGAAAGCAAGTTCGGTGTATTATGTTAGTCACCATTACTTTTAATTGTAATTATTTTATCCTCTATGTATCAGAGACGACGAAGTTTATGAACCATTAGCCAATAATAAAGTGTGTAGTTGAAGGGCCATATATTATATTTTCCATATTTTTAAAGTTTTCTTAGTACAGTGACAACCTCTTAATATAGCTCCGTGACTCGAGCATGGCTTATATAAGAGAGGGTGTTACATTTATTGGTATCAGAGCAGTTCATCCTGTATAGGCCCATGGATGGACTGATTATGCTTCTGAGGCATACTCTGAGAATCTAGATAAGCCATGCTTTAGGTCCTCGCATGAAGAGGACATAGAAATATTTGGCATGGTAGCCTTGTTGTGAGTGTTGTGGACTACCTGTTGCACTTGACCAAGTATTGAGCCTAATCACCTCAATATAAAGTTTTGTGTAAATAGAAGCCTAAAACACACAACAGGCTTATTAGGAGCCTTCTATACATAATTATTAGGGATAAGACCCCTAGAAAGTAGCCATGGCATAAAGGGATAGACAATTGAGCAAGTTGAGGAGTGCAGAGAATTAGGGATTTAATCAAAGGAATTGTGTCGGGCGGTTTGCTATAGATATAGGAAACCTAGTTATATCGAAAAAGGTTGTCTGTAAAGTGTTGCCGAGTAGCCGAAGATTTCCTATCATCAAGGGCAGGATCTTAGTTGGAGACGAGCTGAGTCAGAATCTTCTTCACCCTGATGGGGCTTGTTTCAAGCTTTATTGCGAGTACCCAATCCAGACTATCTTCTCTAGATTGAATCTAGGGGATTCTTCTACCTAGTTTTGTATTCTTAATACTCGATAGGAGTAAGGTGATTACTCGCTGATGAGGTTATCTTATGTGGCATGGATAGTGCCCTTATTTTCTTCGTAGATGAGATTACCTTGAGGGTACCTCGCCAGCAAATTCAGTTAATGATTTTTATTTTGGATTGTGGTAGCACCACATTATAAAGACCTGATCCTTCATTAAGAAATTTGTAGAGTGGACGAATGAAGCAGAGAATAAGTGAAAG
Source organism: Pterocarpus macrocarpus (assembly GCA_031439585.1). Lineage (NCBI taxonomy): Eukaryota > Viridiplantae > Streptophyta > Magnoliopsida > Fabales > Fabaceae > Pterocarpus > Pterocarpus macrocarpus. Next base: position 46,635,702 of record CM062515.1, on the reverse strand, counting down.
AAGCTAAGGGCAGAAGCTTTGGTTAGGCATACTGGAGACCTTTTTAAGTCCTCGTCCAGAGGATGGAGTGGTTTCTTCCTCAAGGGTACAGGGAATTAACCTTATAGCGATTGTAAATTGGAGGAGTACTAAGTGGAATCTTGGCTTCAAAAGAGAAACAGCTGAGCAAACCATAAAGAGACCCATCCAATTGTACATTGAATTGAAATGAAGATACAATTATACACTATATGGAAAGAAAATGAAGTTATAAGTGTAACAAGAGAGAGAGGCAGTATATCTCCTACTAAACTGAGGTAGGAACACTTTTAGACAAGAGGTGGTGGCATACAAACCAAGTGTAATTTTTTCTATCTTTCAGGGATAAAGGAAGTGCTAGAAAATCTAGTCATGTTTAAATTCTATCAACCTTAGCTACCACAGAAATTGGATGATAGGATCGTCTTCAACATGTTGTTAGTAGAGAAATGAGGCTATTTAGAGAAGAAAGGCAAAGTCTAACGATTGCCTTTAGGTACCATTATATATGTTGTGGGTGGAGTAACTCGATAAGGAACGTATTCAGATTCAGGCGAGAGTAATGAAGACTTAAAGTGTGCAACAAATCCCGACAGACTAAGGGAGCAACCACAAGGTAGGTTCGGACAAATGAAAACAGACAAGTTTCCACAAGAATAATAGAACATAGTAGAAACGAGGTAGGAAAAGAGGAAGTTTGGATTGCTGACTGACCCATTAAAAAGAGCAAAGCTACCTAGTATGAGATTACAATGCAAATAAGATTGTGTACGAAATACCAAGCAGGGTTGTGTCGGAACTGGTCATAAGTGCAACAAACCCAATGTACCCTAAGTAAGACTGGATGATGAACCAATATAAGATCAAAAAGGATTTGGGAGCATGCCCCATGAGGGGCAAGGTTACGATGTCGGAATTTGAGGCAGTCAGAAGAGTCTCCATACCTTGGACCAGATTAAATGCGATCATCAGCAATGCACTAGGTTCCATTAGAGTTCCGTAGTTAAGTATGCACGGACGAGAGTAATATTATGATGGGTGACCTTCTAAGAAGTTCTCATATTGTAACTTCAACAGGGAAGAAAGACATTCATTCCCATCTCTCACAACAAAAGGATTACATCCTAAGGGCAAGATATTATGAAGAATAGCTAGAAGGTAAAACTGACACACATCTATAAAATATATTAGGACAAACCCCCAATGAAAATTGGTAATATTGGTGCCCACAGAAGTGGTAGATGGACATCAACACAATAGTCGAGGAATCTCCATGCTAACAAATTGAAGAAAGTAGAAAAATGACAGGAACTTCTGCTGTCCCACAATCCTTTCCTTACGTAAAGCTGATCATATTTTGAGGGAACAAGTATCGCAACAATCATTGAGAAGTTCAATAAGAACAACACGAGATCCGATTAGCAAATAATGAGAAATGGAGTGAAGTCCGCAAGGGAAGGAGAGATTTCGAAGCAAGGGTTATAGTTATATTTAGAAAGAAGCTCTAGCATTACACCTAAAACCTAATGGAAGGGGGATTCATCACTGATCAAAGAGGAATCAGGTAGGCGAGAGTTTGGATATGGCCTGGTCAATTTCTCGAAAAACTTCGACAAAGCCATTATGGCCACCATTTGTTGAAAGTTGATCACTGCTATAGCTAATAGTTTTTGTAATGGCAAGAACTTCTTCAATGGATATTTGGGACCCAAGGCATAAGTATTAGCAAGTTTACTAGAAAACAGAGTGCACAAGTAGTCAAACATATGACAAGGAGGATGAGGAATTTACTCGATGAACTTGCTGATGGATCAGAATGTCAGCAAAACAAAGTATATTTTGGCACCCATATAATCTACGACGACTCTCTACATGGATATTGGAAAGGCATCCTGTAAGACAATATAGTAAGGGAACCCTACAGCTTCGGTAAAAACGATCTGACTTTTAACTTTGGTTTTCACATTAAATCGTCTGTATCTCAATAACTAGGAATCAAAGAGGAGTATCCCTATAAGTTAAAAGGGTTTTTCCTTGACCCTTCTTGTTCCAGAATTTTGAGGACAAAATTCTTTTAAGGTGGGTAGAATTGTAACATCCCAATTTTCCTTGTGCTAAATTATTCCATTTTACCTCCACCGCGAGTTTCGAGTTCCGACCTCAGACCTCATGTTTCAAAATAGTATACATGGTTTCCAACCTCCAAAGTTATAGTTTAACACAATAGTGCAAGTACTGACCTCCGAGTTGAGCGTAACGAGTTTTTGCCTTAGAGTTGCACTCAATTAGAATGGACACGTGTTCGGATCTTTAAGCTAATTTCCAAGTTATACACGAGTTTCGATATCCGAGTTTATTCCCAGAAGCTTTCTATTCCTGTTGGTGTTCCCGAGTTTGAATGGGGAGTTCCAGGATTAGGTGATTATAAGCTGTAATTCTTCCGATATCCGAACTTACCCCCAAATGTCAAATAAGGTTGGACGAATTTCGACATCCGGCTTTAGCTCCAAGCTCAAATAAAAGGGACGCGGTTTCTGACTTTACACATAATAGACGAGTTCCGATTTCAGATGAATGGAAGCAAGTTCCACTTTTGGGACGATGTGAAGAGCTATTTGGCCACAAAAGTGGGAGACATGGCCGAACTTCAATCACAAAATTTCAACTAATCAATACTCACAATTTCAACTACCCCCATGTAGTTAAGTCAGACTCTCCTTCTTATTTGAGGCTGATTTATGCCACTTTCTCTCCCTCTTTGTTTCAGCCTCCTTCTTCCCTTCTTCCAATCAACTCCATCACTCCTTCAAGCTTAATAAGGTTCTAACAATTCAAGCTTCAACACTTAGCTCAAATCACACTCCAAAGAGATAGGATTCCATTTCTGTTCTTTGCACTATGGCTGTATGAAATTGTACTTTGACCCCAAGTGGATATTTCCACAATAACCCTAGAATTTTTTATAAAATGACCTTTATATCCCCATATCTATAAGATTAGCATAATGGGGTTTTAAACGGAGCAGAATCACGTGGTGAAACTGTGGAAGTTTAAATCTCTGCTGATATGGCCATAGAGGCAATCGGGTGTGAAATGACGTGGGGTGCCCCTAGACTTGCTCAAAATTACGGAAATGCCATTAGTTATAGAAAACAGAAAACAAAAAGGCTTCGAACTTATGAAAATGTCTAATTTACGCCGTTAATTCACTTATTCGGTTTCAATAGTTATGTAAGGGCAATTAGAGATTAACTAAATATTAATTAAGAGTTAATTAGATATTAGTTCGAGAGATTTTGCTTAAGATAAATTAAAATGAACATGTGGATATCTTGCAAACTATTAAGTAACGTTTTACCAGTTTGGAGAAGATCGGTAAAAATTCGGTGTTCTAAACTGCCAAAGCCGAATCAGTAGAATCTTACACTGATAACCTTAGGTTGAACGGCTGAAATTCAATCACCTCCACTACCCTAGATGGCGCCATATGGCAGCCATATGATGGAGAAATTTGGCCAAATCATGACCATTGAAACCAAATATCTCAAGTCATCCTTATCTAGGTCATAAAGCCTAGAAAAATCTCACCCACCTCCCTTCATTATGCGCCCTCCATCATGCTTCAGCCACCTTCCATTTCTTCTCCTTCTTCTTCCTTTCTTTCCTTACCTCCATGACCAAGAACTTCAAGCTCAAGATTGGAAGCCCTCTTGACCTCAAATCCTCTTGCTCCTTTTATGAAAATTGATCCTCACCTCCTTCTCTACAAAACCCCTCTAACAATTTCATGATTAAGCATCAAATAGACCCTCCCCACATTCATATGAGCTACTGCCATGATGAAGGAAGAAGGCTAGGAGTTGGTTCTTGGCCTCCTTACTTCCATACCTTCAAGGATTTCAAGGTAGGTAGCTCAAATCCTTAGTTGTTTGATGTATTATGTGACTATGTGGCTACTATGTTCCTCTTATGCCATACTTGTATGATGGTGCTTTGATGTTCTTCTAATGTTTTGAGGTGAGAAAACTTGGTTTAAGTTGAGGAATTTTTCAAAAACTCAAAAGGGAGCTAGGCAGAATCTGTTTTTGTGAGAAAACCCTACGGCCTCCGTACTGGTAGAGTGTACGGCTCTACCTACAGTCGTAGAAAGTGGATGAATCTATTTTTATATGAAACTAGACCTTCAGACTTTCCATACATATAAAATATAAGGCAATTGGATTAGTATAGAATTAGTTATCAATTTTCGAAGTTTAACTTAGAAATCTGGATTCTTAGCCAAGCAGTATGAGTTGAGAAGGATATAACTCACACTATACAACTCCAAATTGAGTGAGACCAAAGTTTTTTGAAAGCTAACATATAATAGAACTTCCCATAAAAATTTTAGGATCACATTCATTGCCATTTGTTCCCAGCACACTAATGAAATTGACTTAAGTTTAACCTAGGCTGGAGTAAGGTAGTCCAGTAGGGTCAAGTGTCGGGACTCATAACTCAAATTATACTTAGGAGAATGACATAAAACTTAGTTCATTTGAAAGCTTGTTCTGTCAGTTTTAATTTGATATAAAATTGGTATGATTTTACTTAGTTTTCTATTTTTAGTGAATTTCTACTTATAAGAACCCAAATCTGGCTAAGAACAGGGTAGTCTGAGGTAAAACTTTTATACCTTGGGCTACATAAATCAAAATGAGATGGGACTAAAAAGGTTGGAAACTAGACACATAGAGCTATGACATATCCAAAATTCAGGTCTAAATAAGTTGCATAGGAGTAAGGGTGGACTTTACAAAATTCAGGCAGAAGAAGGTAGAGTGAGCAGAAAACTCTGTTGATATTACTATTGATTTTGACATATCATATGATCAATAATGTTGTTGTAACTTGCTATTTTACATTGAATTACATACTTAATTGATTGTATTGGTAGCCTAGCATTATTCACTAGGAAGCGGACTCGATCTGTTATGCTGCCAAAATTTCGGCAGGAATTTAGGAGAACCTATGCTATGGGTGATTATGCCTTGAATATATTTATATTTATATGTCATGTTCATGTACGTCATGCATGCAAGCATAATTAGAATATGATATGAGAAGTAAGGTAAGAGACATATCCATGAATGCTCAAAGCATCCGCATGCATGATAAGATATGGAAAAAAAAGGATAATAAGAACTTGCAAGAGGGACGTACCAAGCTACCACATGAGGCATGGCATAGACCTAGCTAGCGTGGGATAGAGCGATACTGTCTAAGACTTGGGCTAGCCTTCGACCAGATTTAAGGGGAATAGACCGGTGTGAGGATTGGGGAAAGTAAACCCGTCACTCATGTATAGGTACGAGCTCGAACCTAAAAAGCAGGCTATTACCTAGGGATGAGAGAGGCCATTCACCTCCGGGGGACTAAGTACAGAAAAGAGCAAGATCAAGTTGCAAGTTAAAGAAAGGGATGAATTAAGTCAAGTGCACTTGCATACAATCAAGTACAAGCATCTACATATGCATTTCTAATTATCTCATTATGTCATGATATTGTTATGATTCTTGTTGAAGTATATTACTCAGTTCATGTTTCTATGTCTGTCATATGAAATGGCAAGTGGCTGTTAAAATATATCCCGCTTCAAGTAAGATGTTTTTAACTTAAAATTGAATCGTTGCATGCGTATATATACTCATATTTTCATAATAAATCGAGGCGGCTGGGATGTTTATGATGGCACTGTATGAGTAATAGTTTGAGTTTACCTACTGAGAACCTTAGGTTCTCACTGCCTGCTTGTATGTTTTTCTTTTCCGTAAACATTGCAGTGCCTAAGTTGGAAATCAAGTATGAGGTAGAGCACTGGGCCAGTTTCTGAGCAAGACTCGGACGCAAACTAGACTAAGAGACTATTGAAGCTAGCTAGTGACCAGTCGAAAGCAAGTTCGGTGTATTATTTTAGTCACCATTACTTTTAATTGTAATTATTTTATCCTCTATGTATCAGAGACGACGAAGTTTATGAACCATTAGCCAATAATAAAGTGTGCAGTTGAAGGGCTATATATTATATTTTCCATATTTTTAAAGTTTTCTTAGCACAGTGACAACCTCTTAATATAACTCCATGACTCGAGCATGGCTTATATAAGAGAGGGTGTTACATAAATCATCATCATCACCTCAAATCACATCAATATCATGAGGAAAACAAGATCCCCACATAGCTCCAAATCAAGAAAAACAAGAAGAGATGTTGGATTCCTACCTTGTCTAGTTGAAAGTTTGTTGATTTGATGTCTTAGATGGAAGCAACTCTTGATAAGACTTGAAGAGAGGTTAAAGATGGAGTAGAGAGGAGTGTGAATGGAAGAGAAATGGAGGGGGATCAGCTTCTTATCTTGCCTGAAATTCACAAGAGCAAAGAAGGAATTGAACACAAACTTGTGGGGCAAGGAGTTAGGTGATTGGTGGATGTGTGTTGGAGTTTTAATTTGATTTTATAGCTGTCATCCTTGGCTAAAGATGGCGCCACATATATGGGTGGTTTGGCTAAATCCTAACCATTCATCCTAGGGCACTCATGATGTAAGTTTTATTGATCCGGTTCCAACAATTTTAAAATACCGAAATCTTACCGATTTCTCCTAAATTGGTAAACCGATTTTAGAAAAATTCTAAGAGATTTCCTATATTCCTAATCTAATTCCATCAAACCTAATCACTTCTAAATCACACTTAATTGGCTCTAAGTGAATGCTTAATTGAATTCTGATTAAACTCCCTTATTCAATAAAAATCGAACAACTCAGCTATTAACGATAAGATTTTTTTTTCGGACGTTACACAGGCCGCAACGACTGCTAAAGTGAAGTCTTGCAATGATGATTAAGGCAAAGAAGCACTTAATCCTATGTCTTCTTTGCCTTCCGATTGAAGGATCATTACCCTCCAAGGTCGTCAAAGACTTAACTAGCTTTTTGAAATTACTTGTAGTGAAAATAAGGGTAATTTTTTTTTTTTTTTACCTTAACAAAAATAAGCCTTTTTCAAAAACAAGAGCCATGACTGTATTGCAAACATACAAAATCAAACTTCATTACTCACATACTTGTGATGCAGCAAGTAAATAAAAGCAAGGTAAAGAACAATCATCACACTTAGTCATAATAATAATCATTCCACAGTCATCGTAGTTAAATATAAGTAACATAACATGTCTTGAATAAGTAGCCATGGGACCACTAACTACTACCGGTCATACCAAAACATCCCTAACTAGAAACAAATAAAAAGAAATACATCATAAACCATCTACTACTTATACATGCCATAAAAGAAATGATAACCCTAAAACTACATACAAAAAGGACTATCTTCATGTCCAACTCAGCATGTGCTCACCACACCATCCTTTACCTCAGAACGGAACAAATCCATTCCAGCAACCACTGGATGCATTGTCTCCACGTCCTCCTCCTCAAGCACTCCCACACCCATAGGGCACATCTCAGGTACAAATGAATTCACACCTACGAACCGAGGATGTGCCTAGTTAGCAGCAAAAGAAGAGGAATCTAAGGACAAGCAAATCACAGAAGGATATGACGGCTTTGAAGGATTGGACTCCATAGAATATGTTGGGGCTAAGCGGGTGTCAAAGTTGGTTTCCTCATTAGTAGGTTACATCAAAGGGTGGAAAAATGGACGCATGTCATCCAAAGTAATGTCATCATAGGGCTCATGTGAGTATAAGAACGGGCTCACGATAGGTGCACGAAACTAATAGCTGTGAAACATGTAGACCCTTATCACTGCTCGAGCAGTCATCATAGATGCATTCAACACCAAGTCAAGGTGCCAATGCATAACTAGAAACTTAATGAAGATCACCACAGTGGTTGATAGCATCCTCTAAAGACGACACGCAAATATGAGGGTGAGAAATACAAGATTTCTCATAAGGAACTTGAATAGACAGTTAATGTGTCATCATTATTGTCCCAGCCACTTCGGGTTTAATTAAGAAAATGGTGAACATGTAGAGATTCAATTTTAAGGGATTTGAAAACATAAGTTCCCGATGTAGGTTTCTTTTAAACTTAACCTCATAAATCTGACATAAAAGCAACATAAGGCCATAAAATAGGAACATACATACTAAAGCATGATATAAACATTCATGACCATGCATATGAGGTAAAATGGATACATCCACATTCATGTAAGCTCATGGACTTGACCAAGTATTTCTTTAACTTTACGTTCATACTTAGCACGTGCTTAACATTCTTATCTTATTCTTGCCCTTGGACAAATTGCTAAAGGACATGAGCTCATTCCGTGATTGTCGTTACATAGTATTAATCTAAATCAGACTTAGCTGACAAGGGGATCTACATTCCTCTAAATTGGAGGGGTCTAATTTGTCCACATCTACCAAAATATAAGGATCTCAAGCCCTAGTGGATCACATTCCCTTTAGAAAGATCATGTCCAAACATTTCTTTTCCATTCATAATATGATACTTGATATTACATCATTCATTCTCAATGCATGGCATTCATGGATAAGATACATATAGACATGTAAGAGATATTTCCAAGTCCACAATTTTGACAAAAATTCGGCAGTATAATGGCTAGACTAGAGCTTTCCAAAATTTGCCAAGCATGGAAATCCAACCAACAACCATTCATATTTGTCTTATATCATCATATAAAGCATCAACATTCATTCAATCATGAGTAAATACTAAATCAAACTTGCCATACATCATGCTTGATAGCATCGTACACTCATGCCCTAAAGGGTGTCTATGGTTGCATTATTCTTTGTGAAAGTCTTATGAGTCATCATATGACTCTGAATGTTTACTCATGAGAGAACCACATAGTTTAATATGAATGTGTTTTGTAAGCTTTTAGTCACTTGATTCTTGAGTGAAGTTATACTTTTCCTTAAGAATCCATTTTCACCAAATAACTGAATAGATTTCTTATGTACACAACTTAAGGAATAGTTTGTTCGAGTGAACAAAGTTTGACACTTATTCTTCTTTTTCATTTTTAACATGGCTAAAGCCTGATATGGTGTTTTAGCCAATATTTTGCATCCAAATCTTTTAGTTTTCTTGAGATAGTACACTAGCGATTCCTAGGTTCATGATATACTTAGAAGCCCTAATCATACTTCAATTTCCAAAGGATTTCGAGATCCCTCTAGTCCTTTGGGTCATGACAATGTATAACCACACTCATGAACCCAACAACACCATGTGCTTACTAACATCAAGAGGTGATTTTCATTCCAAACAAGTTACAAGATTCAAATTGTATTAACAAGATTACAAGACTCCACCTTCATTATTAGAGAGTTTTATTCTTGATGGAAGTTCAAACCTTTACTTATATTATATTCAAAATTCCAACTTTATAACTTAAAATTGCAAGTTTTCACTTTTGTAACTTAAAGTTTGCAAGATCTCACTTTTATAACTTAAAACGTTTCAATCTTGAAAAAGTTTGGAACTTTACTCATTATTCTATCTTCAAGATTCAATGTTTGTGACATAAAGTGACAAGTTCTTACTTTTGTAACTAAAAAGCTTAATATCTTAATAAAGTTTAGGCTTTTACTACTATTCTTATCTTCAAGAAAAACAAAATAAATCTTTAAGAGAGTATATACTATTTGATCTACTTTTTAAACTGCAAGAAACAAACTTTTTAAAGTTTTATGCTTCAAAGTGCTCTTGGTCACATCAAAATCATATGAAGATGTAAAAAGTGAATCTTCTCAATCATAAACTTTTCAAAAGGACAAACTTTAAACAAGGCCCCTTCAACAAAGTAGTCTTTCTTTTCAACAACTTACAAGAACACCAAGAACACATACATCATAAAAGAAAAATGAAAGCTTTTAGAGCATTCAAGAAGATAAACTTGAAATAAACATATAAGATCTCAAGAACAAGACTTAAGAAGTGAAATTTTCTAAAAATAGAAACTTTGCTCAAGAAGAGCATGGAGTTTTTTCTCAAGTTGCGACTTGAAGCTCTTGGCCATAGTGGACGCCAAAGCTTCCAGCTTTCTTGAATCAACAAAAAGAAAAGTAGAAGATCACTACCTAGTAGTAAATAGCACCTCTTTGGAAGGAGAAAAGAAGATGAAAAAGACTCCTCCTTGGTGCTGATGGTCACGGTTTCAAGTAAAGGAGATGAGAGCTCTTGAGTTCCTGAGAAAATAGAGGTTGTAGTATTTAAATCTTATCTTCAAAGATCAAAAAGTGTGATCTTTGAACTTAGTGATGAAGGTTTGGCTATGGTGTCTTGAAGAATAGAAAAGAAGAAGAAGAAGGGGAAGAAGAAAGGGTAGAGAGAAATTAGGGAATGAGAGGCTTAGATAGAGAATGAGAAGTTGAAAAATGAAATAAGTTTGTGTGTATGTATGTGTTGTTATTGTCGCCGTAGCCTTGTAGTGGCTTAGGGGCAGATATTTTGTTTCAATTTACGTTAATTAAGGTTTAGGGGGACAAATTGGATGATAACGGAGACAAATGGAGTAATAGCTCTTGCAAAAAGTGATCTTGTCTCATGCTTTATGCTTTACTGAGATCATCAATGCTTTATTGTCAAGTTGACTTAATTTGAATTTTGATTATTTGATTAAGTGCTCTTGCAACTTAATCAATCAAGGATTAGTAATTAACTCATGTTGGCATGATTAGCAAGGTCAAAATTCTTAATTACTCTTAATTAAACTTGATTAAGCTAATCATTGGTGATTAGCGCTTAACTCAAAATTCTATAATCTTGATTAAACATCTTCTCAATTTTTAGTTATCCCTTAATTAAGCCTTCATTCTTTAATTCATCATTAAGTGCCTAGTTATTCAAAATTATTGAGGTAACCTAACACAAGGAAAAAATTTTGGGAATGCTACGATTTCTCGAGTTCTGAGTTCATGCGCAACAAGTAGTAATGTGTTTTGGAGTTCCGAGTTCAATCAGAATAGTGGCTTTGGGTTAGGAGCAGAATAACCAACAACGAGTTCCGGTCTCCAAGTTCTTCTCTAAGTTCAAGCTGAACCAACAACATGGCTTGGCTGCCCTTCTTCATGGCTGATTGAGGCACCACTTGTAGGGATATTTTGGCTAAATCTTGGCCATCCAACCTAGGGTTCTCACAATATAATTTCTATTGATCAAGTTCTGACAGTTTAAAATACCGAAATCTTATCGATTTCTTTTTAAATCGGTAAACCGATTTTTAGAAAAATCCTATGAGGTTTCCTATGTTCCTAATCTAATTCCAACAAAGTTAATGCTTCTAAATCTTACTTAATTGGATTTGGGTAAATACTTAATTGAATTCCAATTAATCCCAATTATTCGCTAAAAACCGAATAACTCAGTTAAAAACGATCAAATTTTTCGAACGTTACAAAAACCTTCATGCATTCAATTAACACATAAGTGATTAAATTCAAAAACCTCTAGAACCTACCCAATTCATCTTAACTGAAAGCACCAATGCAGTTAATCTTGATTTCAACCCTGAAACATGATTTTACTCATCAAGAAATTGCATTATGTAACACCCTCCTAAGTATAGTATTATGCTTAAGTCATAATACCTCCTCTCGGAGCTGTTACTGATGCGTAAATGGACCTTGTATGATGGCACTCTATGGCCATCTTCAATCTTTCCAACTCTACTCAATATGATCGCTGTAACACCGTACCAATTTAATGCTATGCTTAAGTCATAGCATGAAATTTAGTAGTTGTGTTATCGTGTTAATATTCCATTTATTTCCACCTTGAAGAAGCATATTGTCAGGCACAGGAAATATTTAGGCAGAAGATGTGGCGCTTCATACATAAGAAATATATTTGCCATCGCAAAGCATTAGAAGTAAATAAATAACAGAATAGAGAAAAAGAGTTAAAGTAATACAACATCCACTACATATATATATATATATATATATATATATATATATATATATATATATATATATATATATATATGAAGCTAAAGCTTCAAATTTATGTACAGGTGCAAAACGGTGGATACATAAGTTGGGCCAGTACACACAAAAAGACATATGGCCTGTGTCAGTGGAATGCAATCCTATCTAGTCCCTATGGGATGTTTCAAACTAGTGCCTCTACTAAACAACTACTCTCGTGGCCTAGTGTCAAATACTATTAAAAGAGGGCCATACTGTACATCATGATCTGCTGGTCAAGGTCTACTCTGATAGCTAGTTGTTGGCCATACCAGGGCCGACTGGAGTGTAGTCTGCATCAGGTTCCGAGGAGGAGAAGGGTGAATCAGAAGCCTCGGATAGGTCGCTATTAGGACTAAATGGGATGTCCGATACCACCTATGGAGTTGAAGCTGGTGGAGTGGCTGCTAGGGCTGCGAGTGCTACGGGTGGTGTAGGAGGTGCGGGGTGAGCCACGTGCAGAGGGATGGCAAAATATGGAATAGTAAGGTCAAATACGGGGTGAAACAAGGGAATTGCAAAGTCTCTATGACTAAAAAGGTATAGATATAAACGGCAAGAGCCAATTATGTACAGCGAGTCAAACATAGGATCGTAGTGCAACTGCATATCAAGGATCTCATGGAAAAGTATGGCCGTCGTGTAACGTCCCATTTCCGATTTCCGACCTCGTCAGTGAATTTTTAAAATTCCCGATTTCCGATCTTAGGAAGGCTCAAATGGATTGGCTTGGATTTTCCTATTTCCGACCTTATGTAAGCATGTAAGAATTCTGACCTCATCAGTAATAAATTCTGATTTCTGATTTCATTAGCTTAAATGGAGTGGCTAATGCTTCCGATTTTCGATCTTAAGATTTCCAACTTAACACGAAATCTGACATCTGATTTGATCTCAACAAGAAATGGATGTGAGATTAGGTCTCTGAATTGATCTCCAAGTTCGACTCAAAATGTCACGAGTTTCGATCTCGAGTTTAATACCAAGAGCTTTCATTTCTATATTTTCCCGAGTTCCGAGATTGAGTTTAGAGTCCCAAGGTCCTATAAGTCCCGATTTCCTGGTACACGGATTAAATATTTTGAATTCCGATCTCGAGTGTTATACTTAGAATCGATTCGAGTTTACTAATTTCCCGACTTCCGAATTTAAGTGCTTGGCTTCACATCCAACTTTGCTTTCAAGTTTTGAGTAAACCAGACAATATTTCCGAGTTCTGACTTCATCTCTAAGATGTGAACGAGTTCCGACTTTAAAAAGAGTACGAGTTCCGATATCATTTTTAGAATATATTGGAAATGAGTCCTACTTTTAGGCAACGTGGAGAGCATTTTGGTCACAAGAAGAGGGAAAGGTTGGCTGAAGTTCAGCCTTGTGTTTTGAGGCCAATCAAAACCTTCCAAGTTAACTACCACTCATGCTTATATAACACACTCTCCTCCTCTCATTCAGACCCCCTTCTACATAACTTCTCCCTCACTTTAGCTCTCTTTTCTCTTCTCCACTCACCCACTCCATCCAACCTTCAAGTTCAAATAAGCACCATTCCCAAACTCAAGCTTAATAACAAGAGGTAGAGGTTTTCTTCTTGCTTGATTTTCTGACTCTTGGATGATTGGTGGTGATTTAATTCCTTACTTTTGATATGTTGATTGACTGATTATGATGAATTATAATTGGTTTATTGGGTGTTTGTGAGATTAAAAATGGAATTGGAAGCAAGAGAGTATGAAGATAAGAAGAGTTGAGAGGCCGGAACACTCAAAACCCTCGGCAGTCCATACGGCGGAGTGTACGGATCCGTCTCCCGCCATTTAAAATTAATGAAACCATTTTTATGTGAAACTAGACATCTAGGGCTTTCTACACATATATCATATAAGACCATTGGAGTAATAGTGAGAGAGATATGAATTTTTGAAGTTCGACTTAGGAATCAGGACAATCACCCGGGCAGTATAGGTTGAAAAGGGTGTAACTCACCCTATACAACTCCAAATTGAGTGAAATTAATCTTGTTGGAAAGCTCACACATAGGAGAACATCATACATAGAAATTTCGAGTTTTTTATCATCTCAGTTGTTCCTAGTGATTTGAAGAAGTTACTCTATGTCTAAATCAGGCCAAAACAGGGCAGTTCAGGAAGGTTAAGTTTCGGGGCTTATAACTCAAGCCCTGCTAAGGCAAATGAAATGAAATTTTTTGCATATGAAAGTTTGTCATGTTAGCTTTGATAAGAGACCAATTTTATGATTTGGGTCAGTTTTCGATTTTTAGTGGATTTTTATTTTTAGGTGTCTGATTCTGACCAGTCACTGGATAGGCCGGGATAAAACCTGAATAACTTAAGTTATGGATATCAAAATTAGATGTGACGAAAGAGGTTAGAAAATAGACACATAACACTTTAATATATCCAAAATTGAGGTCCAAATGAGTTAAGTAGAAATTATGGCATGATTTACAAAAACCAAGTTGAATGATTTATGTTGAGGCTGTAACTCTGCCTTAAGGAGACTAATGCTTCGATGAGTTCCGTAATGAATTGTGCATGCAATATTGTAATTTCTATGAGAAATTGGTATTCTGATTGCTGGCACTATTCATGGGGAAGCGGGCACGTTCCATTATGTGATGTCCCATGGTCAATCGCTTTATCAATGATGCCATCTCATCTAATTTGTGTTCGATCCTCAACAAATTCACATCAGGGATCTCACCAACTCCTCTAGTCCTTGTGATCAGCTTAGAGCCAAATTACAGGAAATTCTTTGCCATGTTAGCTATCAGATCTCTGGCGGCAGTAGGTGTCTTGTCCATTAGAGCTCCACCACTCGCTACATCAATCAAGCTCTTATCCATGGGTATCAGGCCCTCATAGAAAAACTGGATCAACAAGTGCTCACTAATTTGGTGATAGGGACAACTTGCACACAACCTATTGAACCTCTCCCAATACTCATATAATGTTTCTTCTTGCATTTGCCTAATACCACAGATCTCCTTTCTTAGTGCTGCAACTCTGGATGCAGGGAAAAATCTCTCCAAGAGCCTTTTCATATCAGTCCATTCTATTACACAACTAGGGGGAAGATAGTAAAGCCAATCCTTGGCTACTTCAACTAGTGAGAAAGGGAAGGCTCTTAGCTTGACATGATCCTCATGAATTCCCCGAAAGTTGAGAGTTGAGCATACCACATGAAACTCCTTGAGATGCCTGTAAGGATCCTCACCTGTATAACCATGAAATCTTGGAAGCAAATGAATCAATGCAGGGTCAAGCTCAAAGTTAGAATCTAAATCAGGATATTGGATACAAAATAAGTGATCTACGGCATTGGGAGCAAATAGCTCCTTCAGTTTCTTATCAGGGATAGTCATCTCAACAGAAAACATAGAAAAGAAGAAAAAGAACTAGCAAAATAATGTATAAAAGTGGAACTAAAATAACTACTACTACTACTAAAAGTACCAAAACACAAAAATCACTAAAAACAAATGACTTAGGAAATTGAAAAAAACTGTACAAAATGATTTTTTTCAATTTATAGAAATACCAAACAATAAAACTACACCTATCTAGAACCCGAAAATGTAATAAAAATTATTAAAAATTCAAAAAAAGTGGTCAAAACAGTGGAATTTGGCCAAAATAGGGTGGGGCTCACTACAAAGTAGTGAGTCTTGCTTAAAATGCCGAAAACCTTTGGACTAAAAAGTTTCAAGGTGATCTGAGCACAAATAGTACAGGACAGCACCCAAAATTAGCCTAAAAACACCGAAAACGACCAAAACATGCAAAACTCAAACAAAAGCAAGTAAACACATATATTTACAAACTAAATAGCATCAACATCCCCAGCAACGGCGCCAAAATTTGGCAGCAAGTGTCCCAGCCTGCTCCAAATTACAATTTTAAAATACTTAATTACACTAAATTTGAAGTATAGTGCAACCAAGGTCGTCTCACAAGGATGTTGTTGCTATCTAGTTAAGTAACAAGGGGGTATGTGCAAGCATGCAGTCAATAAGCTATAAAAGAAAATTAGATGAAAATAAAAACATTAGTTCAAAGAGTTCCTTAGGTATAAGGTGAATCAATCATTAACACACAATATATCAAACACATGGAGTGCGGCAAAGTTGAGCTATTAGAGAGACCTCTACTAACAACCCCACAATTCTACCAAGAGAACTCTAGGAATTCAACCAACACATAATTGATTAGATAATTGAAACCTCAACTCTAATTAACCTATGTTGATTTCTAGCCCCAGTTGTATTAGCCTAGGTTTGAACCCAAACCCAATTCCTAATTCTTTAACTAATCAAGTTCATACCAATTGACCAATTAGCAATCACCCAACTAATTCCTCATTCATAAACTCACATATCAATACCATTCAATGCAAATTTACAAATAAAAGAGGGCAAAGAATCAAGAAAACAAACATGATTGAAGTTCAAGTATAGGGTTTCAAGATTACAACCATAATGCCCTTGGAGTCTCCTTGAACTAGCTTGAAATCCTACTCCTCCATAGCAATGAAGGTTACAAAATAGAACCCAAAACAAGTATCTTACAAAATGAAAGGAAAAGAAAAAGAAAAGAAGAGGAGAGGAGAAGAGAAAAGAGAAAAATGAAAAATGTTGGAGATGAGTCCCCTTCGCGTCTCAGTTTTCTCTCCTCTTATCAGACCTCAAATGTCAAAATTCAAAAATACCCTTGAGCCCAACTTAATCCTCTGCCTCTTAGCTTTAAGTGGACACCCAATTTGCTTAATTTGGTCTTGAAATGAGAGAGTTATGACCCAATCTTTATAGCATGTTCAGATTATACGTGTATTCGCGTCAGTCCATTTTAACAGCCAATAAGTCCATGAAGAGTTCATTATTTTGGAGAATGATCTACATATGAATTGAAGCTTTATATCTTAGCTTTCAAATGGCACCAGTTTCACCTCAATCCAATGTCTACAACTCACATTATGGCCCAATTAGTGCACACTGTTCTGGTTCCAACGTAACAGCCCTGTTCTGACTTCGTGGCCCAATTCGACCCACTAGACATCTGAATTAGTTTTTAACTTCTTCATCAAAGTTGTAGATCTTTCTCTCAGCTTTCCTACAATATAAAATTTGTAATTTTTAGATATCTACAACTCAAGATACAGCCATAATACAAAAACAGTATAAATTTATAGTAGTGCTGGAAAATATAATTAAGCCCAATTAGAGTCCAAACTTATAAAATGTGTCTAACGTTATTCAATTAAGCACAAAAGAGGTTCAATAAACTAAATATGAGGGTTAATCAATGTATCAAAATATTGCTTATCATTATGCCGCCAAAATTGTGGTAAAGTATATGCATGAGTTATGAGATACATGTAGAGGCATGTGCATTTTCAAGAAAGCTATGAAAGTTATGTTAAGATGAAAGTTCCATGATACTTAGGCCAGCCCCGGATAAAGAGTTAAGGGGAATAGATCGGTGGGGATGTCAGGGAAAGTAAACCCGACAGTTCCTGTACAGGAACGAGCTCGATCCTGAAAAGCAGACTATTACCCAGGAGTCTAAAGTGGCCAAGAACTCCCAGAGGACCAAGTGATGGAAAAGTTTATGAGAAATGGAAAAGTTTATAAAGAAAGGTTCAAGAGCAAGTTTTGCATGATTGCATTGCTATTTGTTAAATTCGCTTACTATCGTATGTTTAATATTCTGAGTATTGTTGATATCTGTATATTGTTAATATCAGTTTATTCTGTTTCTTATATTGTCTTAAGTAAAACTAGACCCTGCCTCGGACTAGACATTTTTCCCAACCTTATTGAATATGAATAGTTAAGTTTAAATTCATTTTTTTAATTAAATCAAACCCAAGGCAGCTGAGAATGAACGCGACGTTAGTTGAATGTCATGCACGAACCCTACTGAGAATTTTCTTAAATTCTCACCTCGTTTTGTATTTCCCGCATCATTCTCAGACCCTGGTGATGGACTCCACGGCTACCCTTTTCATTGAGATCCCAGATTTGCAGCTTCACCATGATCCAGTATTAGACTCTCTGTATATAGCCGGTTCTTGTAACTTCCACCTTTACCTATTTAGCGATAGGAACTTTGCTGTCCCTTTACATCATCCTGCATTCGATCCTGCGACTCCTTACATCGCCATCCCACTACACATGGCGCACCCACCTCCAGCTCCCCCTGCACCCGCAGCACCTGCAGCTCTTGCTAACCTTGCACCTGAGTCACCTCCGCAGGCGGTTCCAGACATACCACTTAGCTTAGAGAGTGACCCTTCCGAGGCCACCGGCTCGTCACCCTCTTCCTCCTCGAGACCCAGTGCAGATTACTCTCCAGCTGGGCCTGGCATGGCCAACGGCTATCTGACGGAGTAGGCCAGCCGCAGGAGACTTTGTATAGTATGACTCTTTTTGACAGCACATAGGACTAGTAGTAGGTTTGGAATGATCCTATGAGGACCCATAGGATCATTTTGATTGATACGGGCCTTATGTCTTTTTGGTACGCCGGCCCCACTTATGTGTTCCACCTTGAAACTCTGTACATAAACTGAAATAGTGGTCTATTATATATATATGTACATATATACGGTTGGCAGCACATGCGTTATTTGTTCTTATCTTTTCTGTTGTGATAAATTAAACTCTGCCATGTTCATTATAAAGCATTCCATTTCTTCCGTTACTACAAAAAAAAAAAAACAAAAAGAGTGAATGATATGGATAAATGAAAAGTAAGCAGTATGTTAACACGGTAACACAGTCTACTTAATTTCATGCTATGACTTAAGCATAACATTAAATTGGTAGGGTGTTACACGTCGTGTCCATCGCCAGAGTCTGAGAATGACGCGAAAATATGAAACAAAGTAAGAATTTGAAGATATTCTCAGTAGGATTCGTGCGCTGTGTTATACTGACATCGTATTCATTCTCAGTTGCTTCGATTTTTATTTGATTATAAAAAGATTAATATCAAAGTAAACTGCCCTCATTTATTAAGTTTAAGAAATACCTAGTCTGAAGCAAGATTCAATTTTACTTAAGATAGTAAAAATAGAGTAAGCAATTATATGACAATATATAGCATAAATAGTAGAATGAATAAGCAGGTAATAGTAAAAGAGCATAATATTCAACTCATAAACAGCTAACATAATTATGAAATGCAATCATGTATGTGCTCATGAGTCCTCTTTTTCTCTTTAGTTCTTAAACTTGGTGTCATAAACTTTTCTATTTCTTGGTCCCTTACGAGTTCTTGGCCATACAACTCTGGGTAATAGTCTACTTCTCAGGATCAAGCTCGTTCCTATATAGGAATGTTGGGTTTACTTTCTCCAACCTTTCCACTGATCTATTCCCCTTAACTTTAATCTAGGGCTAGCCCAAGCATTATAGAACCTTTCTCATGACATAACCCATATAAGAATTCATGTTAGTAGCACATGCATCAAGGTATATTTCATGATTTATGCATAATTTCTGCCGAAATTCAGTAGCATGTCAGATTGTGTCCACTTCCCCATGAATAGTGCCAGTACCATAGACAATCAATTATTCAGAAAAATCACAACAGTGCATTCACATATTAGTATCAATTTCATAGAGATAATATTTGTACTTGAATTTAAGCTGCTGTCTATGTACCTTAATTATGCCTGATTTTTGTAAAATAAGCCATAATTTCTATTTAATTCATTTGAACCTAAATTTTGAATATATTATAATATTATTTGTATAGTTTCCAACTCTTTTAGTCCTATCTCATTTTGATACATGTAGCTCAAGTTATTGGAAATTTACCTTGGACTACCTGCAACAATCCAGAATTGCACACTCAAAAGTAAAAATTCACTAAAATTAGGAATCTAGTTGAAATCACATGAAACCTATACCAAATTAAAGCTAACGGGACAAATTTTCATTCCAATAAGTTTCATCTCATTTTCATAAGTAGAGCTTGAGTTATAAGCTCTTGAATTTGACAAATCTAAACTACCCTATTCTAGCCGTGGTTGGACTTAGGGTGATTTCATTTAATTACTGGGAGAAATTGGGAACAAATCTAACTCTGAAATTTTTATGATATGTTTCTCTATGTGTAAGATTTCTAAAAAAATTGTTGCACTCAATTTTGAGTTATGTGGTGTGAATTACACCCTTCGCAACTCATACTGCTCAGGAAAGAACATAGAATTCTTAGGTAAATTTTAAAAATTCATAACTCACTCAATACTAATCCAATGGCCTTATATTTTTTTGGTTGGAAAATCTAAATGTCTAGTTTCATATGAAAATAAGTTCATCAAGTTTTGATAGCTAGATTTTGGTCCGTACATGACATACATACGGACGCCAAAGGGTTTTCACCCAAACAGCATTCTACTTCTTCGTATTTCCTAATTCTCTCCTTCCAACTTCAATTCTAACTCAAAGACCCAAGTTAAACTAACCATAAACCATCATCTACACCCAATATAGCATCAAAGGAATAAAGAAAGATGAAATCCCATACAGCTACAATCCAAAAGAGACAAGAACAGAATTGGAATCCTACCTTTAATTTGATGTAAGTATGAGCTAGTTTGGGGTTTTAGAGGCCAAGAGCTAATAGAAGTTGCAAATAGAGGGAGAGGAAACAAGTTGAAAGAAAATTGAAGAAAGAAAGGAGCTACAGATGGCATCCACAAATGGTGGGCTTAAAGGGGATTATGAAGTTTTTAAAAAGGCATGAGGTGGTTGGCTTATGATTGGAAGAGAATTGAGTGGCTAACATAAAGCCAAGCTTCTCCTCTAATTGGGGCAACAGATGGTACCTTGAACTTGGGTAGGAGTGGCTAAATTTTAGCCACTCATATTAGGGTTTTTAAGGAGAAATTCTATTGGTTCGATTCTAGCAGTATAAAATACCGAATTTCTTGTGAAACCGGCAATGTATTACTTGTAGTTTCTTAAATTTTTCTGCATAATCATTATAAATTCTCTTAATCCTAACATTCTCAACTCCTACATAACTCCCAATTAACCTTTAATTCTCCTCTAAATGCTTGAACATATCCAATAAGACTGAATAAATTAGTTAACAGTGAAGTCTTAAACTTATTGCAAAATCTGCGGTTGTTACAATCACCTTGTAGCTCTCCTGAGATATCTGGAGATAACATGGAAACAGACATAGGAGTGAGAATTATAAATTCTCAATAAGATTCCTTGAGTTACTATATACCACGTCATCGTTATTATCTCTAGCTGCCTTAATTTATTATGAAAAATTTGAACATGTTATGTAATCTTCCTAGTTTAATAGTTCGAAAATGTATTGACCCAATCAGAGTTCATTTTATTTATATACTTGTTAAATAGAGAGAGAATAAATATAAAGTAGTAATAGATAAGGTCAATAATAATAACAACTATCTGGTAGAAAGAGATGGTATGCAGATGCACCATTTAAATCCTATCAATACATTGGAATTCCTTAATTCTCCCTTTTTTTTTTCTTTACAACAGACCTAGGCATTGCATATTGCTGTCCCTAGGGTATCTGCTCTTATCTTCATCCATACTTGGTCCCCTAGGAGCATTTGGCCATATAGCTCCTAGGTAATACTCTGCTTTTCAGGATCAAGCTAGTTCCTATACAGAATTGTCGAGTTTACTTTCCTCGACTCTCCCACCGATTTATTTCCCTTAACTGTATTTTTAGGACTGACTCAAGTAAATGGAATCCATATAGTTTTTATAGATCATAGGATTATAAGCAATTCAACTTGAGTGACATGAGAAATATATACAAAATACATAAATTTTGATGAAATTTCAGCAATATAACGGGTCAGGTCTGCTTTCTTATGAATAGTGCTAGCTTAATTAGAAAATCAGTCACAACAATAGAGCAAACATCATACATCAATGCCTCAATATTGTTGTAGACTTGCAATATTTAGCACCAATTGCAACTTACTCATGCATTAAGGTAGCTAATTACTTAATTAGCAAATCTGCTCATATCACTCCAATCTGCTTAGTTTTGTGACTTGTGCCATAATTTCTACTTAATATATTAAATTCTGAATTTTTATTATGTTGAAGTGTTATTTGTCTAGTTTTTAACTTCTTTTGACCCATTAAGTTTTGTTTAGTATGAAGTGAGTTATTGAAGTTTAACCTAGGTCTGCCCTAGTGTTAGATAGAATTGGTGTCTAAAATGTGAAAATTCATCAAAAATAGAAATCTTGTTGGATTTGTTTGAAAATCATCTCATTGTAAAGGTAACAGAACCAATTTAATTCACATAAGTTTTGTTTGATTTGAATGGGCAGAGCTCAGGTTATAAGCTCTCAAATTTGGTTGAATTGGCTTACCCTATTTCAATCCAATCAGGACATAGGGAAATTTTGGTGAAATACTGGGAGCAAAGTATTAGAGTTTGAATTTGAAATTTTTATGGTATAAACATCTATGTGTTAACTTTCTAAGAAAATTAGTTTCATTCAATTTGAAGTTGTATAAGAAGAGTTATACCCTGCATGACCCACTTTAGTTGGGTCTAAAGGTAGAAATACAGGGTAAATTTCAAAAAATCATATCTCACTCAATACTGATCCAATGACCTTATAATTTATATGGTTGGAAAACTCTAGATGTCTAGTTTCATTTGAAATAGTTTCATCAAATTTTGATGGCTATATGTGAAGTCATATACATTGTAAGTATGGACAGTCTTAGGGTTCTCACCTAAACCAGATTCTAGTTACTCTCCTTTTAGCTTTCCATGCCGATTTCAACCTTAACCCAACAATCTCATGTTAATCTAGCCATAAGAGATCATACAAACACAATACCATCAAATAAGATAGTGGAACTAAAATTCTCATTAGCCACTACATCACAAAAACAAATGAAAGATGTTGAATCCTACCTCAAGATTGGTATTTGAACTAGCTAGAGTTGAGCTTTTGATGAAGGAAATGGGTGAAACTTTGAAGATGGAGAGAGGATAAAGTGAAGTAAAAGAAGAAAAGAGAGATTAGCAGATGGGGGGCGAAATTTGTGAGGGAGTGAGAAGAATTTTGTGAAATTTCATTACAAGGTAGTTAGAGTTTTGGCTTTTGATTGGTTGAGGTTTGGGTGGTGGGTATTTGGCCACTTCTCCCCCCATTTTTATGGCCACATGAGGTGCCAATGAGGGGGTGAGAATGGCTAAATCTTTGACCACCCAATTTAGGGTTCTCAGTGTATAATCCTATTGATTCGGTTTTGACAGTTTGAAATACCGAATTTTAACCGATTTCCTTCAAATCGGCAAACTTTTACTAACAATTTTGTTTAGATTTCTTACATGATTATTTTTTTTCTCTTAATCCTAATCCCTCTAATTCAATGCTAATTATCCTTATCTCCCTAATATAATGAAGTAAGTCAATTAATAATACAAATTAGACGCACCGTTTCTTTTGGATGTTGCACATTACAACATTAGTCAATCGAGTAATATGCAAGCAATCAAGTAATCAACCATAATTCCGAATTGAAAACCTTCAAATCCGTAATTGGATCAAGAACAAAGAAAGAAAGGGAATAGAAAATCAATTAGATTTGATGAAATTCGGAAGCACCAATCCTTAAGATAGCCAATGCTTCTTTAAATCCTTGGATCATATGTCAATTTACTCCTCCATAAATGGAGGTGAAAGCAAATTCAGAGATGAAGAGGGAAGGAGTTTGTGGAGAGAGAAGGCAAAGGAAAAGAAAATTGGAAATAATTCTCTTCCAAGATCTATCCAAATTTACGAGGTTCTAGCCTCTGATTTTTTTAACTCTACCTTCTCAAAATAAAAACATAAAAACTAACTTAATAATCTCCAATTACATTAATCCTATGTCTTCCAGCTGAATCTAGACATCTTATTTGCACTATTTTGGCTAAGAATATGCTTCCATTTGGATTTGTGGTCAGAAGGTGAGTTATAGCCTTCGATGTCAACTTTCAAATTGTAACATCCCCGCTTTCTTAAATAAAGAATAATAGAAATCTTGAATTATTTCCCTTAGGCAATGTGAGAATTTCTCAGGCAGTGCTATACCTTAACAATCCTTACAATTAAAACTATAAGATAGCGTAACACTGCCATATGTTAAAAATTAGAAAACTACAAAGATACCCTTGTGAACTTTTGTTATTTGTAGGGTTGCCTAGGACTTTTAAAAAATTTCACTTTGGCCCTACAAGCATATTTTCATAAGGACCCTAGATCTTTTTAGAAAATGACATCTATGTCCTTTCATTTGTAGAGTTAGCAGAATAGGGCTTTAAGCGGAGCAGAATCACGTGGTGAAACCGTAGAAGTTTAAGTCTCGACCGTTTGAGCCACGAGAGTAATCAAGTGTGAAATGACATGAGGTGCCCCTAGACTTGCTCAAATTTATGAAAATGCCATTAGTTATGAAAACCAAACTGAAAATGCTAAAGGATTTATGAAAAAGCGAAAATATAATAGTTTAAAGAAATGGTGCAATTGATTTGCGCTGCTAATCAATTTATCAGAAAAATAAGAGTAATTAGGGATGAATTATAAATACTAGAGCTAAAGGAAATTTAGTTTGTTATGTAAAATACTATGAGAAATTATTTAGTATAACGTCCGAAAACATTCTATCATTTTTTTTTAGCAAGTTGTTCGATTTTATCAACTACTTGAGATTAATTAGCATTGATAAAATGTTTACTTAGAGCCAATTAAGTATCATTTAGAGAAATTAGATATGAGGGAATCAGATTGAAAGCATAGGAAACTTCATAGGATTTTTCCAAAACCGATTTACCAATTTAATGGAAATCGGTAAGATTTCGGTATTTAAAACTACCAGAACCGAATCAATATAATTGCACATTCAAAACCCTATTTTTAATGGCTAAATACACAGCCACATAACCACTCAATTGGCGGCACAAATCAACCCCAAAATGAGTGGAGTTGGCTGCAATTCAGCCACAAAAATTTCAGCCAATAAGAATGAAACTTGCTAAGCACTTCATCTAGCTTTTAGGTGAGTCTTTTCCTTCCTTATCCCTTCATTTTCGTTCTTCCCCTTCAGCTGCTTCTTCTCCACCATTTCTTCCTTTGTTTCACTTTATTTCACCTCATCTTCAAGCTTCCATCATTTCCCCATCAAGAGGAGCTCAAAACTAGTTAGTCTTACATCAAAAATTGAAGGTAGGGTTCAATACTCCCCATAGTTCTCTTGTGTGTGGCTGATGAGGGTTGGGATTTCCATCCTTTATTAGATGATATATCACATAGATATGATGATTCATGACTGGTTTGGCATGAAACTCTTGGGTTTTGGTTGAAACTTGCATGAAAATCCATGAAGGAGAACAACCAAAATAGGATAAGCTGGGAGACCTTACGGTAGTCAGTACAGCGGAGTGTACGGCTTCACCTACAGCCATTTAAATTAAATGAAACTCTTTTTATGTGAAACTAGACACTTAGGGCTTTCCAACCATATAAAATATAAAGCCATTGGATTAGTATGGAATTAGTTATGAATTTTTGAAGTTTAATCTGAGATTCTGGGTTCTCTTCTAGGTAGTATGAGTTTCGAGGGGTGTAACTCACCCCTAATTGGCTTTGAAAGCCAACATATAGGGAAGCATCCCATAAAAATTTCAAAATTTGATTTGATCCCAATTATTCCTAGTAATTCGATGAAGTTGCCTTAAGTCCAAACTGGACTAGAATAGGGTAGTCTAGAATGGTCAACTTGCACGGCTTATAACTCAAGCTATACTTACATAAATGAGATGCTTATTTCAAATAAAAGCTTGTCTGTTAGCTTTAATTTGGTATAAGTTACGTATGATTTCACCTAGTTTCCTATTTTTAGTGAATTTTTACTTCTAAGAGTGTAATTCTGGCTAGTTGTAGAGTGATGAAGTAAACTTTGAATAACTTGAGCTACATAAATCAAAATGAGATGGGACTAAAAGGGTTGGAAACTAGACACATAGCACTATAACATATTCAAAATTTAGGTCCAACTGAATTGAATAGAAATTATGGTGAATTTTAAAAAATTGGACAGAATTGAGTAAAATGAGTAGAAAACCTAAGTTATGTATTTACGTTAACATATTATATGATTGATATTATTGTTATAAAACTTGATGCTCTATATTGGTTTCATTGCTTGATTGATCCTTTTGGTAGTCTGGCACTATTCATGGGAAAGCCAACTAGATCCGTTATACTACTGAATTTTCGGCAGGAGTTTATGAGGACTTATATTATGAATAATTGTGCTAAGATTATAAGGATACATGTGTTCATACGAATGCCATGTTTATGAAAATCCTGCATGCAAATAGGATTGAGGAATGATATGAGATATATGCATGAATGCATACAGCATTCACGTGCATAATCATATCCAAGAGGTAGTAAAAGATTATAAGGACTTGCAAGAGAGACGTACCAAACTACCACGTGAGGCATGGCATAGACCTAGCTAGCATGGGCCAAAGCAGTACTATCTATGACTTGTGCCACCCTCGACTAGATTTGAGGGGAATAGATCGATGTGAGGGTCGGGAAAAGTAAACCCGTCACTCATGTATAAGTACAAGCTCGGACCTAAAAACCAGGCTATTACCCAGGGGTGATAGAGGTCATTCACCTCCGGGGGACCAAGTACAGAAGAGCAAGATCAAGTTACAAGTTAAAGAAAGAGATGAATTAAGTCAAGTACAAGCATCTACATGTGTATCTCTAATTTCTCATTATGTCATAATGTTATTATGATTCTTATTGAAGTATGTTACACTAGTCCTATTTCTATGTCTGTCACATAAT
Organism: Pterocarpus macrocarpus; assembly: GCA_031439585.1. Lineage (NCBI taxonomy): Eukaryota > Viridiplantae > Streptophyta > Magnoliopsida > Fabales > Fabaceae > Pterocarpus > Pterocarpus macrocarpus. Next base: position 46,608,779 of record CM062515.1, on the reverse strand, counting down.
ATGCCAAGTGGTTGTTAAAATATAACCCGCTTCGAGAAAGATGCTTTCAACTTAAAATTGAACCACTGCTTGCGTATATGTGCTCACATTTTCATAAGAAATTGAAGCTGCTGGAATGTTTATGATGGCACTATATGAATAATAGTTTGATTTTACCTACTAAGAACATTAGGTTCTCACTACCTACTTGTATGTTTTTCTTTTCCATAAACATTCCAGTGCCAAAGCTAAAATTTAATAACGAGGCAAAAATCTTGGGGAATTCATCGTGCAAGACTCAGGCATAAGTCGGCTCGGGAGACTATGGAGACCGGCTAAAGTCAGTGAAGGCGATAGTTGCAGTGTAGAATTAGTTTCTATATATAATGTTAGCTACAAAACTTTTTCTTAAAGTGTAATTATTTTATTCTATATGTATAAAAAATGACGAAATTTATGAACTATTATTTAGTAATATAGTATGCAGTTAAAGGGCCATATATAATACTTTCTGTATTTTAAAGATCTCCTAGCACAGTAACAACCTCTTAATATAACTCATGACTCAAGCATGGTTTACATGATAGAAGGTGTTACGCAAATACCACTGGAATGGGCTTAATTGGGCTTTTTTGTGCTGAGATATGACCCAAACACTTCACTCTGCTTAGAATCCACGACTGCATCCCTTGAGTTCACTTCCAAGCCCAGTTGCGGCTCCAAAACATGAAAATTGGCCTCTGAGCTCTTCATAAGAGTTGTAGGTCTAGCTCTCAGATTTCTTGCAAATAAAAAATCACAATGAAATGAGGTCTGTATATAACATCCCGAATTTTTGCATATAACCAGCCTTTTCTAATAATTAAAACTTTAGACACATTATAGAATTTTGAGTAATTAATATTGAAACATATTTATAGAATTAGTAGAATAAGATTTTAATCGAAGTAGAATTATGGAGTAAAATTGTAGAAAACTAAATCTTAGCCAATTGAGCCTGGAGGTATCCCTGTTTGAAATGACGTGGGATGCCCCTAGACATGCATAAAATTACTGAAATGCCATCAATTACATAAAACAGAAAACAAAATGGCCCTGAATTTCCAAAAATATTTAATTTACACTATTAATCGATTTATTTGGTTCTAATAGTTGTAAAAGGGTAATTAGAAATTTAATTAGAGATTAATTAGGGGGCAAAGCTAATTACAGAGATTAGGATTAGGAAAAGTTAAAATAGACATGCAGAAAATTTCAAAAGGTTACTAGTAATGTGTTGCCGGTTTGAAGGAAACTCGGCATTTTATACTGCCAAAACCAAATTAATGAAATTCTACACTAGAAACCCTAGCATAAATGGCTGAAAACTCAACCACTTTCACTACCCCAAGTGGCGCCATTTAGCAGCCACAAATAAGGAGAAAGTTAGTTGGATTTCAACCATACAAGGAACCAACCAATCAAGATCCAAAGTCCCAACTACCAAGCTTCATAAACTTTCATCAATCCCCTTTAACTCCCCTCATTTTCATACTTTTCTTTCAGCTGATCTCTCTCCCTTCATTATTCTTCTTCCTCACTTGTTCTTCCTCAAATCTCCAAGCTCTACCCACTGCCTCCACCAAGAGCTCAAATCTAGCTAGTTTCTACATCAATTTGTGGGAGGATTCAACTTCTTTGCTTGATTTTATTGAATTGATGACTCTTAGGAATACTTTCTCCTTTCATGTAATTGATGATATATGGTGGTGGTGTAATGATTTATGGCTGGTTTAGCATGTATTTGCTTGGTTTGAATTGAGATTTGAATGAGAAAACACAATGAGCCACAAAATAGAATCTAGATTCCCTTGAAACCCTATGGTGTCTATACTTGTCGAGTGTACGGATCCTCCTATGATCAAACTAGACATCTAAGGCTTTCCAACCATATAAAATATAAGGTCATTGGATTAGTATTAAGTGAGATATGATTTTTTGAAGTTCACCCTAGAATTCTATCCCTGATTCTGAGCAAACTAGATTTCGAGGGGCATAACTTGCCTTATACTAAGTGCAACCAATTTTGTTAGAAAGTTAAGGCAAAGGGTAACATACCATAAAAGTTTCATAATTCAACCGCTGTTGTTCCTAGTAATTCATGAAAGTTGACCCAAGTCCTAACTGGGCTAGAATAAGGTAGTTCAGATTAACCAACTTCAAGAGTTCATAACTTGAGTTCTACTTATTCAAAAAGATGAAACTTGATGGAAATGAAAGATGGTTCAATTAACTTTAATATGATATAGTTTTCTTATAATTCCAACTAGTTTTCTATTTTTAGTGAATTTTTACTTTTCGGTGTGCAAATCTGCCTAGCAACAAGATAGACCTAGGTAAAATATTAATAACATGAGTTATATATATCAAAACTTAATAGGACCAAAGAGGTTAGAAACTAGACAAATAACACTTTAACATATTCAAAATTCAAATTTAAATAAATAGAAGTTATAGCTTAATTTCCAAAATTGAGCCAAATTAAAAGAAAGTGGCAGAAACCTAAATTATACTATGAGATTTCGGTTTTTAAACTATCAGAACCAAATCAATAGAAATTGTACTGTGAGAACCCTAGATTAAATGGCCAAGATTTAGCCAACCCACCCCTATAAGTGGCGCAACCTCAGCCCTTCATATGGGCAGCCATATCAAATTGGAATGAAGGAAGAAGTCCACCAATCACATTTTCAATTATTTTCTTCCTACTCTCTTAACAAATTCTGCCGATATACATGCTGACCCCTCTCCATTTTCTTTCTTTCTCATCTCATTTACACTTCATCTCCATCAAACCTTCAAGCTTCAACATGATTTCTTCAATCCAAGGCACAAATCTCGCAAGACTACACCTAGAAGAGGTAGGGATTCAACTTATCTTCTTGTTTTCTTTAGATTGGGGCTCCTCTTTCTTTCATGATTTTGATGCTATATTAAGTAGAGATGATAGGATAGGGTTGGTTTTTTATGTATATTTGGATTAGAATTGAAGTTGGAGTAGAAGAATTTGAGAATAGAAAGAAGCAAGATGTTGATTGGGTGAAAATCCTACAGCGTCCATACGTTCGTCTTGTACGAACAAAAATATAGCCATCAAAACTTGATGAATCTATTTTTTTATGAAACTAGACATCTAGGGCTTTCCAAGCATATAAATTATAAGGCCATTGGATTAGTATTGAGTGAGTTATGAATTTTTGAAGTTTAACCTGAAATTCTAGGTCATCTTTTGGGCAGTACAAGTTATGAGGGGTGCAAGTCACCCTACAAAACTCTAAATTGAGTGCAACCAATTCTATTTGAAAGCCAACAGATATGGAAACATTCCATAAAAATTTTAGAGTTAGATTCATTCCCAATTATTTCTAGTGATTCAAGTTGCCTTAAGTCCAAATCGGACTAGAATAGGACAGTCTAAATGGGTCAACTTACGAGGCTTATAACTCAAGAAATGAGATTTAACTTGTTACAAATGAAAGCTTGTCCTGTTAGCTTTAATTTGGTAAAAGTTTTGTATCAATCCACCTAGATTTCTAATTTTTGCGAATTTTTACTTCTACGGGTGCAATTCTGGCTAGTTGTAGGGCAGATCGAAATAAACTTTGGATAACTTGAGCTACACAAATCAAAATGAGATGGGACCAAAATGGTTGTAAACTAGACAATAGCAAAAATTGGGCAGAATTGAGTAAAATGAGCAGTAACCTTATTGATGTTGACATACTATGTGAATGATATTTTGATTAAAAACTTGATGCTCCATGTTGGTTTGAGTGCTTGATTGATTTTTCTGGTAGCCTAGCACTATTCATAGGGAAGCGGACTCGATCCATTATGCTACCAAAATTCTGGCAAAAAAATTCCTCATACTAAGCAAGACATTTAAATGTGCATGAAACATTCATGATAGATGAAATATGCATGTTAACTTATGAAGATTATTAAAGGATTCCATATTACTTGGGCCAGCCCCTGAATAAGTTTAAGGGGAATAGATCAATGGGAAAGTTAAGAAAAGTAAACCCGACAATCCTGTATAGGAACAAATTCGATCTTGAGAAGCAGACTGTTACCCAAGAGTATATGGCCAAAGACTCCCAGGGGACCAAGAGTGGAAAATATAAGTTACATGAGTCGAAAGCTCCCAAAGACTAAATGCATTTTCCATTTTATATATATATGCTCTGTTTGTTAATTTCTAAGCTAATTTCATAGTTATCTATATATTCCTCGAGCTAGATTACTGTTTACCTATGGTTACTATTTTAGCTATGTTGGCATGCCTGTTTAGAAATACTTTTATTGCTCTAATTTAAAATTAATTTTTGTTTCGGGTTATATTTTCCACAATATGAAATAAGTTGAATATTACTGTTATGTTGTACTATTTAAAATTAAGAAAAATCAAAACAACTGAGAATGACGGCAATGACAGATGTGTGTAGAATTAGGATTCCTACTGAGAATTTCTTTAAATTCTCACCCTACTGTGTATTTCCGCATCATTCTCAGATCATGGAGAATGCAACGACAGGCATCCTTTTCATTGAGTTTCCCGACCTACACCTCCGCCTTGATCCATTTCTAGACTCCATATATATATATATATATATATATATATATATATATATATATATATATATATATATATATATGTATATATGTATATATGTATGTATATATATATGTATGTATATATCTGATAGCTGCAGTTTTGCTTTTATTTCTTTTTCTGCAGAGATTTTACTATCCCACTTACTCACCCATTATTTGACCCTACCGTACCCTATATTGCCATCCCTTTTACATGGCACATCCATTTCCACCTCCACCAGTAGTAGCAGCTTTAGTAGCACATCCCACTTCACCACCTCAGCAGACCCCCTTCCATTTCATTTTTTGAGGAGGAGGATCCATCAAAGGCAGCGAGCTCATACACCTCATCTTCTACACCCGGTGGTGGCTATGCCTCGGCAAATGCTAGCATGGCGAATGGATTCCTTTCCTCAGAATCCATCTAAGGGACTTGTGTAGCACAGTAGGAGGATATATATAGAGTGGCCCTTTTTTGATATTCTGGGCCATAGGCAGTAGCTTAGTGGATGGTGCGCATGGATGTTTAGTATATGAAATGTCCCATGGGGACCAATTAGGGTGTTGTTTTGTAGAGACAGGCCGGTATATTTTGTTTTAGCGGCCTCATTTTCTATACCCTATACTGTTTATGGTTTCTTTTTGTAAACTCTGAAAACAAACATCTATGTATATATATATATATATGACGTACTGCAATAGTTCTGTTTATTCCGTAGATTTCTTTTCTGTTATGATGTTAACCCATTATTTACACTATGGCCAAAGATAAATAAACAAATGAATAGTTAACTCCATTATGGGTGTATAACACTAGATTTGTATGAAACTTTAATTAGACAACTACACGTAATAACTTATCAGGTAATATGTTATGACTTAAGCATAGTATTTTGTCTAGTAAGGTATTACAAAAGTGGACTTGATCCATTATATTGCCAAATTTTCAGCAAAATTATGAAAATTATGAAAGTTTGTATGTTATTTACATGAACTTCATGTAAGCATGAATATTTGAAAGTAAGGTATAAGGCACGTGTATAAGTTCTGTTAGTGCATGACGTATATATGAGCATCTAAACCATGAAAGAATATAAATAAACAAGATGAGATCCTTTCATTTGGAGGCAGTTATTTGGGTCCCTTCTTATGAAGACAGTTAAAAACTACGAGATCCCTTTACCTTGGAGACGCGTAGTCAGATGAGATCCCCCTACATTGAAGGTACGTGGTCAGATTTGACGCACGTGACCAGATAAGATCCCTTCAATTTAAAGGCACATGGCCAAAATAAGATCCCTCCGAGACTAAAGGCACGTGGGTCCCCTTGTTGGTCAATATTGTGTGATGATAGTCACAAGTTGAGCTCACTCCTAGATCAGGCTACCAAAGGGCAGTAAAGATTAAAGAAAGGCAAGATACAAGTAAAGGATACACTTGAGAACGGCGATATATAATGCCTATATGTGTCAAGAAAAGAAAGTAAAGAAAGTTAAAAGAGACATAATCACTTGTGTCTACTGTATTGTTGCACTCATAAATGCATATTACTTTGTTGTTCTTTGATCTACTATGTTTATGCTTTAGTTATTTTCTCTGCTTATCAAGAAACTAATTGCATCTATATGCAAACATTAATTATTTTAGTGCATTTATGTTTAGATTCTTTCTTTGATTAATAAGTGTATAAATAAAATGAATTCTGCTCCAGAATATATGTTTTCAAACTATAAAATTGAAAAGTCTATTAACATATTCTTCTTTTTCATAATAAATCGAAGCAACTAGAGATAATAATAATTACAGTTAATTGAATCCTACTGAGAATTTATAATTCTTACTATACTTCCATATTATCTCCAGATAGTTCAAGAAGTACTGGGGACAGCCAGAGATTGCTATCAGAGAAGGTCTATTCAGGTAACAGTAACAACTCCTGAGTGTGCTGCTATGACTTAAGTATAGTATTGTAATTGGGAGGATGTTACACTGTAACTCAAGTTATGGTCTAGAAATCAAAGTAGTATCAGAATTAGCTTAATGCTAGAAAAATTAAATCAAGCCCAACCAAACTCTAATCAACATAAAATGATCCAAATCAATCCAATTAAGTACAAAAGAGGATTGATGAACTAAATATAAAAGATAATAAGTATAACAAAATCCATTCTATCAAGTTCCCCTACACTTAGCTCTTGCATGTCCTCATGCAAGACTCAACTAAAGACTAATCAAAAGGAAATACTAACAACTAACTCAACCTAAAAATCATAGAATCAACCAAAATGAACAAGCTTATTCTCCAATGAATAAAAAGTGCTAAGCTTAGGAACAAAAGAACATGCAAGGCGTCAAGGATTTCCAATAATCAACTCATTCAACTCCCCACCTCTCAAGAGTTTAAGCTAAGCAATATTACTCAAAATACATAGACCAAGTATGAAGGTCCTCATAGGATGATGTATGAAGTTCTCAACTCTCAAGTGTGTGGGTTAAAGTGTTTCATTCCAGTCACCTCAATAGACAATGCATTACCATAAGTTTCCTAATCTTCTACTTCTCCACTTCTTGAATTACATGTAAACACAAATAAGAGGACTTTATACATGGTTGTAATGGGGCCAAGGTAAAGGTACAGAAATATGAGAATATGGCAATGTAAAACCTAATAGAATAGAAATAACATTGGTCATTAGACAAGTCAAGTTCACAAATGTAAGGGTTTCCCTAAGTCATGCCATAATACACTTGACTCTCTTTGACCCTTTTCTTCCTTTTATCAAAACTCCACATTTTATTCAATCATCAATTTTTTTTATTTTTTTTTTCAAATCCCTACACTTGATGCCAAACATAACAATAATGATGAAACCAATGCACTCCCCATTCCCTAAGCTTAAGTATAACATGGTTTTCCATTCAAGGCTTGTAATGTGCTAGACATCAAAGAATGGTCAATCAAGACTCAAAGGGGCTAAACAAGGGGGAAAATGCAAGGTAAGCTATATGGCCTAATGGCTAAAATGAAGGAAATGCCTCTATCATGTTCATGAATGCATATGAAAAATGTAGCGACAAAGAATAAACAAAGCAAGTTCTAGAATGACAAAATCTAAGAGGGAAAACGCACAAAAAAGAAAAGAATGGCATGAAATGTAACCATCCAAATATAGCTCAAAATGGTCAAGTTCAACATACTCAATCATAGCAAATTAAGAGCAATCATTAAACTCACATATCAAGAAAGAAAAGAAAAATGCAATCAAGTTGGAACCCTATCCTCCCTAATGACTAGTGCTTTAACTCAACAACTTTCAAAATATCAATGGAGAAAAAGAACAAAACAAAGCTAATAATTTTTTTTAACAACAAAACAAGGTAAAAGTAACCATGGAAACAATCTATAATGCAAGACTAACTATAAAAAAATACCTATAACTAAATCACCCCCTACACTTCAACTCTACATTGCCCTCAATGTAATGCAAGAATGGAAATGTAAGGCAAGTAAAATGAGGTGAGGTGAGGGAAAGAGAGACTTCCCTATCAAGTGTAGGTGGCTGCTAGCAAGCGGACCTCCTTAATGGTCTCCAAGGTTGTGTCGTCATTAAATGGCTTTAAGCGGTAGCCATTCATTGTGAAAGCTTTATCCATCCTAGGCTTCATAATCTACATGGCACCATATGGGAAAATCTTAGTAACAATATAAGGACCAAACCACCTAGAACAAAGCTTACCAGAAAAGAGTTTGAGGTGAGAATTGTAAAGGACCCGGATCTACTCCAACTCCTGAAGCTGGACGTCTAGACTAGCTCAAATCAAAGCTACAATTCTTGATTGTGCAATAAGCCCTGTGCTTATTCTCTACTGGGAGGTGGCATGCCTTACAATCCTATAGGGGGACATCCCTAAAGGAGTCTTGTAGGCAGTGTGGTAGGCCCATAATGCATCCTCAAGCCTCTTGTTCCAGTCCTTCCTATTTGGCTGGACTATTTTCTCCAAAATTTGCTTCAACTCCCTATTTGACACCTCCACTTGTCCAATAGTCTACGGATAGTATTGAGTTGAAACCTTGTGAGTGACTCCATATTTCTTTAGCAAGGTTGCTACATTCCTGTTACAAAAGTGGCTACCTTGCTCACTGATGATAGCTTTGGGCACTTCGAACTTGCAAAAAATGTGTGATATAACAAAATCTACAACGACATGAGAGTCATCAGTCTGGGTGGTCTTAGCCTTCACCCACTTAAAGACATAATCAACAACCAACAGAATATAAACAAAGCCAAAAGAAATAGGAAATGGACCCATAAAATCAATACCTCAAATATCAAATATCTCACAAAACAATAAGGGTTGCTAAGGCATCTCATTCCTACGGGAAATGTTACCTGTCGTCTGGCATTGTTCACAATTCTTACAATAGGTATAAGCATCGCGGATCAATGTGGGCCAATAGAATCTAGAATCTAAAACTTTCCTAATGGTGTGCAATGGACCAAAGTGGCCATCATATGCAAGAGTGTGACAAAAATGCAAAATAGAAGGAATCTCAAGCTCATGCACACAACACCTAATGACCTAGTCACAACACATATGCCACAAGTAAGAATCATCCCAGACATAATACTTAGCCTCATGCCTAAGTTTATCTATCTAGTGCTTTTTAAAATAAGCAGTCAACTCAAAAGCAACCAAATAATTAACCAAATCAATATACCATGGGTCTTTACCTCACAACTCTAAAAGCTACTCATCTGGCAAAATCTCACAGATAGGCAAAGGCTCTAGTGTTTGTGGAATTTGACTAAGGTGGTCTACTACCAGGTTCTCAACTCCACTCTTGTCCCTGATCTTAATGTCAAACTCCTGCAATAGTAACATCCACTTGATGAATCTGGGCTTTGCATCTGGCTTCTTCAATAGGAGCTTCAATGCTGCATGATAAAAAAAAATAGTTGCTTTAGTTCCCAAAAGATAAGCACGGAATTTATCTAAAGGAAAAATAATGGCCAGAAACTCCTTTTCACTAGTGGTGTAATTAGCCTGTGTAGAGTCTAAGGTTCGGGAAGCATATGCTATGATATGAGGGATCTTCCCAACCCTCTAGGAAAGGATAGCACCAACTGCAAGGTTTGGTGCGTCACACATAAGCTCAAACGAGTACTCCCAGTTTGGTAGTTGAAGTACAGGGCCAAAAATTAGGTGTCGCTTCAACTAGTCAAAATCTCTCCTACAATCATCATCAAACTAGAAGTCTACATTTTTCTATAGCAACTTGGACAGCAGAAGGGCAATCTTACTAAAGTCCTAGATGAATCACCTGTAGAAACCTGGATGTCCAAGAAAGAAACGCACTTCTCGCATGCATGTGGGGTAAGGTAAAGAAGCAATAACATCAATCTTGGACCTATCAATAGCAATATCCTCACTAGAAATAACATGTCCTAAGACTACACCCTGCCTAACCATAAAATGACATTTTTTAAAATTTAAAACAAAGTGTGCCTCAACACATCTACCTAATACCCTAGCAAGGCTATCCAAGCATGCATCAAATGAGAAGCCATAAACAGTAAAATCATCCATAAAGAGTTCTATACAATTCTCTAGAAAATCAGAAAAGATACTCACCATGCACCTTTGAAATGTACTCGGGTCATTGCAAAGACTGAAAGGCATCCTCCGGTATACAAATATGCTAAATGGATAGGTGAAAGTTGTCTTTTCTTGATTTTCTAGGGCAATATGGATCTGGAAGTAGCCAAATAATCCATCAAGGAAACAATAATATGACTAACCTGCCAACTACTCTAGCATCTGGTCAATGAAACGTAAAGGAAAATCATCCTTTTGAGTGGCATGGTTCAGCTTCCTGTAATCTATGCAAACTCTCCAGCTATTTTGCACCCTTGTGGGCACTAATTCATCCTTGGAGTTCTTCACCACTATAATACCACTCTTCTTAGGAACCACTTGCACTAGGCTCGCCCATTTGCTGTCTAAGATTAGATAAATAATTCCTGTAGCTAGCAGGTTGCTAACTTCTTTCTTCACTATATCCAAAATTAGAGGGTTCAATATTCTCTGGGGTTGCCTTACTAGTTTCGCTCCTTCCTCCATCTGTATTCTGTACATGCATGTGGAAGGGCTAAATCTAGGAATGTCTACAAGTATCCAGCCTATAGCCTTCATGTTCTGCCTTAGGACATTCAGCAACTTTACTTCTTATTCAGGTTGCAAATCTTTGGCGATAATGACTGCAGTTTCTCATTTGGTGCCAAGAATGAATACTTCATATTTTCTAGCAGTGGTTTAAACTCCAATGTTGGTGGCTCTATCATGGAAGGTGCTAATCTTGGTACAGCCTCTACTGGCTTGGCTTCAGCACCTACAATTTGTGAAAAGTTCTGCACAATAGCATCATCATATCCTATGGAAACAAAATCAACAGAAGTAGCATGATGTGCAGAAATCATAGAATGATCAGAATGGATTGTAATTTTATTGCTGTTACTGCTAGTAAGGTTTGCTAGGAAAAATTCCAGCAACTACCTCATTACTCTCTTACAATTCTAGACATTAGTCTGTTGGATGACTTGGAAGAGAGCAAATGCCACAAATACTAGCTGCTGGTGGCATAGTTTACTTGGGCTACTTCTGACCAAGAGCCAATTGTCTTACTAGTGATATTAACTCTTCTATTCTATTTTCAATTCTCTTCTAGCTTGCATCAGAGCTATGTAGCTCATTGAGTCCTCTTGTTGAGACTATGGCTTCGGTACCAAATTATTATGCATTGGCAGCTATGTTGGCAATGAAATCTCTGGTTGCAGTAGGAGTCTCCAAAGATAGCATCCACCATGCTTCTGTCCATTGGCAGAAGGCCATCATAGAAGTATTGGATTAGAAGCTGGTCACTTATTTGATGATGTGGATAGCTAGTACACAGCTTCTTAAATCTCTCCCAATACTCATGCAATGTCTCAGCACTAATCTGCCTTATGCCGTAAATGTCTTTCCTTATGGCAACAGCTCTTAAGGCAGGAAAGAATTGCTCCAAAAATAGCCTCTTCATGTCTTGCTAGTAGGTAATGGAACCAGGATGTAGGTAGTATAACCAATCTTTGGGAGATCCATCCAATAAGAAAGGAAATTGATGAAAGGAACCCCGTGGATATAAAGATCCAGAAACCCCATGCACATACTTTGATAAAAAACAAGATTTAGGATAAAGATCCTCCCTACTAAACCCCCAAGAAACCTGTCCTTAGAAACGTAGATAACAGGGAAAAGATAGAAAGTTCTGCATCTCACAGAACAAAATGTAGAAATTCTGCATCACACAGAATAAAGGGTAGAAATTCTGCATCACACAGAATAAAGTGGAGAAATTCTGCATCACACAGAATAAAGTGAGGAAAACCTCACAACTGTATTGGTAGTCAAACCATGATCAAAACTATATGATAATATTCTCTATAGGCCAAGTTGCCTATTTATACATAAATCCTAAAAATAGAAATTATCTAGTCCTATCTAAAAGATCTGATTTGAAACTAAAATTTAAAAATTAAAGATATGATTCTATCCTAAAAGATTTATCCCTAACAAAATTAAATCAGATTTGATTTAAATCTAAATAAGTCAAAACAAATCAAAAGCAAATCTAGATACAATCTAAATATATTTCAAACTTGATCATATCGCTTGCTCTCCAAGTTACTTTAATTTAGCTTGATTCCTTGATCTCCAAGTAACTTGAAATGAGCTCTTGGATTTCTTGATCTCCAAGGCAGAACTAGCTTTCTAGAAACAAGCTCTTTTGCAATGTTGAAATGACCAAATTACCCTCTTGAGCACGTATCATTCTCCCCCTCTTCAAAAAGATTTGTCCTCGAATCTTGCCTTCGTAATCTTCAAAGTCATCTCCACCATTATTTTCCCTTCGTGAAGCCATCTAAGAACCTGCAAATGAAGAACCTCACTAACACTCTCCTCTCTTTTTTTTTTTTTTCCTTTTTTTTCCTCTCTCTCTTTTTTTTTTCTCTCTTTTTTTTCCTTCTTCTTTTTTTCTTTTCTTTTTTTCGCTTTTTTTTCCTCCTTTTTTTTTTTCTTTTTGGACTGAATATACCTCAAATGCAAAAAAAAAAAAAAAATGTGGACAAAGTAGACACAACAACTAAGGAAACGAGACTCAAAACGCAAAGAAAAAAAACTAGGGAAATAAAATTAACAAAGTGGAAAGGAAATAAAAAAACAAAGGATAGTAAACATAGGGTTTCTCCTACTAGACCTCTAAGAAACCTGTTCTTAGCAACCTAGGTCACCGGAAAAGGATTTTCCTACTAGACCTCTATGAAACCTGTCCATAGCAACCTAGATCAAAGGAAAGAGTTTCCCTACTAGACCTTCAAAGAACCTGTCCTTGACAACCTAGATCAAAGGAAAAAAAAAATTATGCCTATAATCCTCACCTTTTCTGATTTCTTCTCCTTTTTTTTTTCTTTTTTTTTTTTTGGATCCAAGTTGCCTATTTATACATAAATCCTAAAAATAGAAATTATCTAGTCCTATCTAAAAGCTCTGATTTGAAACTAAAATTTAAAAATTAAAGTTATGATTCTATCCTAAAAGATTTATCCCTAACAAAATTAAATCAGATTTGATTTAAATCTAAATAAGTCAAAACAAATCAAAAGCAAATCTAGATACAATCTAAATATATTTCAAACTTGATCATATCGCTTGCTCTCTAAGTTACTTTAATTTAGCTTGATTCCTTGATCTCCAAGTAACTTGAAATGAGCTCTTGGATTTCTTGATCTCCAAGGCAGAACTAGCTTTCTAGAAACAAGCTCTTTTGCAATATTGAAATGACCAAATTACCCTCTTGAGCACGTATCAGAAATGCTCTCAGCTTGATGTAGTCTTCAACCACTCCTTGTGGCTTCACGGCTCAACATACCACATGAAATTCCTTCAAAAGCTTGTGAGGGTCCTCTCCAACTAGACCATGAAACTTTGGCAGCAAGTGAATCAATCCAGACTTTAACTTTAGCTCAAAATTCGCATCCAAATCAGGATATTGGATGGCTAGAGCTTGGCAATTAACATCAGGTGCTGCAAGCTCTTTCAATGTCTTGTTAGTCATATTTTCTACAAAAATAGAATTGTTAGCATAGTTAGGATTAGAAATAGAAATAGATGAATTTAAAGTAGAATTGTCAGCATAGCTATCCTCAACAAAACTAGTGTCAAAAAACTTCCTTCTAACTGTTCTAATCACTCTTAAGAGTCCTCTCTATTTCAGGATCAAATGCAATCAAATTAGGATTTAAATTTGACCTAGTCATGCACTAAAGGACAGCAAACGGAACAATATCACTTATCATGTCACTACCTTACACAAAACACTAAAAATTGCAAACAAACACTCAAAATTAATAAAAAAAAATTTAAAAACACTACCAAATGAATTTTAAAAATTATGGGACCACAACAATTCGAATATTTCACTATCAGGGAGTCCAAAAATATAAAGAAAAATCTTTAAAAATTAAAAAAGTGGTCAAAATAAAGGACTTTGGGCTCAAAATGGTGAAGCTCACAGCATAGCTGTAAGTCTTGCCCAAAATTCTCTTTTCCTTCAAGCTAGAAATCAAATTAATCAGACAACAAAAACTTTAGAAAAAATACCAACACCGTCCCGAAAAAACCGAAAACCCTAAAAAACTCTATCTAAATGAAGGAATTTGACAAAAATAGAGGGCTCAATTTGTAACATCCCCAATTTTTGTCTAAGCTAATTAGCTCAATAATCCTGGCTAATTAGAGAGGTTAACCATTAACTGAGGACTAATTGGCTAATCTCGATGAGTAAGAGCTTAGTAAATTGAGTCAAGTCAATAATTGAATCATAACGTACTAAATGTTTTAATTAAAACCTAATTATTCGAACCTCATTAATTCGTAACTTAGAAATATAATTAAGCTAATCCAATCTTATTAATTAAGTACAAGACAATTATTCTACCTTACCAATTGAGATAGCTTAATTCTTATACCCTAATTACATAATTCATAAGATCAATTCTTTTAGAGGAAAAACGTCTTAAAAGTGTAATTAACCGAAATCGGTTAAAGAGCAATTTAACTAATCAAATTGATTAACAACTTAGGTAATTCTAATAGCTTGAAGATTTAAAAATTTCTCCTAATTGATGCACCAAATTTCAGCCAAGGACAAGAGCAAAATCCAACCATCCATTTGCCATCTCATCATGCACTCTTAGATCAAGGGTCTTTGTTAGTAGTATCTCTTTAGTCAAGATAAGAGAAGTACCTTCCTCCCTTAGGATTATGCCACTTGGAATGATCTTATTCAATCAAGTCAATCCCAAGAGTGGTCATGCCTTTAACCACTCGAGGAAACACAAAATGGTCTTTATCCAAGCACCAAGACTCGAGAAACACAACCTTCTCTTTTACCCTATGGTTCCTACCCTCCTTGCTTGCAAAAGAAGCAAAATCCAACCACCCCATGGCTTAGAGTGGGACGCCACTCTCTGTCTCCTCTCACACTCTCATTTTTGCAACTTCATTCTCTCACTAAGTCACAAAGCTCTCACCTCTCTCTAAACCTCTCTTTGTTCTTCCTAATCCTTTTCTTGTTCTTCTTGCTTTCCTACTCTAACTCATCTCATTTCCACCACCATTCTCACAAGCTCTTCAAGGACCACCTCTTTTGGTCTTTGAAGGATATACTTGAACACATATTTAGCCCCATTGTCAAGCTCAAAAAGGAGGAAGGCCATCTCCAACCTATCAACTCTTTCTACTCCTCAAGCAACTCATTTGATAGTGACTCTAACCCCTCTTTCTTCTATATTTTTCAAGCTCTGGAACTTCTAAGCTCTCCATAGCTAGGTGGTTTTAGGACTTGCTCTAAAGGCCTCATGGCCATGCTTTCATTATAAGAAGTTGTTTGTGATTTTGCTCTTCTTTTGGAAAATGACTTTGGTTGTGCATTTTGTTTTATGTTGAACCCAACTTTTTAGAACTCAAATATTGATTTTTACCAAGATCTCAAAGTATAAAAGTGGTTTGAAAATGTAAAGTGGTCACTTGAAGAAAAGACTTAATGTTTTTACAAGAAAACTCGTTGAAACCAAAACCATGGAAGTTGGGAAATTTTGGCAGTCTATATGGCGTGACTAATAACTCTTTCAATATAACTCCAAATGCAACAAAACTAATTTTAAATGAAAATATACTCATAGATATTTTTATACATATAAAATACATAAACTTTGGCCTTAAAACGAGAGAGATATGAATTTTCAAAATGGGTTGTTCCCATATATGTTTCTGTTTGAGCAGTCTGTACTAAAATATGCATTACTCAAGCTATACATAACATTTTTGAGTGGAACAAAGTTTGTTAGAAAGCTAAGACATAAGGAAACATCCCCATAAAACAATTTTGTCAAATTCCTAGTGAAGAACTCCCAATAAAGTTTAAAATTCACTATACCGAGAATAAACTAAAAAGTTGAGCAGTCAGATTAAAAGGTGCATATCTCAAGTTGCAAAACGAATTTATGAGTAGGGTTCTTTTGTTTAAAATAGACTCAGAGAAGTATAATCATACTAAAATTTAAGTCAAAAGAGTAAAAGGTGAAATTATGGCGAATTTTTTAAGTTACTGCCTGCAGTAAAAGTAAAAACTAGTTAAGATAAAATTTCTAACACTAATGAGAATCTTACTTAAGCACACTAAGACCCTCAATTTAAGATATTGGAAAACTTCATAATTCACTTTAAAAGTTTCAAAAAGAATAATAGATGAAATTGGCCCTATCCTTAATAAAAAAATTTATACAAGAGGCAACCTCAATTAAAAGCTTGCACCAAATTTACTAAGCTAAGCTCATAAGACTTTGTGTGATATGTATGCCTCTATGTGTCCATATGATGACAATGATATGATGATGATGATGATGATGATGATAAGGATGATAATGATATGGTGACGATATGATAATGAACGATGATGATATGATAATGAATGATGATGATATGAATATGATATGTTGATGATATGATGCTTAATGATATGCGATAAAGGAATCACATTTGGGGACGGCGATACATAACACCTAGATGTGGAAAAGAATTAGAATAATTTTGTATCATAAGCTTTAATAAGAAGAAAATGAACTAAGGGTGTGATCCTTCAAAAAGGAAGGTGACCCGTAATAAGAAGTTCCCCTCACCCATGACTTACATGAGGCATGGCATCGACCCAGCTAGTGTGAGTATAGGGGATAGGGCTTACATGAGCCATGGCATGACCCAGCTAGTGTAAGTACCGAAAAGTTATGGTGGCGACGATGACGACCATGGTATGAGCTCATTACCACTTATGTTTAGTGGGTGAAAAGAAAAAGACTTAAGATAAAGTAAAGTTAAGAAAAGAAAAGAGACTTCGGTCCAAACCTTTGAAAGGAAGAAGTTAAGAGAAGCTTATAGCACAGCCATACATGTTTTATGTAATTATAGTTGTTCCTATGCTTGTTATGATATAAATGATCAGAGGACATGTTAAAATTGAATCAACTTCGAATGGCTATGTTTTCGAAAATCTAAGAATTGGACCTTATGCATACTCACTGTTTTCATTTATAAAATCGAAGTGGCTAGGACGATGACAATGACACTTTAGTGTCGGGTTCGAGTCCTACTGAGAAATCTTATTTCTCACTCTAGTTACTTTTCCGTATCGTCACCAGAATCTGATAGCGCATCCGGTGGAGTGGAGCATGGATCCCCTACACTGTGAGCGGACGTATGACGTGGGATGTCAAACAATGCTGATTTGGACTTGTAGTTGCCGTAGCTCTGCATCTTCATACATTCCTTTTTGTGACGAACAATGTCAATTTAAGTTTGTATATAGTATTTGCATCATGGCATGACCATGAGCCTCCTTTGATGTAATGCTGATATATATGTATTATGAACCCATATGAATGTAATGATTAGTTACATAATGCAATGTATTTGTGAATTACTATTTATTTACCTTTCTCATGTTTTATGATATTGGGGTTTGTATTTTATGCGACACGCTCTTTCTCTATCTATTTTCTTGTTCAAGGCTTTGCTTTCCAAAACATTGCAAAGCGATAACATATTTCAAAAAAAGAAAATTACAGTATTTTTTGCATAACTTAACTTATAAATGAAGTTTAGTTTTCCACTAGCATAAGTAACAACTAATAAAATGTCGTAATACGACTTAAGCGTAGTATGAGTTTATTAGGGTGTTACACAATTCCTTTAAGAATTGGATCTTGTTTAGAATATGGTTTTCCTTTACGATCAAGTCCCCTGAAATCAAATTGAAAAGAGTTAGTGGTCAAAAATCGTAAAATTTGACTACTAATGCACTAATTATCAACTTAAACTTATAACCTAAGCAAAGACACACCAAAATAGAATTAGCAATGTTATTCATACATATTCAAATGACCAAATAGCATTAATCAACCCCAGCAATGGTGCCAAAATTTGACTCGAGTGTCGTAGCTCGATCCAATTATAAACTGAACAATAAACCTATAGTATAGCATGTGCAACTCGAATCGTTTCCCATAGATGTTAATGCTAGCTTATCAAAAATTTGGAGAGTTTTCATTTATAATTTAAAAACAAAATAAACAAAAATTGCAATGAAATTGAACAAAATTTGAAACTCCGATCCAAGAATCAAGAAAAGTAGTGGCTACTTTATCACTAGATTCTAAAATGATTCTACAAACCAAATTAGTGATTAACATTGAATCCAAATGAAACTTCAATTCAAATACAGCATTACACACAAAAACCCTCATGCATTCAATTAACACATAAGTGATTAAATTTAGAAACCTCTAGAATCTAATCAATTTGTATTGACTTCAAGCACTAATGCAATTAATCTCAATTTCAACCCCGAAACATGATTCTACTCGTCAAGTAATTGCATTACAACATTAGTCAACCGAGTAATATGCAAGCAATCAGGTAATCAACTACAATTTCGAATTGAACACCTTCATACTCGAATTAGATCAAGAACAACAAAAGAAAGGGAGTAGAAAACCGATTGGATTTGATGAAATTCGGAAGCACCTATCCTCAAGATAGTCAATGCTTCTTTGAATCCTTGGATCAGATGTCAATTTACTCCTCCATAGATGGAAGTGAAAGCAAATTTAGAGATGAAGAAGGAAGGAGTTCGTGGAGAGAGAGGGCAAAGAAAAAGAAAATCGAAAATAATTCTCTACCAAAATTTATCCCCCTTTACAAGGTTTTGGCCTCTGATATTTTTTAACTCAGCCTTCTCAAAATAAAAACATAAAAATTAACTTAATGATCTTTAATTACATTAATCCTCTGTCTCTTAGCTAAATCTGGACATCTTATTTGCATGGTTTTGAATTTCGGAAAGGAAGTTATACTTGAAACAGTCAATTAATTTCCTCAGATCATTTAGTAGTGTCATTCTGTGGTTTTGGCTAAGAAGATGCATCTGTTTGGATTTTGTGGTCTAAAAGTGAGTTATAGCCTTCAATGTCAGCTTTCAAATGCTACTGGAATTGGCTCAATTAGGCTTTTTATGGACTGAGATATGGCTCAAACACTTCACCTTACTCAGAATCAACGATTGCATCCCTTGAGTTCACTTCCAAGCCCAGTTGCGACTCTAAAACATCAAAATTGGCCTTTGACCTCTACATAAGAGTTATAGGTCTAGCTTTCAACTTTCCTACAAATTAAGAATCACAATGAAATGAGGTTTGTAGCTCAAGTTATGGTTGAGAAAATAAAGCAGTGTCAGAATTAGCCTAATGGTAAAAAAATTAAATCAAACCCAACCAAATCTAATCAACATAAAATGATTCAAAATCAATCCAATTAAGTACAAAAGAGGATTAATGAAAAAATATGAAGGACAACAAGTATATAAAAAAACCATTCTATCAATGACTTAAGCATAATATTATATATGCGAGGGTGTTACATTAACTACTCATATATCTATAATGCATTGAAATAAATCATTTAACAGTCTATTTTTTGGGATGCTACACGTCGCTCCTATTATGTCTGTGGCTTGCCATTTAGTTTGTGCACATCGAACAATAACCATTGAGTTGATCTGACTCAAATAATGCTAAGTGTGGCAGTAATCAACTGCATACACCACTAAATGGTCATGCATTTCTAATTCCTATATCCTATCATGCAAATGAGTTTCATGGCATGACATAATTATCAAACATGGAATTATACTTAGAAGCATAGTCAATCCCATCCTCAGGCTCTATCAGAATGAATTGCTCTGATAACCAAATGTAACACCCTATTAGTTCCAATTTATGCTTAAGTCGCATTTGAATTATATTAGTTGTTACTCTTCAGCTTTGCGGAAAACTTAACCCTTTCCTTGAAATTACTTTATTTGAAAATAATAGGTAAATTTTTTTTGGAAATACATTTTGAAAACATGAGCCTTAATTGTGGAATAATATGCATATACAATGCGTTAATGTAAGAGAGGCGCTGATAATAATATGAAGATTGTAAATGCAAATAATAATAGGGCATTACGTAGTAATATAAATAACTAACATTAACTATAAACTCGTCAATTTGATAGTATCATCAATAACAGCAAGAAAATACACTTTAAAGCATCCATAAATAATTTCTACAACTATTGAACATCCAAAGAAAGCAAATCCTCCCACTAAAACTCATTGGCAAGAAACTTAATGTCCATGACCCCGACGACCACGCCCCCGACGACCACACCCTCGAGGAACGATCGAATTGTATATCCAACATGGATCGAAAGCACATGCATGTCCAGAACTACGTCGAGAAACTCAGCTAGTTATTGTAAATGTTGCCTCCAAAAGGTCCGACTTAGATGAGTTCAATGCCTGAAGAGGCTCTGCTGCTAGGATAGGAGAATCCGAAAAACTTATTTCTATGATCAGTACCTCTAGAATAATGGCCTCTAGGGGTAGCAGATCAGGAGACATAGGTTCTAACTCTAGCAAAGGAATGTACTCCAGTAGTGGCTCGGGCTCCTGGATTGGCACTACTTTTGGCCTGAGTTCATACTCTAGCAAAGCTGGGGGAGACCGCAGGAACTCTAGAAGGTCCACGGGCTCAAGAGCAGGAGGAATCTCAACTACATTATTGAGACAACCTGCATATAGTAGCATATAAGTGGTAGTGCTGGTCGTAACCACTACGACATCATGCACTCTGTCATAATACCACTCAACCTTTGGTGGCACCACAAAGTGCTCCACCAAAGATGCCATTCTCTTCTAGAGACGACACGAAAAGTAAGGATGAGAAATCAAGATTTCTCAGTCGGATTCTAATGTGATAATTAACAGGTTATTATTATCGTCCCAGTCACTTCAAGTTTACTGTGAAGTTGTGTGCATACAATCAGTTCACTTAGTTAAGTTTAAAAATATTTTTGGCCAAAGTGGGTTCATTTTAAACATATCTCTTTGATTAAGTCTAGAGCATAGAATGACAAAGCATAATCATCATGATAATGGTGCATAATAAGTAATAATGCTAAAATAAGAATGTAAGCATCCACTTAATAAAACTTTTGTAACTTGATCTTAGGCCTTGTGCCTCTTGACTTTCTTAACTTCTATAAAGTCATATTGCTTGGTCCACCATCGTAGGCCTTATGCCTCTTAGAATAGTAATGAGCTTATATCATGGTAGTTGCCGCCTTAAGGTTCCCATAGGGAAAAAGGGAAAAAGGCATCACCTTCCCTTGTGGAAGGATCATGCTAAGGTTGGGGATCACCTTCCTTTGCTAGCGTATGTCAATGTACATCTAGGGACTGAAGGATCTTATCCATTATTTGGTCTTTGGGGGTCACCTTCCCTTGTGGAAGGATCATGTACTCAGTTCTTTTATTTCTTGGTTAATGCATAACATAAATCTTAATTGCTCACCCTTACTTAACATGCAAATATACCATGATGAATAAAAGCACATTTAGCTAATCATACATAGTCATCGATATCATAGTTCACTTCTTATGGACAAACTTTATAAACATTCATATATAGCATTAAACAACTATAAATCAAATTGACACCTAAGCCAAAGATCACATGTGAACTAATTAACATTGTCACTTCATAGTTTCATTCACGGAAGTGTAATTAGTTGTAAACTAGCTATGCAACAAAGTCTTATGAGCAAAGCTTAGGTAGTTAGGTGCAGGTTTTTAATTTAAAACTTATCTTTAATCTTAGTTTATCTTGTAAGCTTTTAACTTCATTATATTTTAATCTACTAACTTCTGGGGTTATATGAATAAGGGTTTTATGTTTACTAGATCACTGACTTCCGGGATCATATGAATAAGGTTTTATGTTTACTGGGCTTCTAACTTCTGGGATGCAGCAATGATCGATCTTTCGAGACTAAGTCGTCATTGATCTCCAAGATTAAGGTTCAACTGATCTCGAAGGCTAAGGTTTGACCAATCTCCGAGGTTAATCGAGGGCTGATCTTTGAGATTAAGCTATGAGAAGGGCTACATTCTATTAGCCTACCAACTTTCGAGGTTATAGAAGAAAGGTTGTAGGTTTTTATTTCTTCCAGTTTCTGAGATTAAATCATACATAAATATTATTACCTAACCTTACAGAAAAGTGTTGGGTTGCAGGTTTATAAGTCTCCCATTTTCCAAGATTAAATCATATACAGAATCATTATCCATTTTATGAATTAAAAGTTTTCTCTTTACTACAAGGATGTAAGTTCACGGTTTTAGAAGCTTTTAGCCAATTAAATCCTTTAAAAATATCAAGGGAGAGTTTTGAACTAGTTAAATATTTTAAAATTCAAATGTAATTATTTTGGTTGATTACATTGTGTTTAAAGGCATGACTATGAGGTTTCAAACCACAAATAAGCTTTTGACAAGGATAGATGCTCTTAGTCATGGAAAGACTAGAGTCCCTACTCATGTGTCATGAACACACAAGAACCAAAAAAAAAAAAAAAAAGAGAGAGAGAAGATAAGAATCCTACCTTAGAAGGAGTGATCTAACGAAGAACTTGAAGCTTTGCGGGTTGAGGCCTTGGGTTGAGCAAAAGAGAAAGAAAGGAGTTTGCAAGTTGAGTGAAAGTGAGGGAATGGCAAAATAGAATATTGAATAGAGAGGGAAGCCACGGGTTGGTTGAAGGATTTTGGGTGGTTACTAAGTTTGTTTCTAGATTGAAGTCATCATCATTCAATCTCAAACTGGTTATTCAAATTTCTGTTTCAACTAGCTTGAAATTCGAGATTCATGCCCCACTATGAGAGGAGTGGGGGTTTCCAATTTGAATGTTTGTGAGGAGTTATGATTTTGCAAATTATTGTGATTTAGCGGCATTAAGTGTGGTATTATGTGATCAAATCTTCTAGAGCATCAATTTTAGATTTCAAGTGAGATATTATATGATCAAATCTTCTAGAGTATCAATTTTAAATTTAAACTACTTTTAATTTTAGTAAGACTATTTGGTGGTTAAATTACCCTATCCCTTAACTATGTTGAATTTTTTCTAAATACCAAATTTTTGCTCATTTAATTAGTAAATTAATTAAGGATTAATTTACTAATTATTCTAATTACTCATTAATAATGAGATAATTAGCTTAGAGAAATTTGGGATGTTACAATCAACATCACCACTTACATAAAATTTCAAAATTCAAACTCAAACCGTAAGCTAGCATGCAACATCATCAAGGACAAAGATATTCTCAGCTTAGTTTACCTACCTTACTCCCTTGCTAGCAAGAATAAGATCGCAATCAACAAGAAGCAACTCTTCTCCTTGCAAGCCCACTTGGCTACGGTTATCCACAAGGATAAGGGCCTTCAAACTTTGCTTAATCACAACAATAATGGGGTGGATGAATAGGCAGAGAGGAACAACTTCAGTGAAGGAAGAAAATGGATTTAAGGACTCTATGAAGGATATGGAAGGCTAGCAAGGTGTAACCATGGAGGAAGCTGTAACATCCGTTTTCCGAGCTCCGACTTAGCCCAGGGTGATTAATTTCGATTTCCGATTTCGTCTTTGAAAATCGGACAGAAGGGTTGTTTACGAGTTCCGAGTTCATTCATGTCATAACGATTTCCGATTTCATCCTATTCCCGACTTCACGTCTCAAGTCATAGACCCGATTTCCGATCTCGTACTATTGGAATTCCCGATATCCGACTTATGTTTCAAGGAAAATATACACGGTTCCGATCTCATCAAACACACTGTATGTAAAGTACCGACTTCCGGTTTCATCTAAGTTTGATTGTTCCTGATTTCCGACTTCGTAATAAGAGGCTTCAGAGTTCCAATATCCGACCTTGATTCAAAGTATCCGAACAAACAAGATTTCCTCAAGTCACCAACAACATTTTACGAGTTCCGACATCCAGTTTCAGCTTCAAGCACTGTATAAAGGTCACGAGTTCCGACTTCAAGTAATATAGGGACGAGTTCCGATTTCAGGTAGAGCGGAAGCGTATCCCAGTTTTTGGACGATGTGGAGAGCAAGTTGGCCACAAAAGTGAGAGACGTGGCCGAACTTCAACCACAAATCTTCAGCCAATCAACACCACATTTTCTTGTATTTAAGTCAGACTTCCCCCTTCAACCCCAGCGGATTTACGTCTCCCTCTCCTCTTGCTCCAACCTTCGTCTTCTTCCTTTCCTTTCTCAAATCCAACTCCATCAAATTAGCCAGCTTGGTCAAGACTCCATCAATCCAAACTCAAATTCAGCAAAATCTTACTCCAAAGAGGTAGGATTCCATTCTGTCCTTGAATTACTTGCAATATGATTGCATGAAATTGTATTCTTCTCTATGTATTCGATGAATTATTGGCTGTATTATGATGGATTATGATGAATTATGATTGAATTAATAGGAGATTTTGAGTTAGGATTATGATTAGAAGGAGAAAATTAGAAGGAATGGAGAAGTGGGATGCTGTCTGAGTGAGAATTCCACGGCAGTCCATACGACGAAGTGTACGGCGCCGCCTACAACCGGTTAGATCTAATGAAACCATTTTTAGATGAAAGTAGACATTCAGGGCTTTCCATAGACATATAATATAAGGCCATTGGATTAGTATTGAGAGAGATATGAATTTTTGAAGTTTGGCCTAGGGTTTAGGATTTTCATCCGGGCAGGGTGACTTGAGGAGGGTATAACTCGCCCTATACAACTCCAAATTGAGTGAAACCAACTTTGTTAGAAAGCTTACACATAGGGGAACATCCCACTATGAAATTCCGAGTTTGTTATGGTCCCAATTGTTCCCAGTGATTCGAGGAAGTTACTCCATGTCTAAACCGAGCCAAAACAGGGTAGCTCAGGAAGGTCGACTTTCAGGACTTATAACTCGAGGTATACTCAAGCAAATGGAGTGAAACTTGTGGCAAATGAAAGGTTGTCCTGTTAGCTTCCATATGAGGCCAATTTCGCAGGATTTGAGCTTAGTTTCGATTTTTAGTGAATTTATAATTCCAGGAGTGTGATTCAGGCTAGAGACTGAATAGGCTGAGGTAAAAGTTAAATATCTTGAGTTATATAAATCAAAATGATATGGGACCAAAGAGGTTAGAAAGTAGACATATAGAGCTATGACATATCCAAATTTCAGATTTAAATGAGTTGAATAGAGATAAAGGTGGATTATACAAGATTCGGGCAGAACCGAATAGAATTGGCAGGATGGCCAAAATGATAATTTTACAAATGTTAGTGAAACCTATAAAGTTTGAGTTGAGGATTGCCAGCTTGACTTTGATATATATGTGTTAAGTTGATTTATGTTGCTATGATTGAACTATGCATGAGAGTGGCACTATTCATGGGAAACGGACCTGATCCATTATCTTTGCAGTTCTGGAAGTCAAGAAGCTATGAATGTTTAGATGCAAGGATAAATTTTAAAATGATATAAGTTATCAAGGAAGAATTAGACTATGAATGGGTATATAGAAATCCTATATTTGAGGATGACATAAGTATGATAAGAGATATATGAGAATAAACTATGAAGCATATATGCAAGAATGACACAAGTACGACATGAGACATATGAGAATAAATTATGAAACATGTATATATGAGTACATCCCGCATGTTTATGCTGGATTATGCATGAGAATGAAAGAATGTAAATGTATTGAATGTGGGTCCCTTCACTCGGAGGCAATTAATTGAGGTCCCTCATTGTGAAGGCAGTTAAATGATAAAGACATGGGTCCCTTCACCTGGAGGCAGTTGCACATTGAATCCCTCCTTGTGAAAGCGACTAAAGACTTAGGTCCCTCTATGTTGGAGGCGATTGCACATTGGGTCCCTCCAACCTAGAGGCGATGGGTCCCCTTGTGGGTGAGTCGGTGTGGCGATGGTCACGGGTGAAGGTCGAGCTCACTCAAGGCCAGAGCTACCCAAGGCGATAATAGCACCCTAGGGACGGCGATACGTAACGCCTAGGTGTGCCAAGTAAAAGCTAAAGATTAAAGACTAAAGACTAGAGATTAAAGCTTAAGCAGGCACCCCACTCACATGAGGCATGGCATCGACCCAGCTAGTGTGAGTATCGGGGACAGAACTTACATGAGGCATGGCATGACCCAGCTAGTGTAAGTACCAAAGAAAGATCCCACATTCCTAAGGAACGTGACATGGCGATCACGCTCCGATGGGGTATGACATGGCGATCATACTCTGGAATGTGGCACGTAAAGATTTTATGATGAAAAGAGAGATAAAGAAAGAAAAGCAAGTTCTATGTCCATGCATGAATCTAAAATACAAGATAAGTTATGTGCAGATGTTATGTTCTCAGCATAGTGATGCCATGTGGGCATCATCTTAATATGATGTAGTTCCAGTAAAGTATATGTCGAAGTTATGCCTCTAGTACATTGATGCTATCGTACTTATTGTGTTTCAGTTATTAGTCCCAATATGATTCATGACATGAATTTTTATGGATTCTCTCAAATGCCAAGTGTATGATTAAAATGAACTTTGCTTCGGATAAGACATGCTTTTTCGAAATGTAAAATTAAACAGTTGTGCAGCATGTTCACCTTTTTTATAACAAGCCGAAGTAAACTGGAGATGACAACGATGACATTACATGTGTATTATAGAGAATCCTACTAAGAATTTATAATTCTCACTCCTATTTCCGTGTTGTCTCCAGAAAGTTCAAGAGGTATCAGAGTAGCCTTGTGAAGTTGCTTGAGATAAGGTCAGATTCAGTGTAGTAACAACTCTAGGGTGTGGTACTATGATTTAAGCATAGTACTGTACTTAGGAGGGTGTTACAGAAGCTATGGAAATGAGAATGTTGATAATGATGGGGGTATGGTCCTGCTGTGAATGAATTGAGGGAGCGATAAGGGTTTTTATTGTGCAATTAGATGGATTTTAGGAGTATTAGATGTGTAATGAGATATGTAAGGTATGCATAGGAGCGACAAGCCTTACCATCTTATAATCTATGCAAAATATTATTTCCAATGTTTATATCAACCCAAGAAATTAAATTTTCACTCCTCAAAATTACTCAATGTTAATATAGGACCCTTAAAATTTAATTTAAGGCATCCAGTAATATATTTGGGTGATCTGAGTTTATCCGAGAATACTCTTTATGTGGGGATATTTAGCCACATATATTAATTTGAGGGTTGTATTAAAATCATCATCAACAAAGTAGTTTAGATATATTATGTATCTAGTAGTGTCATGAGGCCCACAGGAAAATTGGCATTTTTGCTTTTTTTTTTGTTAACTTAAAGTTAGCAAATTACCATTTTACCTTTTTCTCGTCGATGAGATTTCCTTTGCACTGAGTGGTCGTCAGAATTGGGAATGTTACAAATTGGACATTCTAAAATTGGGCATGTTTAATTTAGGAGCAGGTATTCTTCAACAAATCATTCCATCAACAACAACCTTTTCCCTCACTCACCCCAAGCATCACCCCATTCCTCTTCCCTTCACAACCGGTAATCATACCTCATTATTGAAAAACAAAAAAAGGGAAACAAAATAAAGTTGAAGACTAAAGTGACCACAGATAATAATGTTGCTTTGTGAGTAGGAAAGTGTCTCTCAAAATTGTGATTTTGGCACACCGGAGCATGGTAGAGTTTGTGGAGAAAAGGGGTGTGTCTTGCACCTATTGCTGTTGGGTGCAAATGTAAAGATGTAGAGAAGACTTTACCATAAGTAGGTGAGACTAGTTAGTGATTAACCCAAGGGTTATATTTTGTGAGTAAAGTGAGTAAAAACAAATATGACCATAGTTTCGGTTGCATATGTAACGATGAATTCCGAAAATGGGGTAGTATCAATTTTTCATTAGAACAAGGTTATGTGTCATATGGTAAAGCTTCAATGGGTGTCATTATTATTTACCCAAAGAAATATATCAAACAACATAAATAAATACAAAAAAGGGGGGGGGATTGGACTAAAAAGGGAAGAAATAAGGCAAGCAGTATGTTAATTTCTCACCTTAAATCAGTCCTTCCCCTGCCTTCTTGTACGAACGAATAAAAAATTGTAGGAGTGAAATCAAAATAATATAATTCGAAAAAGCAAGAATAGTAAATCAAGTACATGGAAAAAGATATATGTATTTGTATTTTTCTATTTTTTTAGGGATAAACAAAGGGATTCGCAAATAAAAGTGCTAATGCTATTTCTGTAATATTTAGCAAGACAATGACAACTAAGCTATACTAATTTGACATAGCCTCATAACATCGTTCCATCTATAGCAGTCTAAAAGTCATACATTTCTGCTTCCCTTAAATCGTCTATTTGCTTGTAAGGTCTCGATATTACATCTGCATGAACTCTTCTATCCCAGGCTTCCCTTAATTATATCATAGCATAGTTAATGATTGGTTACTGTGGCAGATTCCACGCATCACTCATAGATTGCTACAATTGTCGTGACTTAATCCAAGTTGTGATGGGTGCACAGGGAGTATTAGCCTCCCAACAAACCTAAACAGAAATTTTTATAGAAAAACGGATAGAATCTCCTTTGAAAATTGGACCATTCCCAAAATGCATACAATCCTGTATATAAAATATACTCACATCCAACAAATAAGTATATAAGTATTCACATGTCCAAACATCTTTAAATATTCTTACAACCAAAGTGAGGACCCTGTCTATTTGTCAATGGAGAGCACTATATCAACATAGGTTCCAGAATAGATAAACATAAGGAAAGCCAAAATACAAGAATAGCCCACGCCACAAGTGTTGGACTCACCAAAACAAATGAATCACAATACTACTAGGCTGGAGGAGTTCGGCTCAGAGCAACACCAGAATCTGAAACATGGGAGACAACAAGGTGAGTTATACATTTGAGTGAGGTATAATATATCTATAGCCTACATGTCACAAGTTCAAAATACACATCATCAAAACATGCTTCCAAAAACCAATTGAAAGTAAATACACTTATGTACAAGGTACTTGAAATGATTTATTGAAATGATTTATGTTAAAAGGATAAGTTCATCATATAGAAAGCTAGAGGGAGGTCTCAAACCAAGAATTCTTCTCTTAATCTAATTTATCACTGGGCGACGCTAACAACTTGACCCCAACATTCCATATTCAATCCAAACATGTCAACCTAAGAATACCCTTGCTAATTGGGGTTCAAACCAACATACATCAAGACTAACGTCTATTGCCATTAGCTATATTTTCTGTCAAAGATTCCACCCAAAGAATCAAATTTCTTTTAACCGTTCTCCTTTCCAAAACATAACCATAAAAGTTTCAAATGCCGTAATTCATTCACTTACATAAGATAAATCAAATCCCCTTTCATTTCATAACTTCTTTTGTCATGATTTGATTAAAAATAGAGAGAGAAAAATATCAATTGACACAGCTTGTCCCACGCATTGATTTCAAAATCAAGCACATAATAATTTCGTTGAAATTTTAATAACATGAATCATAACCGTGGAAAAACCAAATCATTTAGCAATACTTTAACAATCATACTTGTAGCTAACTATAGACATTCACTCACACTACTCAATCTAATAAGTGGTGGTTCAACCCTATAAAGCCACGAAGTCACTCGAACGATTCTCTAACATATCTAGTACCACAAACAAGATTAGACAAGTACAAATTGACATTTAGAACCATTAATTTACTCAAAATAACTCCTAATCACAAAATCCAAAATTTGAACCTTAGGTTCTAACACTAACTACTCAAATCCAACACCAATAATGATATTTAGCTAAACCCTCAAAAGAGAGAGAGGTGTGATCATTAGGAATATCTTCTAGAGCCCAAGGAAGGAGAAAAATGGAGTGGTTATGGTTGGGTCTGACCAAAATCGAAACTCAATTCCTAAACTTCCCAAAATCGCTCTTATTGGTAGAGGAATAACCACAAGCACGACTGTGCACAATGCTAGTGTCACAATGGTGGCTAGGCGATGGTGGAGTGAGGAGGAAGAAGGTGGAAGGAGGTGAAGGTAGAAGAAGAAGAGAAGCTAAGAGAGAGAGGGAGAGAGGAGTTTCAGTCTCTAGTCGAGGAGAATCACGTGTTTATGAGAGTGTTGGGTTGAGTATTTACATTTATATTCTAAAGCCAACATCCCATTCAGTTTACTCTCCATTAACTTTAAAATATAAATGTAAATAAAGAATAGCCCCCAATTTGAATTCATATAAAATATCAAAAAATTCAAAATCCTTAAGAATCAAATTTCAATTTTGGTGTTCAAATTCAAATTTGGGAAATTTTCAGTTTTATATACTTTTAGGCTAAAAACGAAAGAGTTGATGATTCTCTAAAATTCTTTAAAATCAACGTTTAACTCATTTTTATATAGGGAATAATTATCGAAACTTTTAGTCTCTAAAAAATGCTTCCATCATCATATAGTCCTCCAAAGAAGCATAGGGCTCATACTTAAAAATTTTAGGATCATAGATTTTCACCATTTGCATTTGAAAGGCCCAAGAGATTTTTCTCAAGTGCTCCATGCTCAATATATCATGTCTTTGAATATATATTTGTTACACCCAAGTATTGCATAGGTAAATTAGAAAAATACTCGAGTACTAAATTAGAAAGATACTCAAGTACTTTAGTATCACGCGCGTACTTACCCATAGTACTTGAGTACTTGAGTATAGTACTCGGGTACATAACCATAGTACTCGAATACTCCATATTGGAGTATTACAACAACATTTCCTATGGAATTCACTCTATTATGAATTTTTCCATGGGCACTTCAAAAATATTTCTACCATGGATAATTTCCAAAATATTTCTTACCTAACATTTACTCTGTTGTAGATCCTTTCATAGATATTGCGGAAATATATCTACAGTGAATAATTTTCATAAAATAAATTTTCAATGGAAATCACTCTACTATAGATCCTTCCATGAGCCTTATGAAAACCTCTCTAAAAAGATCAATGGGCAAGGCACTCACCTAGTGGGGTATGGGAAGCATAGATGTAAATAGCCTTACCCTTGTATCTATGGAGAAACTATTTGCAAATTTGAACCCTTGACCTCCAAGTCACAAGGCAACAATATTACTATTGCACCAAAGCCCACCCTCTCCTATAGAAATATCTCTGCGGTGAATAATTTCTATAATATATCATAAATTTCCCATGAAATTCATTCTACTATGGACCCTTTCATGGGTTTGTCATTTATACCTTATGACTTTCTTTTTGTTGCATTCTTTTGGTTCAATAATTCTTTTCTATCAGAATGCATGCTTCTTTGAAACATAACTATGACACTTAGTGAATGTACTATCTCAAGTATCTCTGATGAATTGTCCAAAATTCACCTAGGTCACCACGTTTGATTAACTCTTGATCTAATATATACTTCCCGTTAATCTATTTAACCTTTCTCACTAATTACATTGTTGGTGACCATACTGAGAATTATTCTTATCAAACTTAATTTTTCGTTATTCCATTTATTTTAAAAGCATATTGACTAACTTAAATTTTTGCTTCTACTCTATACTTTAGTTCCCTCTAGTATAAGTCTTTTATCTCCTCCTTTCCCCTATGACTAAAATACATATATTATATCTTTAACTTTCTCATTTAATCGAGACTCAAATTATACACCAAAATTTTTTTAAATCTGACATCCATATAATTGCTTCGTTTAGTCTTAGGTTCCCTTGACTTTATTAGTTCAAATATTGGCTTCAAGACTCTTATTTTAGTTTCCTTTACAATGCTTAACTTTCTAATTATTTATATTCCTAAAATTAAGAATTTCCATCCCTAACTTAGAGGCAAATAAAGTCACCATTCTAAGTCTATAATTGAACCTTATCCAAGACCAAGATTTTCTAAAATCAATAAATCTAAATTTGAATATTTTCATAGCCATCACCTAAGCAAGACTCCTTTACTTATTGATCAATAAACCAAGCTAAAACAGTCACCACTAACCAAGCACAATAAACACTAATAATTTCATTACCAAGAAAAACAACCGCTCATTAGATTATCTCAAGTCCACAAGTCCAAATTTCAATCATTTCATAGTCATCGCATGAACATAGCTCTTATACCCATACATCAACAATATAAGTCAAAAACATCCACAACTAGCCAAGCAAATAATCACCAATAATTTCTCTCACCAAAATAGCGACACAGCTCAAGTTCATAAGTCTAGATTTCCATCTTTTCCTGGTCATCACATGAAAGCTTCTTTAATCATATATCGATGGCTTAAGCCCAAATTTGGCGACGTTGATCAAGCAAAGTATTCACTAACAAAATTCATTAATAAAAAACGAGTCACATATATGATGGCAATAGATAAGGTAAGTTAAAAAAAAAAAAAAAACGGCATCCAGGTTCCATTATGCAAGTTATCCACACATACTAGCTTCTACTTGATGGCTTTATATTTAAGCAGAAAAGCAATTGTCGAAATTTATAGTATTGACCATTATTTGACACATAAATTGGACATTTTGCGAAGCATAATGTGAATTAGATATCAAAATTGGTTTCTATATTTATTTTTTATTTTCGATATTTCCTTCACAAAATTTTGAAAACAAGAAAATAGGAAATGAAAATAGAAACCAAACAGACCCTAAGGGTTGTTTGCTTTGTTTTCTGTTTTTATTTTCAGTTGATATATTTTTAATATTAATTACTTTATAGTCTCCTTGTTTTTAATCCATTTCCACGTTTTTGTTGAAGAAATTTCTTTTAACTATTAAGCTATTTTATTTTACAACATATAGGACTATTTCTTAAAAATTGTTCCTACACATTTCACTAAAATTGTCTTTTTGTTATTGCTTCTCTAACAAGATAAAGAGATGATACACAAGAAAACTAAAAGACCGCGTCACCCTCAATCATGGATGGACTATCTTAGAAACTAAGAAGAAAAAAATTTAATACAGAAACACACAATTCTTGCTATGCATACCTTGTCTACAAACAATGCTTAATAGTGGCATTAAGGTCGTCTTTCCAGTGTTTTCTTCTGTTTTCTACTTCCACTGCTCTTAGCATTGGTGCTTCTATGATGCCTGGTGAGAAAATCTTCATATTAGGGCATCCTTCTATTGTCAGTATTGCTAGAGATGGGAATTTTAAGGCTTGCTTCCCATGACTAAAGCTTTTCAATCTTGATAAAGAAGTCAGTTGCAAATATTCCAAGTTTTTGAATATTATCTCTCCTTCTGCTTCTTCATCAGACTGTATAACATTCTCTATCATCTCACAATTTTTTATGGTCAGCCATGTAAGCTGCAATAAAGTTTCAGCTGTCGAGAATGTAATCAAATAGTTCAGTCCATTGCAGTCGTTCAGAGACAAATTGATCAAATTTTTGAAAGCCATAGAAGATGGCGCCAAATTTGCCAAACTTGAACAACCCACTATTATTAGATGCTCCAGTCTTAGGTCAAGCACATCCCCTTGAGACTCTTTGTGCCAAATATACTTAAGTTGATCCAAATTGAAAAGCCATAATTTTTTGATCCGCATATAAATAGCTGTACTATTATGGCCACATTCTTGCAAAGGGAATAGCACTTCAAAAGAACTACAACGCACTTGAAGCGTCACTAGATTGACAAAACTTTCAAGGAAATCATTTGGAAAAGTAGCTTGAGTTTGATGGAAGCATTGCAGAGAAAGAAGGTCCACTTTATTGAAGAGACTTGATGGATAGTTGCCATTCCATATTGTCATGGCATCCTTTTCATTCAATGTTAATAGTTCCAAATTGAGGCACACCTGAAAAATGAAACAAGCAACCAAAAGATTGTTTACATAAAAGTCAACAGCTCACATATAAAATCATTCATGTGTTGTTTTAGGAGAGTTGCTTCTTGACAGGAGTCGTCCAAGTAGTTAACAAAATTGAGTTCATGAGTAGCTAGAAATCCTTTCGGAAGAAGACAAAGGAAAAAGGGTCAGGCAACATGAGTTGCAAGAGCGCATACCTTCTCAATGAAAAAGAGAGCTTTCTGAGTTGGTATATCAACTCCACCCAGCTGATGTAGCCGATGGAAATTTGTGCTGCCAAAGTCAAATATGCGCAATTCTTCACAATGATAAATAGACAATTTCTTCAATGAAGGGCAGTTTATAGCATGCCTTCCAGGGTAGAAGCGTTTGAGTTTTGCCAAACTCCATAGTTTCAGTACAATCAATTGAGGAAAATCAAAACAATGCTCCACCGATCCTTCATCCATTGCTACAATGTCCTCAATATCACAAGATTGTATGTCAAGTTCTTCAAGCTGCCTGAGGTTTTGGCAAAGTGATACTGAGAAGAGATTCATCAAGCTTCGGCATTCAATGACTTTCACAACACATAAATTTTCAAAGCTAAGAATTTCACGACAGGAATTCTTCCAAATGTGCTTCAAGTTTGGTATGTTGGATAATGTTAGTTTCTTCAACCGAGTAGTTTCTTTCACCAGTATTTGATTAGCACTCATACCTTGCATATCAAATATTGCTTCTAACAAATCACAATCCCTTACTTCGAGCTCTTCCAGTCTATGTAGAACTTCTAGTAAATTTGATGAAAAAAGTACATCTGATAAAAAATTACATTTCTGCACCACCAGATATTTCAAATTGCTGAACATTTTGTGCTGAAGTTTTTCATACCACAAAGTTCTTAGCTCAGGATATTCAAACAGGTTCAAATGCTGGATGCTATGAAATGCCACCTGACAAATAAACATAGAGAGCAATAAGATAATGCATAGAAAAATTACAAGTTTACATTTAGATATTGAATGTTACTTTTATAACCATAATTTTTCTTCGGCTTTAATTGAAAGGGATGCCCTGCTGTAAGAGACATTTGGCCATACCTTTAGTATACATCAAGTCTCTACTTACTAATGCCAACTACTATACGCAGCAGCTATCTGATCTTTCTCCTAACACTAATGCAACTTGCTGTTGCTTACAGCAAAGCCAAACAAAATATAGTTTATTGTAGCGTCCAAGAACTTCCTTTCAACAAATGAATAGGTGTATACCACTAATGAGTTTAAGAGAAAATTGCAGCCCATTAATTTCTCCTCTAAAAATGAAACATGGACATTATAGTTGAAGAGTTGAACTTTTATTTTGTATAGAAAGTCATAGAGTTAGCCTATTGTAAATGAATTTATATATCGTACATAGTCCCGAAATGATGGAACAGGAGACAATAAAGTTAATGAAGAAAATTAATTCGCCTTTCAAGCATACCTTTTCCATAAACAGCTGCTTTATTGTTCCATTCAGACTACCGTCCCAACGCCATTCTTGATCATCTATTTGAACTTTGCGAAGACTTGGCGTGCTTGTGTCTCCCTTAGAGAAGGCCTCCATTCGAGGGCAATGCCTCACAACTACATCCTCTAACATTTGGAATCTTAAGGACTTACTGGAGCAAAATCTAGTGATCCGTGGTAAGCCGATAAACTCCAAAGTATGCAAACTACCAAATGAAATATTGTCTTCTGCCTCATTTCCCTTTTCCATCACTATTTCTTGAAGTGCGTTGCAACTTTTTATCTTCATTACCTTGAGTTTGACCAAGCTTCTTGCGGTTGGGGATGTAATTAAGTATACCAAATTATTGCAGTTTTCTAGCTCCAAATATGTCAAGTGACTAAAAGAATTAGATGAGGGAACCAAATTTATCAGATCAGAACACTGCTTTACAACTAAGGATTCAAGACCTTCAAGAATTGGGTCTATTTTGAATCCTTCTTTACATATGTGCTTAAGTCCATGTAATTCAAATAGCGTCAAACCTTTCAATTTAGTGCTAATTTTTCTGTGTCCTTCCCCACTTGGAAATTTTTCATCTTGGAATATCTCCTTAAAGGAGCTATAATCAACAATTAGCCATTCAAGGCTGGGTACATTTTGGAGAAACTGATTTGGAAATGTAGCTTCTTCTTCCTCAAAACCATACAGTCGAAGAAGTTTCAATTTGGTAAAAAGGTACCCAAAAAATTGGCATTGCAATAACATGCTGGCTTCCTTATTGTTTAATGTTAGTCGCTCCAAGTTTGGAATAATCTAGAACATAAACCATAATTCATTAGTAATGAATATAAATGATAAAATTGAAACATTAAAATAATCTACGAGTAAAGACAACATTTTTCATGGCTTGACTCCATGCATTACTGAACTAATTTATATATGATAAAAATAATATTCTTTCTCATAACCACAATGGAATGATTCTTTTAAAAGGCTATGCAAATACCTATAGATATCTTAACATAATGATTGTCCCACACCACTTTTTCCTAATGTCAATTTATATTAAAGTAATTATCATTAGATTGTGACATATTTATATTTGCTTACTACATCTTATGAATTTTAAGTTCTGCATTTCACATTCCTACATATTCTCCACTTTTCTTTGTCTTAATATTTAGTCCAACACGTCAAAACTTCACGGAGTCTGTGTTATAAGCCACAATAAGCAAACATGAATGCCAATTGCTATAACTATCATACAACTATTTTCTGCAGCCACAACTGCAGAACAAATTGTTCTTACTTCAATTACCCAATTTATTCATGTGAAAACAGGAAACTACATCAAGGTCCGGTGAAATTTTTTACAGAAAGATCTAAATTGACAAAATTAAGAGTATCCTTGTAACATATATACAAAAACTACAGTTTACACAGACACTTAGCAAGACCAAGATCACAGATTCATTATGTGATGTAAGAGTAGTAGTGATTGCATTTTTGCTAAAGCATGAAATCATAAAACTTTTACAGTGAGGATGCAGCTTCCATACCCTGCTTCTATACATATAAATATTCAGAATTATACACCTTTAGTAAATAAAAAAAAAACAATTTTCAAGAAAATAAGAAATAAGTTCATAAATATGGCAAGCTTTTAGTTGTTACTAGCCCTAAATTATGTACCATTTATTTGGTAGTTATTGCTCCATAGAAAAAATTAACCTCACATATGTCAGTGTGACCCATACAGCTATTCTAGTCACCTAAACCAAACAGATATGTGGATCACATCCTAACATGAAACCCAGCTGAATATTAACCCATGAATTCTACTGTTACTGAAAGGCTTCGTTTTCACACTAGTGAGCAATCTCCGGGCAGGGATGGACAAATTCGATTATCTAAGAGCACCCATTTGCAACAAATATGTAATTAAAATTCTAAAATATCTTGAGAGGAAAAAATGATGTGCTTTATTAATATTATATGACTCTCAATCTAAGGCTGTAAAATTGCATGAACCATACCTCTTCAGCAATGAACAGAGACTGTTTCAATGAGACATTGTGATTGTCACCAGAAGTTATTCCTTGGTTTCTCATAGAATGTGTCTTGAATAAATTTAGTCTTGTACATTTGAAAACAAACAATTCTTCCAGTGATGGACATGCTAAAGTGTGATTCCCAGCATAAAACCTCTCAAGCTTATGTAAATTCCAAAGCACCAAAGAGATTAATCGATTAAACACAAATCTGGCAGTTCCATGCATGGGTCCTTCCCTATTTGCAACAATTTCCTTCATCCCCTCTGCTTGTTTTATAATAATTTCTTTGAGTTGCCAGGGTCTCATGACTAAGGAAAGCGGAAAGAGATATTCCAAGTTTTGACATTCTTCAACATGCACAACTTGCAGACTAGGATAGTAAAGGACTCCTTGTGGATCCTTACTCCAGATCTGCTTCAACTTTGGCAAATGAAGTAGAGTAAGTCTTTTAAGCTGAGCCATCTTTTCTCCATTGCATGTTTCGTTAGCACCCAATTCAAATATCTCTTTCATTGAAGCACAATCAGCAACCATCAATGTCTCCAGATTATGAAAATTTCTCTGCATACAAGCTGGAAAAACAATCACAATATTCTCACAGTTTTTGACTTCCATTGTTCTCAATCTTTCAAATTGGTAATGCCATATTTTCTTCAACTTTTTCATGTCATTTATTATAATTGTCTCCAATTTGGAGAATCGAACCTGTAATGCACAGTTTATGAATTATAATAACATGTATCATAACAACAAAAATTTGACCTACCAAAATAAAAGCCGTAAAAAGTGTACTAAGCTAAACATTTATTTTAAGAAAGGTCTATGATGTGAAGGTTCTGAATGGAAGAATCAAATACCTCATCTAGTGCAACACCATTATTTGTCTCTATTATTTCCTCCATCATGTGACATTTACTAATTTCAAGCCGTTTGAGGTTCAGAAGACTTCCAACCATGGAAGATGAGAATAAATGCTGTAAGTGACCACAATCCTCTATACTCAAGTTTGTCAAATTCTGAATACGATAGTCGGCCAAAAGTTGATCATCATCCCAAAGTTTGCTGAAGCTGATTGAGCTCAACTTCAAGGTCTCCAAATTGGGAAATGCTACCTGCAAAACACATTTCTCTTGTCAAGAACGAAATAATTAACAAAAGTAATGATATTATAAACAAGCACCAATTTTGTGAATTAAAAGCAAGTCTTTAAAGCTCGTCATGTATCCAAATTTCTCCTTACTATGTAATTGTAGGCTCAAAGTTACTATGTATCTTCACTCATGGACATAGCTCCCATTGATTAAACACGTGATATCTTGTCCTTTGTTTTTTTGTAATTCATTACCTCATTTAGACTTCATTAATATTACTTTTTGATTGACACATTTGGTCATTTATTTTCTTATGCATATCGTTTTCAATAGTCAAACGCATTAAGTATATTTTGCAATATAATATACTATAAAGAAAAACAGATATTATTCAGAAATAAAAGATGATATACAACGTTTTTTTTTTTAAATATTTATATAAATACCGAATTTCTAACTTTTGTATTCTGCATCATCATAAAAGTAAATAATCCCAAGTTTGTAATTCTTATTTTTAACTTATGTGCGAAAACATTATTTATATTTGCAATCTTTTATGTTTTATAATTTACATACATAGTAATTGAGTCACTTTTCCTTTCCCGTTCCTTCTTCTCCTTATCTCTCATCCACGTATGCCATGAGGGTAGGACCTAGGAGCAGGTATTAGTAGGGTACCAAGATTGGGTATTGGCAGGGTGTGGAATTTTGCACCACCCACACCCAAAAAAATTTACACCAATGGTACACTCCTATGTTGCATGGATATGGGTATGGTACACACCCAAAAAAATTTACTACTGCCAATATTGGTATGGGCACAAGGTGTGATGAAATTTGGGAAATAAAAAACATAAACTATGATGTAATTAAATAACGAGATAAATAAAATTTTCATATTGTTCTAACTCCAAGTTTTCAACAAAGTATCATAAAATATGCCAAACAAGCATAAGTATCTAAAGAGGACACGAGATTTGAATGAATAATATAACAGTTCGTTTCATTTAGTAGCCACCTAAATAATGTAGTTGCAAATTTCAGGGTTTTGGAAGGAATGACTTGTATTTAAGCAATATTGGCTCATTGGAGTGTTTGATGAAGATGTAGCAAAAATATTTGATAGCAAATTTCTAAAAATAAAATATTGGATAAGTATCCATGTCACCAATTAAGTACTAGTGTTGAGTGCCCTATTACAAGTACGGCAATCACTTAAGCATAACTATGCATCATAAGTACTCGCACTTAGCTGAGAAAAGAAGAAGAAGAAGAAGAAGAAGAATAGTTCCCTTTTTTTTTTCAAAACTTTAAGTCTAGTGGACACAAAGTACTTATACCTCAATATGAATGCTACCTATGCATCATAAGTACTCGCACTTAGCTGGGAAAAAAAGAAT
This sequence comes from Pterocarpus macrocarpus, assembly GCA_031439585.1. Lineage (NCBI taxonomy): Eukaryota > Viridiplantae > Streptophyta > Magnoliopsida > Fabales > Fabaceae > Pterocarpus > Pterocarpus macrocarpus. The sequence goes on along the minus strand of CM062515.1, from coordinate 46,568,677 downwards.
GATAGTTCAGTTTTTTTTTTTTTTTTCAAGACTTTAAGTCTAGTGGACACAAAGTACTTATACCTCATAATGAATGCTCATCTCTTAACCCAAAACAAGTCAATTACCCTTATAGTAGTATCCAATTTCTATCACTTGATGAAATCAAATATATGACATCCAAAACTCCGAGGTCAAGAAATTAAGTCAATTTCAAAGATCCACTTCCTTCCCTTTATTAACTCTCTACCCTGCAACTGCTCTACTAATCATTCAACTATTGCCACTTTTTCTTCCCTTGTAACAACAAAATATTGTTAATTTCATCACAATTTCTTTCAACTAAGAATTAAACCAAAAGAACATACCTTTGTGCTTAAAAATGGCAAGGGAGTATAAGTTGGTAACCCATCAGAGTGGAAACTGTCAACTGCTGGCAAATTATGCAAAGTCAAAGAACACAATTGACAAAACTCAATTTTATCAGTTGTCATGCCATTACCAACAATAGTGCCACTTTCCACAAGAACAATATTCTTCATAGAATTGCAGTTGGAAACATGAATCTCAAGAAGTTGTGAGCATCCTTTAATCATTGGATATGTGAAGAGATATACTAACTGATAACAGCTTTCAACTTTGATGACTCTGAGTTCTTTGAATGAGTTAACTGCAAGAGGCCCACGGCATATCATTTCCAAGTTCTGAAGATTGCGAAGCACCAGTGTCTCCAAATTTGGGAAGGAATCATGGGCTTGATTCCACTCCAGTGAGTCAACAAGGTGCTGAATTCTTGCATTATTTTGAATGTGGAGGTGCTTTAACAGCGGAAACCCTTCCGTATTCAATTGATAGAGCACATTTGATATGCCATATATTTCGTCCAAGTACAACTCCTCCACTCTTTTAATCAAAGATTTAATCCCATGCTCCAAATGAATGGTGGTACAAAGCTTGAGCTTCAATACTTTTGAGGTCTTGTAGTTGTCAAACCATTCCCATACATCTCCAATAAATATTTTATATCTTTCTAGCTTTTCAAGCATTAAGTCCCTCGGCAAAATCCTAGCATCTTGAATTTGAAAGTTAAGAGCAGTCAGGTTTGGCAATTGCTTGAGCTCAGCAAGGCTAGCATTTTTGTTTTTCCTCATCAAATCTTCAACATCCCAATCAATTAAGGTGTTGCCCATATACAACTCCTCCAATTTGGTCAAGCTTGATATAATGTTGGGTGGGATGAGTTTAATTTCAGAATTGCTCAAATCCAACATTCTTAGATTGGTTAATTGCCCTATTTGACTTGGCAATTTTGTCATTGATGACTGGTATAAGCTAAGAATTTCTATATTCTTCAAAGGTTCAATTGCAGCCATATCTCCCAAAGCACATTGATCCAAACACAATGTTTTAAGGTTAATTAAGGAACCAAAAGACGTGGGTAATGAAGACAACTCCAAGCATGTTAAGTCTAACATATTAAGGTTTCTCATTCCCTCGAAAAAGGAATCTGGGATAACTAAATTGCTATTAGCATTATACAAGTAGAAAAACTGAAGCTCAGGACAATCTAACCTTTCATGAAGCTTATGGATATGACAGCGATCCAATATCATCTTCGGGCACCTTTGAAGAAAATCCTTTGTAGGCCATTCCCTCAATTCAATGTCCTTTTTAATCATGAAAATATGTTGATCCCTGCCTGAAATCGAGACAGCTACATCATGAATAATGTCATGCATTTTGACCTCCTCATCTGTATCACATTCAAGCAACAAACAAGATGCCTTCAAGTATCCAATCATCTTGCGAAGTTTATTTCTTGCATCTTGAATAGTTCTTTCGCACTTGAATATGCCCAAACCCATAACACATTTCAATAAGTACTCAACTTGCATATTTGGTCCCACTACACCACAGAGCAAGAACAGTGCTTTAATTTCATCATTCCCCAGACACTTGTAACTCAACTTCAAAGCTGAATAAGTTATCTCTTGAAGATTTCTGTTGTCAACTCTTTCTAGCTCATTTAGGGCATCCTTCCAAGCGTGAATGTCCATCTTATTCAATCCACTTGCTAACGTGACTATGAGAACAGGCAATCCTGCACATTTTCTTGCCACTTCAGTTGCTGTGTGCTGCAGAGCGGGATTCTTAACTGCATCGCACGCCTTGACTTCAAATAATCTCCAAGTCTCTTCTGCACTCAAAGCATCTAGTCTGAAATACTCCTGAGTATCCATTTGGCGTAATACCTCTTGAGTTCGGGATGTCAGCAACACTTTGCAAACTGCATGATCATCCGTAGTAGAAGTTCTTTCCTTCTCCATGTTCATTTTTGCTGTGTCTGGTATTCCCACATCCTCCAGCTTAATTTTTTCCCACAAATCATCCAAAATAATAAGGATACTTTTCTCCATTTTAATCCTGTCATGTAGCCGGAGTGATCTACCAAGTACGGTTTCCTCAGTAAAGTTTAGACCCAACTGATCTGCAATTTCACCTTGTATTTTTTTAAGGTCAGGAGTTTCAGTTACACGTGCTTTAACTACTATATCAAACAACTTCCCATTGATAACTTCTGCAGCAACTTGTTCCAAAAGGGTGCTCTTTCCCACACCACCTAATCCATAAACACCAAGCTTGCTTACATTATGATCTTCTAGTGCCCGTATAATCTTCTTTATAATTGACATCCTTGACTCAAAGTTTACATAACGTCCTATCGAAGAAATAGAGCCCACTCCACGTAGAAGAGGGAGATGCCCAACTGAAACAAAGTTGTCTCTTTTGCTCCGGACCTCAGCAACTTTTTCTGCCAATCTCTCTGCTTTCCCACTCAGTTGCCGTCGCCACCATAAATTAGGACATGACCATTTAGAGCACCCAACGTTGCCACGGCGTGGATCTTCACAAAGTTTCTTAGCCTTTTTAGTGATCTCATCCGCACTTCCCAGCCAGTTCAGCACATTAGGATCAATTATTTTTCCATTTCTTTTTTCAGCTTCAACCAACAGACTGGTATTTTCTCTTGCAACCATAAGATCCTCAACTTTGTTCTCAAGCTTGCTAAAATTGTCCTTGTAGGAAAACAGATAACCGACTGGCCGCACAATAGGCCCCACGGCATACTCAGCAATTTTTGCAGCAACTGACACGAGAATTTCCATTCTTGCTTCTTGGTTTGACTGCACAAGAACCATAGATATCATCGAACTAAACAAGGCAAAAGCAAATAAGACACAGAAATAATCTAGATGCAAAATATAGATAGTAAATACAACTAAAAGGGCGTCATCCTTTTAGGAGAACCTAAGAGCATTACTAGCAAACAGTAGTTAATGTCAGGCAGAGAACCTAAGACGCAGATATAAAAATTGGTACCTCTCTATCTTCAATTTTAATGGAAGTAACATATTCCAAGACAGAAGACACAAAGAAACGAAAAAATTTACAGGGCTTTAGAGTGCCAGGTCAAGTTCTGAAAGATTAGCCATGCAAAATGGAATTTTACAGGATTTCATGTAACGAATTGAGGGAACTCACCTGGAACTGGAAATCCAAGATAGGGTGTCAGAATGTTATGCTTTCTTGAGGAACAAGAGGATAACAATGTGATGCTTTTACTCAGCACTAACCAGTGTGCTAAACTTGACTTGGGAGTCAACAGATAAATTGGTGATGCTTTATATGTGAAGTTGTTTCTCTTTCATTGGTGATGAATGGGTACACTGCATTTTCCTGCGATCGCAGCGTTGACGTGATGGGTACTGACATCCTCACCAACCAAGAAAAAGACGTTATTATTTTACGTCAGTGTCGGCCAAAATGTTCATTATTTTTTGAAAAAATTGATTAAATGCTGCACAGTTTTGATTTGTTGGTTCTAAATTCTAATTGTCTCCATCACCGGTTATCAATTAATTATATGGATCAATTATCAAACTTTTTTGGTTAATTTACGTATATGCTCACATCCGGGTCAACCATAAACACTCGACATTACTATAAGCTGGTGGCAGACCAAAATGTTCTATTTTTCAAAAAAATTAATTAAATATTGCATCGTTTTGATTTATTGGTTTTAATGTATTTCTAATTGTCTCCATTACCTCTTAGAAAATTGTATGGACCCATTATCAAACTTTATTATTATATACATAAGATTTAATTTGTATGTATTATCTATATGAAAAAATTTTATATAAATATATAATTATTTATTATTATATTAGTAAAAGTATTTAATTTAATCATCCATTATCTTAAAAATCTTATAAATAAAAATATCTGATTAAATGACAAGATAAAACTCAGTGTATTAAAATTAATATTATATATGTATATCCAATCCAATCTCTAATTGATCTTAATAGAATGCTTTTACTATAAATTAAAATATTTTATTTATACTCAATGATATTTTCATGAAAAAGCTACCACTTATGCAATTCATCTTATTCAATTCATGCACATTAGCCTATAATTTCCTCTAATTGATTTTTTTTCTCTTTTTTTTTTAACGAAATGTTATTATATATAACCTATTCAAATCCTTTCTAATTGCATTCCTTATTGAGTCATCTTTGTATTGGAATTTTACTTTCTTCCACACAAGTATGATTGTTTCTCTCTATTTTCGTTGATTAATTTGATGGCTTACAATTCATATTTCCATTTTTTTTTCTTCTTTTTCACTAATTCTACTTAATGCAGGTGTCATGTATCATTCTTGCATTGGAAACAACGACTAATTGTTCTAATACCATATTAAATTATACTTTTTGTCTATCGAGATTGATAATTTGGCTATTAATTATGTTTTGTGCTTTATTAGTATTTGTCAAAATGAATGGTTAGATATATATTTTGAAGATTCGCAAATTGTTAAAGGAACAATCAGAATTGAAATAATAAGCAAAATTCTTTCAAGAGAAAGGAAGAAGAACAAGGCTAAGCTAGGAAGTGATTAGGAGAAATGTCATGACCCAAAGCCATGACGAGCACACAGGTTAATCATACTCATTTAGCACTAAAATTAGAATTCTAATCATATAAATCAATAACTTGATCGTCGAGGCTACCAAAATTCAGCAAAATCTCCCTTAAAAACTAGACATCCCTTATAACAAATAAATCTACTCCATATCATGTATATTTATCCATAATCATTAGCCAGAATATTTCCAAAGTTCCAATCATAAGTATCAAAAGATCAACTATACAAAAGAAAAAGCACATATACACTTTATAATTATATACATAACCGAAAAAGATAATCCTATGCTTTATAGTTGCAAAATACTAGAATCAACGAAATAGAAGCTTCTTCTGGCAATAGATGTAATATCCCTCTAACCATAACACTACGCCTAGGTCATAATATTATAATTAGAGGTTGTTACTTGTTATGTACATATATCAATCTCGATTATTAGATAGCTAGTGGATTAACGTAGTGTAAATGTGGTCAACACAACATAAGTCGACAACACTAAGGATACTTCATATATGTACAAAATATACAACAAAGAGTTCATAATAGTTACAAACCCACTATGCAAAACCAAACATACCAGCACATGCCATGTCAATGTTATAACTAAAAGCACTCAACTGCATCTGTGACCATATACCATGCACAAAAGAGCCACAAAATATACATGAATGATCAAGGTGCTATCAATTGTGCATGCAAAACTTCTATAGAAAGGTATGGGTCTGCTAGCAAAAGTCCCCCGAGGCAGTGATTATGACTCCATCATGGGTTATGAAACCCATTCTCCATGGCGGCAAAGCCCTTGGCACAAGTGCTAGAACCACTTGATCTCCTCCAGCAAATGAAGAGGAAAGGCTATCCTCTGAGTGGTCTATCTCACTAGAAGGTGAAGGTAGGGATGAAGGTGAAGGGTGCGGTGGGTGAGCTACTTATTGGGGAACACCATTGATAGGAAACTCCAGGTCAGACTGTGGGCTAAATATAGTTGTAACAACCTCTATCATATAAGCTATGCTCGAGTCATGGAGTTATATTAAAATGTTGTTACTGTGCTAAGAAATCTTTAAAATATGAAAAATATAATACATGGCCCTTTAACTGTTCACTTTATTACTAACTAATAGTCTCTGTTACATAGAGAATAAAATAATTACACTTTAAAAGAAATTGTGACTGACATAATACATAGCGTCTACTTCCGACTAGTTGTTAGCTAGCTTCAATAGTCTCTTGATCTGGCTTACGCCCGATTCTTGCTCAATGAATGGCCTTGTACTCCGCCTCGCACTTGATTTCCAACTTGGGTGCTGGAATGCTTATGAAAAAGAAAAACATACAAATAAGCAGTGAGAACCTAAGGTTCTCAGTAGGTAATCTTAAACCAATCTTACAATATCGTCATAAACATTCCAGCCACTTTGATTTATTATGAAAATATGAGCACATATAAACAAATAGTGGTTCAATTTTAAGTTGAAAACACTTTTCTCGAAGCAGGTTATATTTTATCAACCACTTGCCATATCATATGACAGACATAGAAATGTGAATAGTATAATATACTTCACAAGAATCATAATAGCATCATGATGTAGCGAGATAATTGAAGATGCACATATAGATACTCATACTTAATTGTATGCAAGTGCACTTGACTTAATTTGTATCTTTCTTTAACTTGCAATTTAATCTTGCTCTTCTGTACTTGGTCCCGCGGAGGTGAATGGCCTTTCTCACCTCTGGGCAATAGCCTACTTTTTAGGTCCGAGCGAGTGACGGGTTTACTTTCCCCGACCCTCACCGGTCTATTCCCACTAAATCTGGTCAAGGGCTGGCCCAAGTCTTAAACAGTACTGCTCTGGTCCACACTAGCTAGGTTTATGCCATGCCTCACATGGTAGCTTAGTACGTCCCTCTTGCAAGTTCTTATCATCTTTCCTTTCCATATCTTATCATGCGTGCAGATGCTTTGTGCATACATGGATATATCTCACACCTTATTTCTTATATCGTACTCTAATTATGCTTGCATGCATGGCATACATGAACATGACATCTAGACGTAATATATTCAAAGTATAATCTCTCATAGCATAAGCTCTCATAACTCATATCATACTTAAATTTATCCTTGCATATCTGAACCTTATGAGCATAACATATAAATATTTATAACATTCATATGATTCACATACTCTTTCCGGAATGTTGGCAGCATAATGGATCAGACCTATTTCCCCTTGTATAGTGCCAACTCCCATAGACAAATCAGTCATAGCAGTATAATCAATCTAACATATCTATCAATGTTAAACTTGCAATCGTCAACTCAAGCCTTATATGTTCACTAACACTTGTGAAACCATCAATTTGGTCATTTCTGCCAATTTTATTCAATTCTGTCCGAATTTGTATAATCCACCTTTACTTCTATTCAACTCATTTAAACCTGAATTTTGGATATGTCATAGCTCTATGTGTCTAGTTTTCAACCCTTTTGGTTCCATCTCATTTTGATATGAGTAGCTCAAGATAGTTAAATTTTGCCTCAGCCTATTCTGTCACTAGCCCGAATTACACTCTTGAAAGTAAAAATTCACTAAAAATCGAAACCAAGATCAAATCATACAAAGTTGGTGTCATATTAAAGCTAACAAGATAAGATTTTATTTGCAACAAGTTCCATTTCATTTACTTTAGTAGAGCTTGAGTTATAAGCCCCGAAATTCGACCTTTCTGAACTGCTCTATTTTGGCCCGATTTGGACATAGGGCAAATTCCTTGAACCACTGAGATCAAATGGGACTGTCTCTAACTTGGAATCTTTTTTCTGAAATATTCTCCTATGTGTAAACTTTCTAACAAAGTTAGTTTCACTCAATTTGGGGTTGTGTAGGGTGAGTTACACCCTTCTCAATTCACACTACCCGGATGAAAGTCCTAATTCCTAGGTCAAATTTCAAAAATTCATATCTCTCTCAATATTAATCCAATGACCTTATATGATATATGTATGGAAAGCTCTGAATGTCTATTTTCATATAAAAATAGATTCATCAAATTTAAACGGCTATAGGTAGAGTCGTACACTCCGCCGTATGGACCACCGTAGGTTCTCCTAGGTTTTCAGTTTCTGGTTTGCTCTCTATCTTATGTTCCATGCAATAGTCAATCTCAATCCCTCCAAATACTTAATAAACCAGCCATAAATCATCACACACATCAAGTATATCATCAAAGAAGTGGAGAGAGTTGAACTCTCATATAGTTTTAATCCATGAAAACAAGGAGCAGAAGTTAGAAATCCTATCTCTAGATTGTTGTAGATGTTGGCTAGATTCAAGTTCTTAGTGTGGAAGAGGGATGGAACTTGAAGGTGGAAGTAAGGTGAAGTAAGGGAGGAGAATAATGAAGAAAGAATATAGAAGAGTCAGCTGCTGATGGGGTCGAGAATATCAAGGGAGGAAAGTGGAAGTTAGTTGAATTTTATAGTGGTTGAGTCATAGTGTGGTTGGTGAGTTGGGTGGTAGAGACTTGGCCATTCCTCCTCTATCTAGTGGCTCAAAATGGCGCCATCCTAAGGGGGTAAAGTGGGTGAGTTGTCAGCCATTGGATCTTGGGTTTGAAGGGTTGAATTTGGCTAGTTCAGTTCTGAGGTTTTTAGCTCCGAGTTCAAGCAGAACAAGCAATATCAGGTTCCGAGCTCCATGTTGATCATTGAGTTTAATCGGAATGTACACGATTTCCGGTTTCCAAAGTTATCTCTAAGTTCAAATAAAATAAACATGATTTCCAACTTTGAGCAGGAATCAGTGATAGTTCTAAGTGATGGTGCATTAATATTGTTATGCGACATGTATGAATATTATATAAAGTTTAGTTAGTATCGAAACTTGAAACTTAGCAAACAGAGAGCTAAATCGGGTATAATTAATGTCGGAACTCGGAACTAAGGAAACACATTTATAAAAGTTTTCAAAGACTAATTGTCACTTAAGGTCGGAGGTCGAAAATCACATACATAAATCGTCTTAAAATCGGAAGTCAAGGACAAGAATATAGAATCTAAACCCGGATGTTGGGTATCTTCAATCCAAACTTGGAAGTTGGTACCAAAACATGAAACCATAAACCCAAACCTCGGAATTCATGAACTAGGACACTTTAAAACTCATACACGTAATTCCAAACTCGCTATCTTATTAAACATATAATCCCAAAACTCGGTCCAGAATCAATCCCGGGGATCGATACTAAACATAACCCCGAAAGTCTGGAAACAAAACATTAGCCTTATATACCCGGAAGTCGGGATATTATATCGGAACTCGGACATAATTCAATATCGGAAATCAGTCCTAAGCTCAAACAAAATGGACAAGAGTTTTGATTTTCCGAATTGATCGCTGCGTTCAAAGAAAATGGACATAAGTTCCGACTTTAAGCAGAATGGAGGCGAGTTCCAATTTTGGACAGAATGAGATAGCAAAATGGAAAATAATTTAACATAAGGAAAATTGGGGATGTTACAATAGTGACAACAAGTAGGTGGTTGAAAAATATATACAATCTAATGGCTGCATGTTCAAGCAGGTACACTAAATCTAGGGTTGGGTCATGGTGTCAAGTCCAATTAGAAGTCATAAAGAAGATTGCTATGGAGGCCATGGGTGTTGTCTGAGGATGACACGAAAAGGAAAAACATGAGAAATTAAATTCTCAGTTGGAAATTCTAGACTACTATTTGTGGTGTCATCGTAATCATCCCCAACTGCTTTGGATTACAATAAAAGGCATATTCTTACTAGGTGAGGGAGTAAAACTCATTTCTAATTAATAAAACTATTCTCAAAACATATTCACTTTAGCATGTACAATCATGACAAATACTTCTGATCAATATCAATATTATAATGAGAGAAATAAAACATGTATCAAAGAAGTATTATATGTGTCATGCATGGAATATGTAATGCTCAAAGTTTTCTATGCATCTTTGAATTAATTCTCATGGCCTAGAAACCCCTTGAGTTAAGTGGTATTCATGTATTCTAGGTAATAGTCTGTACTGCAGGATTGAGCTTATTCCTATACGTGATTGCTAGATTCACTCTCTCTAGTCCTCACACGGATCTATCCCTAGTCAGGTTCACTCTCCCTGACATATCGCAGTAAGGTCGAATTCACTCTCTTCGACATAGCCACGTCAGGTTCACTTTCCTTGACTTAATCAAAGAGAGTCAGATTTACTCTCTTTGACTTAGCTAGATTCACTCTCTCTAACCCAAGCACAACACTACCTTGCTTTTTCTCAATCAAATAAGAAATCATGTGCAATTACATCTTCACACATACAGTTCACCATGGAAGAGACATAGTCACATTAATATGCACTTTGAATTCTTATACTTCAAGTTTCACACTTGAGTTCCTAACTCTAAATTCCATTTTTGGAGTTTCTAGGTTCTGAGTTTAACAATCCACCTTTTCCTAGGTTCCGAGTTTTGAGCCTCAAAGTTCAGGGTTTTGACTTTAACACTTCCTAGGGCTCTAGACTATGAGCTAAGTTCCATCCTCAACACTTTCCTCTTAGGTCTTCGGGTTCCAACTTCACCACTTCCCTTGTAGGTGTCCGCATTCCAACGTCAATGCTTCCTTTCAAGGGCTCCGAGTTTCAACCTTAACATTTTCCTCCTAGGTCTCCAAGTTCCAACCTCAATAGCCCCCTCCTAGGTGTAACATTCTCAATTTCTTTTGTGCTAAATTACGCTAGTAATCCTGAGTAATTAGATGCTTAATGAAAAATTAAAGGATTAAGGCCTAATTAAAGAGCTTATGAGGTAATTTTGAAGAAAAAAATTATGAGAATGCTTAATTAAGATTAGAAGATCTCTAATTAAGCAAATCAAACTCTTAATGGCTTAATCTGACACTAATTACCCATAATTAGCTTAATCAAATTTAATTAAGGATAATTAAGCTTAATTAAGTTTGGTTTTTGTTAATGATATTCTTGTTAGTTAATCACTAATCCTTACTTAATCAAGTTAATTAAGTTGCAAGAGCACTTAATCACATCATTAAAATTCAAATTTAGTCAACTAGACAATAAAGCATTTAGTGATGTCACTAAAGCATAAAGGATGAGACAAAGTTATTTTTTGCAAGAGTTGACTACTTTTTATCTCCTTCGTCATCTAATTTGTTCAACTAAACCTTAATTAACTTAAAATTAAGCAAAATATCTCCTTTCCCGTTGCCTATATGCTACGGCCACAACAACAACAGCACACACACATCTATTTTCATTTTGTGTCATCTTATTCTCTCTCTAGTTCTCAAACTCTCTAGTCTCTCTCTATATTTCTTCTTCTTCTTCTTCATCTTCTTCATCATTCTCCATCACCATAACCAAACCTTCTTCATTAAGCTCTTCAAATAACACCTCTTTTGATCTTTGGAGACAAGATCTACACATTGCAAGCTTTATTCTCACAAGAACTCAAGAGCTCTCTCCTTCTCCATTCAAAACCACCACCTTCACCACTTGCAAGAGTCATTATCTTCTTCAATTTCTCCTTCAAGAAGGCGTCATTTTCAACACTAGGTAGTGATCTTTCATTTCTTCTTTTTGTTACTTAAGAAAGCTTGACGCTTGGCTCTCACCATGGCCAAGAACTTCAAGTGACAACTTTAGAAAAACTCTATGCTCTTCATGAGCAAAGTTTCCTTTTTTCGGCAAAGTTTGATTCTTTGAGTTTGTTTCATGAGATCTTATGTTTTTCTTTTCCTGAATGCTTCTAAAGTTTTCATTTTTCTCTCATGATGCATATGCTTTGATGTTTTTGTCAATTGTTAAAAAAAAAAAGAACAAGAATGATATTTATTGATGGTATTTTATTTAAAGTTTGTTTCTTTCTTCATAATGAGCTTATGATTGGAAAAGTTCTCTTTTTATATCTTCTTCATGATTTTGATAAGACTAAGAACATTCTAAAGCATAAAACTTTAAACAGTTTGCTCCTTGATACACTAAAAGTGGTGCTATGTCTCATATGTTTCATAAAGTTTCATTTTATTTTTCTTGAAGACAAGAATATGTGTAAAGATCCAAACTTTCCCAAATTATAAAGATTTCTGGTCATAAAAATAAGAACTTGTCATTTTATGTCACATATATTGAATCTTGAAGACAAGACACTTCATAAAGTTTCAAACTTTTTTTAAGAATGTAACTTTTTGATCATAAAAATGTAAACTTGCAACTTTATTTAATAAAGATTGCATCTAGAGTAAAAAATATTGACTAAAGTGTTTGACTTTCTTCAACAATGAATCTTTTAAATCTTAGAGCAACTTTAAGGTATAAAGTTGTAATCTTGAAGGTATAAGAATGATTAAAAGTTTCAACTTTCTTAAAGAATAAAACATTTTAGTCATAGGGTTAGTGTAACATCCCCGATTTTTGTCTAAGCTAATTAGCTCAGTGATCCTAGCTAATTAGAGAGGTTAACGATTAATTGAGAATTAATTCGATTAATCTCGAGAGCAAGAGCTTAGTAAATTAAAGGCAAGTCAACAAGATAAGTAAAAGTCAATAATTGAAACATAATGCATTAAAAGTTATAATTAAAAGCCTAATTGCCCAATCCTTATTAATCCATGATTTAGAACATAAAATCAAGGTGATCTAATCTAATTAACTAAGAGCATATAAGTCTCAAAACTTAATCACATTAACCTTCACATCTTCTTACAAAATTAATGAGGAAAATCCTTCTTAGCTAAAATGTGCTAATGAGTAATTTAAACCAATTGAATTAATTAAAATTTAGATAATCACAACAATTATAAAGATGTAGAAACTTCCCTTTATTTATTGTTTGAAAGTTTGGTCAAAGCAAGAGCCACATCCAACCATTCAATTACTTTCTCATCATACACCACTAGATCAAGAGTCCATATTAGTAGCTTCCTTAAGTCATGACAAGAGTTGTACTCTCTTTCACCAAGATCATGACACTTGGTGTGATCCTAGCCATCCAATGTCAAATCCTAAGAGAGCTCATGCTTTTAACCACTTGACAAAAACACCTACAAGTCCTTACCCAAGTCAAGACTCAGAAAACACAATCCACCCTTTTATCCCATGGTTGCTAGCCTCCTTGCTTGCAAAGAAGCAAAATCACATCACTCTCTCCCTCCCTTTGTCGCCAACCATCAGCCTCTCTCTCCCTCATTTCATTTTCACTTCCTCTCAAGACACACACACAAAGCTCTCACCTCTCTCTAAGCCTCTCTTGTTCTTCCCTCTCTTCCTCTTGTTTTTCTTGTTTTCTACCCTAAGTCCTCACTCTTCTACCACCATCACCCTCATCTCCTATCACCACCATCACTATCCCTTCAAAGACTACCATTTTTGGTCCTTGGAGAAACAAAGCCACTCATACACAAGCCTCACTATCAAGCTCAAGGAGAAGGAGGCCACCTCCAACATCTTTCTTTCTCTTCAAGCTTTCAAGAAATCCAATTGGTAGTGACTCTAACCTTTCCTCTCCATATATTTTTCAAGAACTAGAACCCTAAGCTCTTCATACTGTTAGGTGGTTTTAGGACTTTCTTCAAGTCTCATTCTGTGTCTTGCCTTATGAGTGTTCTTGCCTTGATGAAAATGTTGTTTTGAAAAGAGATTTTGTGGTATGATAGTTTTTATGTATCTTGCTTTATTTTGGTTCAAAATACTGATTTGGTGACTCAAACTTTGAATGTGATGATGAGTTAAAACATGAAAATGGTGATTTGAAGTGATATAACAATTTCTTCATAAGCTTGAAGTGAAAAACTTAAAAACTAGTGAATCTGGAATTCTGGCAGTCTGTAAAGCGTGTGGTATGTTTATTGCTACAAAACTCAGAATGGAACAAAACTATTTTTCTATGAAATTAGACTCAAAGAGCTTTCCATACATATAAAATACATAAGATTCGGAGTTAAAATGAGTGAGATATGATTTTTCAAAGTAGACTGTTCTCGGATTGGTTTCTGTCTGGGCAGTCTACACTAAAATGGGTATAACTCGAGCTACAAAAATGATTTTTGAGTGAGACCAAGTTTAATTGAAAGCTAAGACATAGAGGAACAAACCCATAAAACAGTTTTCTCAGATTCCTTCTGAGTAATTATAATGAGAAGTAACAATCCACTGTACCGGGAGTGAACTTAGAAACTGAACAGTCAGAATAAAATATGCATAACTCAAGCTACAAAATGAATTTTTAAGTGGGGTTTGTTTTGTTTAAAAATAGACTCAGAGAAGTATATCCACACAAAAATTCGAAATAAAAGAGTAAAAGATGAAATTATGGTGAATTTTTGAAGTTACTGCCCCACTGTAAAAGTAAAACTGGTTATGGTAAAAGTTGAAGAATAAGGAGAAATAAGCTTTAAGACATTAATACCCTTACATTAAGCATTAGAGAACCCTCATAATTCAACTTAAAAAGTATCAAATAGGACATTAGACAAAATTGGCACTAAGCCTAATAAAAGAAGTTTACACAAGAGGCAATCTCAATTAAAGCTTTGACCCAATTTCTTATTAAAATTTCATAAAACTTTGCTTGAGAATATGCCTATGTTTATGTGCAAGCATGATGCTATGATGATGATGAGTAATGATGATGATATGATATGATGATGATGTGATATGATGATGATTATGATAGTGTTATGATGATGATAAGGATGATAATGATATGATGGCGATATTATGATAAATCATGATGATATGAATATGATATGTTGATAATATGATGCTTAATGATAAACATGAAAAGACTAATAAATATGAACACCGCAGGGACGGCGTCATGCGCCCAGAGGTGATTGATAAAGGAACCACATTTGGGGACGGCGATCGTAACGCCTAAATGTGGAAAAGAATCAGAATAACTTTGCATCATAAGTTTTAATAAGAAGAAAGTAAACTAAGGGTATGATCCTTCAAAGGAAGGTGACCCAAAGTAAGCTCCCTCACCCACGACTCACATGAGGCATGGCATGACCAGCTAGTGTGAGTATAGGGGATAGAGTCTTACATGAGGCGTGGCATGACCCAGGTAGTGTAAGTGCCTGAAATTTTATGGTGGCGGCTGACCACGGTATGAGCTCATTACCACTTATGTTTAGTGGGTGAAAAGATAAGACTTAAGATAAAAGTCGAGATAAGACAAGAAGAGGGACTTGGTCCAAAACCCTAGCAAGGGAAGAAGTTAAGAAAAACTTATATACAGTCATGCATTTTTATATGATTATACTTATACCCATGTATGTTATTAGAGTATGTTAAAATTGAATCCGCTTGGATATTCATGATTCGAAAATCCAAGAATTGAACCTTATGCATGCTCACTATTTTCATTAATAAAACCAAAGTGGTGGGGCGATGGCGATGACACTTTAGGTGTCGGGTTAGTCCCTCTTGAGAAATTCCATTTCTCACCTAGTTATTCTCCGTATCGTCACCGGATCTCGATGGCGCATCCGGTGGAAGCGAGCATGGATCCCAGACCTTTGTGGCGGGCGTATGATGTGGGATGTTAGATGGTTGCTGATGTGGACTTGTCATCGCCGTAGCTCTGCATCTTCATTCATCTCTTTTGTGATGAACGATGTCGATTTTAGTTTGTATATAGTATTTGGACCATGGCCCGACCATGAGCCTCCTTTGATGTAATGCTGATATATATGTATGTCTATATATTATGAACCGATATCGATGTAATAATTTTGCTACATAATGCAATGTATTTTGTGAATTACCATTCCTTTACCTTTCTCTTGTTTTATGATATTGAAGTACGTATTTTATGCGACACGCTCTTTCTCTGTCTAGCTTCTCGTTCAAGGCTTTACTTTTCAAAACACTGCAAAGCGACGACGTATTTCAAAGAAAAATTTTAACGTATTTTCCGCGTAATTTAATTTCAAGTGCAGTTTAGTTTTTCACGAGCATAAATAACAACTAATAAAACGCCGTAATACGACTTAAGCGTAGTATGGGTTTATTAGGGTGTTACAGTTAGCATCTTGTATTATAATTTCATAAAGGTTGGTTCTTGAAGACATGAATATAATTTAAAGGTTCACGCTTTCATAAAGAATGAAACTTTATAATCATAAAGGTGAAATCTTGTTATTCTATTTAATAAAACTTGAATCTTGTAACCTTGTTGTAATAAAAATCACCTCTTGATGATGGTGAGCATATGTATTATTGGGTTCATGAGTGTGATTATGTGTTGTCATGACCCAAGAGACTAGAGGGATCTTAAAATTCTTTGGGAACAGAAGTATGATTAGGACCTCTGAGCATACTATGAACCTAGGAATCACTTGTGCACTATCTCAAGGGAAACTAAAAGTCTTGAATGAGAAGCATTGGCTAAAACTTCTATAATAGGCTTCGACCATGATGAACCAAATCAAGAGACAAATATGTATTAAAACTTTTAACTCGAAGAATGAGCTATTTAATATGTGATCATAAAGAATCTATTAAGCTACATGTTTGAAATGAATTCCTAACATAAAGTAAGGTCTTATATGGGGAGTTATAAATTAAATGTTTATATAACACATAATGCACTTTAAGTGATATGATTCCCTCATGAAAAACATGAGGAGTCTTACCATGATTCATGAGATGTTATACAAAGTGCAAGGAAATCCTAAATACCAAATAGGGTACGAGTGTATATCACTCTCATATATGATTGTTCATTGGCGTGATTGATTCGAATATAGATTCAAGAATATGATGGATCATTGATACTTGATGAGATATTCTATGATGGTATGAGATGGATATTATTTGTTGTTAATTGAAATTTCCATGTTTGGCAAATTTTGGGGAAACTTCAGCCTAATCATTATGCTGTCGGATTTCCATCAAATTTATGGACTTAGTCATATCATTACATGTCCACATATGTTTTGCTAGTAATTTCAATACATGAAAGATGTGACTATAACAAAAGAAAAGAAATAATTGGATATGATCCTTTAGTTACTTCAATAAGGGAAGTGAGGGAAGATGATCCACTAAGACTTAAAGACTCTCTATTGAGGAGGCAAAGGGTGATAAGGAGGACCTTCCAACTTAGAGGAATGTAAATCCCCTTGTCAGCTAAGTCTGAATTAGATTAGTACTATGTGACGGTGATCATAAAATAAACTCATGTCCAATAGCAGTCTATTTGAAAAGGAAAATAAGGAATGTTAAGCATGCGCTAAGAATAAAATAAAGTTAATAAAAGACTTTGGTCAAGTCCATATAGTTATATGAAAGTGCATGCATCTTTATTTCCTCATATGCATGGTCATGATTATTGATGTTATACTTAGTTCATATGGTTCTATCCTATGTTTTTATGTTGCTTATGCCATGTTTATGAGATTAAATCTAAAAGAAGCCCGCTTCGAGAATTTATGTTTTCAAAATCATTAAAATTGAATCATGCACATTCACCGTTTTTATAAATAAACCCGAAGTGACTGGGACAATGATGATGACACAGTAATTGTCTAGTCATGATCCTACTGAGAAATCTGGTATTTCTCACTCCTACGTTTTCGTGTCGTCTTCAGATGATGCCAGCGTTGGGCACCATGGTTATCTTCATTGAGTTCCTTATGATATATTGGCACTTCAACTTGATGCTGAATACATCCGTGCTAACTACTTAGGTAGCTATGAGGTCTACTTATTTCACAATCATCAGTTCCGTGCACTCTTCATGAGCCCGTTTTTTCGCCTCCATGACCTGTATGAGATATTACATTGAATGAGATTCATTCACCTTTTCATCCGCCAAGGTATCATACTGATGGAGAGTCCGACTTTGACACCTGGTTGACACCAACTTATTCTGTGGAGTCCAACCCCTCAGAGTCATCCTACCTGACCTACTTTGTAGGATCCTATCATTCGGAGCCGTCTCACCCCTCCGTGATTCACTTGTTTTCAAATTCTTCTACTTCTTTTGCTAGTCCAGCTCCCCCGATTCAAGGACATGGATTTATTTTGTACGCATGCTGTACCTTGTAGGCGTGGGCATGCCCAAGGAGGAGGAGGTGGAGATGATGCACTTGATGGGCTCGATAACAATTACCTTCCGTTCGATGACTGACTCGAGCGTCGCAACTCAATCAAATTAAACCGAATACAACTATAGCATAGGATGCAACTCGGATTGTTTCCCAGAGATGATTACACCAAATGATCAGAAAATGCAAGGGGATTATTTAATCAAACACTTGCAATGCAATATGTAGAAATCAAAGTAAAACAGAATTGATGAGTATAAAATTGAATTAAAAGATCGAATCCAAGACAAAAGGAAAACAGAATTAACGCTCCATCATTAGATTCTAACTATATGTAACACTCCAATTTAGTGATTAGACTTACACTTAAATGAAACCTCAATCTAAATCTAGCATTCACATGGCAACCTCCATGAATTCAACTAATTATACAATCAATTCGATTCAGAAACCTCTAGAACCGAATTGAATTGAATTAGTTTCAAGCACCAATGCAACTAATGTAACACCCTCCTAAGTACAGTACTATGCTTAAGTCATAGTACCACACCTGAGTTATTCTTTGTTACCTGAACGGACCTTGTCTATCAGCGACTTCTGTCGACTTCGGAAACTTCTGTAACTATCTGGAGACAACACGGAAAATAGGGGTGAGAATTATAAATTCTCAGTAGGATTCTCTATAATACACATGTAGTGTCATCGTTGTCATCTCCAGTTTGCTTCGGTTTAGTATGAAAAGGGGATCATATAGTGTGGACTATTTAATTTTACAGTTCGAAAATATATTATCCGAAGCAACGTTCATTTTTATCATACACTTGGCATTTGAGAGAACCCATAAAAATTCAAGTCATGAATCATATTGGGACTAATAACTGAAATACAATAAAGTACGATAGCATCAATGCACTAGAGACATAACTTCTACATATACTTTACTGGAACTACAGTATATTAAGATGATGCTCACATGACATTAATATGTTGAGAACATAACAATTGCACATAACTTTACTCAAATTTAAACGTATGCCTATTCATAAAACTTGCTTTTCTTTCTTCAAAATTTTTCTTTTCATCATAAAATCTTTACATGCCACATTCCAGAGTATGATCGCCATGTCATACCCCATCAGAGCGTGATCGCCATATCACGTTCCTTAGGAATATGGGATCTTCACTTGGTACTCACACTAGCTGGGTTGAAGCCATACCTCATGTGAGTGGGGTGTCTACATATACTTTAATCTTTAATCTTTACTTGGCACACCTAGGCGTTACGTATCGCCATCCCTAGGGTGCTATTCGCCCGCCGATAGTCGGCCTTGGGTGAGCTCGTCGACTTCACCGTGATCGTTGTCACACCGACTCACCCATGAGGGACCCACGTGCCTCTAGTCTTGGAGGGATCTCATTCTGGTCACGTGCCTCTAAGTGAAGGGATCTCTTCTGGTCACGTGCCTCAAAATTGAGAGATCTCATCTGACCACGTGCCTTCAACATAGAGGGATCTCATCTGACCACGTGCCTCCAAGGTAGAGGGATCTCATAGTCTTAACTGCCTTCACAAGGAGGGATTCAAAGTGCACTGCCTCCAGGTGAAGGGATTCATATCGTTATATTTAACTGCCTTCACAGGGAGGGATCTTAAGTAACTGCCTCCGAGTGAAGGGATTTACATTCAATATATTTACATTCTTTCACTCTCATACATAATCAAGCGTAGTCATATTGAGTGTACTCGTACATATACCTCATAACATAATTATGTCATTCTTGAATATATGCTTCATAGTTTAGTCTCACATATCTCTTATCATACTTATGTCATTCTCAAATATAGGGTTTCTATATACCCATTCATATTCTAATTCTCCCTTGGTAATCCATATCATCATCAGATTTATCCTTGCATGTAAACATTCCCAATTTCATAAACTTCTACCGTAAATTCGGCAGCATGACGGATCAGATCCGCTTCCCCATGAATAGTGCCAATTCTTACAGACAAATCAATCATAGCAACATAATCAATCTAACACATATACATATATCACTGCAAAACTGGCAATCCTCACTTAAACCTTATTTGTTTCCCTAACACTTGTAAAATTATCAACTTGGCCATTTTGCCAAACTTGCTCAGTTCTGTCCGGATTTTGTATAATCCACCTTTATTTCTATTCAACTCATTTAAAACTGAAGTTTGGATATATTATAGCTCTATGTGTCTACTTTCTAACCTCTTTGGTCCCATATCATTTCGATTTACAAAACTCAAGATATTCAACTTTTACCTCAGCCTGTCAGCCACTAGCCCAAATTACACTCCTAAAAGTATAAATTCACTAAAAATTGAAACTAAGCTCAAATCATGCGAATTTAGTCTTATATTGAAGCTAACAGGACAATCTTTCATTTGCTACAGGTTTCATTCCATTTGCTTAAGTATACCTCGAGTTACAAGTCCTGAAAGTCGACCTTCCTGAACTACTCTGTTTTAGTCTGGATTGGACATAGAGCAACTTCCTCGAATTACTGGGATCAATTGTGAGCATAAAAAACTCGGAATTTCATATTGGGATGTTTCCCTATGTGTAAGCTTTCTAACAAAATTGGTCTAACTCAATTTGGAGTTGTATAGGGTGAGTTATACCCTCCATAAGTCACCCTGCCCGGATGAAAGTCCTGAACCCTAGGTCAAACTTCAAAAATTCATATCTCTCTCAATACTAATCCAATAACCTTATATGATATATCCATGGAAAGCCCTAGATGTCTACTTTCATCTAAAAATGGTTTCATCAGATTTAACTAGTTGTAGGCGGAGCTGTACACTCCGCCGTACGGACTACCGTGGAATTCTCACTCAGGCAGCATCCCAACCCATCCATTTCATCTAATTTTCTCCTTCTAATCATAATTCTAGCTCAAAATTTCCTATGAATTAAATCATAATTCAGCATAATCCATCATAACACATCCAATAATTCATCAAATACATAAGGAAGAGTTCAATCTCATGCAATCATAGTGCAAGGAATTCAAGAATAGAAGTAGAATCCTACCTCTTTGGAGTATGATCTTGCTGAATCTGATTTCTGGATTGATGGACCCTTGACCAAGCTTGGGGATTTGATGGAGTTTGGTTGAGAGAGGAAGGGAAGGAGAAGGCTGGAGCAAGGGGAGGAAAAGGAGACGTAAATCAGCTGGGGTTGAAGGGGGAAGTCTGACTTAAATACAAGAAAATGTGGTGTTGATTGGCTGAAGATTTGTGGTTGAAGTTCGGCCACGTCTCTCACTTTTGTGGCCAACTTGCTCTCCACGTCGTCCAAAAACTGGGATACGCTTCCACTCTACCTGAAATCGGAACTCGTCCCTATATTACTTGAAGTCGAAAATCGTGACCTTTTTTACAGTGCTTGAAGCTGAAACCGGATGTCGGAACTCGTACCATGTTGTTGGTGACTTGAGGAAATCTTGTTTATTCTGATTCTTGGAATCAAGGTCGGATATCGGAAGTAATGCAGCTGAAAATCATATAATCTCGGAACTCCCTATCTGAACTCGGGAATGTCAATGCACATAAAATCGGAGATCGGAAGTCGTGTATAACTGAAATCAACTCAAAGATTTGAACTCATGTCCATTGAGTTCAACTCATGTACTATTGTGTTAAACCATTACTTCTGAGGTCGGAAACCACGCACACTATTGTGAAGCATGAGGCATGAGGTCGGAACTCGGGCATTCGAAACCCAAGTACTTAAACCCGGAAGTCGGGATTTATATACAGTGTGTGATGAGATCGGAACCCGGGTATATTTATCCTTGAAACATGAAGCCGGATATTGAGCAAGACTAAGTCGGAAATCGTATATTTAGTAAGGCGAACTCGGAATTCGGAATTTATACCATTCTGTGTAGAATTCGATGATGAAGTCGGGAATTCAGCCGTACAAACTCGGAAATCGGAAATAATCATTTCTATCTGAATTTCGAAGATGAAATCGGAAATCGGAATTGATCATCCTGGGGCGAAGTCGGAGCTCGGAAATAGGATGTTACATTACTACCCTCCTTAAAAAGAATTTTATCCTCAAAATTCCATGGTTGAGAATGGTTGAGGAGAAATCTGTTATCACTTATAGCGATAGTTAACCCCGATATGTGATAGTCATAGTAACTATACTCGGTGTTGGGAAAATGGTTTTACCAATTTAAGAATTTCTACTTACATGATCACCCTTGATCAGATGCATAAGCTTCTTCTAGTAAATCCCACTTGTAGTAGAGTCACACTCTTCCTTAGATCTTGAATGGTGGCCTTGACCTATAATTATTCTTCACACTGAGTTTCTAATCATGTTATTTAGCATGGTTGCTCACTTCTATCTATTAGCTCCCAAATAACTTAGGGCGTGCTCCCTTGCTCTATTACAATTAACATATGACTAACAAGTCATGAGATTATGCTAGGAAATTTCCTTGTGAAATTTTCTTAAAGCTGCGGCTCAGCCTGAGTTATCAGATACCAAAGGTTACAAGTAGAGTCCAACTATTTTCGGCATTCTCGATTTGACTATACCACTAGTTTAGATGCACAACCCTCATGAAGGTTCAAAATGTTCCCTTTTGGGATTATAGGGAGGAGCTTCGTCTTAGAATTTCTTCTTCTTTGTAAGCTTTATTACGTGTCTTAATGCGCATTAGAAAGATCTCAGATTGTCTTTTCTACAAAAACTCTTAGTGCTCCTCATGAGTTTATCTCCTCACACAGGATCAACTAGATAAGGGAAGGAAGAAATGGCAGCCTTGCTTCCATATCGATTTGCAAGGATCCTACCTTGCCTATTCTCCTTATCTTAATAACACGGGGGTTCCTTATTTGATGTACTGATATCTATTCCCCCGAATCTTCTAATGCTAACTTAAGAAGTCTTGCAGTTCCCAAAGTTATTGTCCTTTTCAGTGGTTAACCTCCATACAATGCATATCAGCCTTAGTGGTCAAATTCTATATCACTCTTCATTACTAAATCTTCTTACTACTTGTCACAATATCTTGTACCCAGGTGCGACTACCCAATGTAAGAGGAAAAATTAATGGCCTTGTCTCTTTCTCTCTCTCTTGTAATGTCCTGTTATTTGTGTAGGAGCTTATCTTGGTCTTGGCTCGTTACGGCCTCCTATAATATTGCTATCTCGTCCTATCGGGATCTGTTGCACACTCTGACTTCTTGTTATTCTTACCTGAATTTGAATACACTCCTTCTCAAGTTTTTCCCCCTACTGATAGCATTTATAATGATATCCATTGACGACCTTTACATCTCGCATTTCTTCTCCAGATAACTGCATCTCTTTACTAATGTTGAAAAGGGTCGCATCATGTGATGCTTATGATGGCTAAGATTGATAGAGTCCCAGTGTAACCTGATCTTCCAATACCTTCTTTACCCTTAACAGATAAGGAGTACCAAGCTTGCTTCATGTGCCGCACTAACCTTCTGGTTAGTAGGAAATATCCTGCCCTTACTTTAAAGGATGCTTTCGGGTTATTCGGGTAACTTTACTTCATTTTCGTACCGTGAATAATCGCATCTCTACTCTGATATAATGTATAATTAGACGGATTTCTTCAAAATTTGTTATAATTATAACAGTGTAAGTAAGGTTCACATACAAGCACACTGAAGTTGAGCAAACATGGTCAAAGGAAATACAGTACACCTAGTCATATAATTTAACATAACGTAGTTAACAAAAAGAGGATCCTTGTTCTAGGTTATTTCTAATCCTCGTGATGACTCGTCGGGGGTGTTGCCTCCTCCGCATTTACAGTGAAGACTCTCCCTGAACGTTGTGGTTTAGGAGTCGGTGGTTGGTTTTCAGGGCATTTTCTGATCATATGTCCTGGCTTGCCACACCTGAAACATACATTCCGTTCGGCCAAACAAGACCTTCCTCCATGATGCTTTCCACACTTAGAGCATGCTTGCTCTGCGCTTGGCCCTTGAACTGGTTTACCCCCACGTCCATTAAATCGACGCAGCTTCTTTGGTGGTGAGGCATATTCAAGTTCCTGGTTTTCAGGTGTAGGCCTCTTTCCATGAGTATCAAACTGGGAATTCTCCAATTTCTTGTTATAATTTTCCACAAGTCTGCACTTGTTTACCAGGGTAGGAAAATCCCGGATCTCCATAGGGCCTATTATGGCGAGGATATCCTCCCTTAATCCGCCTTCAAATTTGACGCACTTCCATGTCTCGTCTGGATTCCGCTGATAGATCGTGGAAAACTTACATAACTCCTCAAACTTGGCGATATACTTTGACATGCTATTGCTTCCCTGGCGGAGTTGCATAAATTCCAATTCCTTGGCATTCCGAACTGATGGAGGAAAGTATTTCTAGTAAAAAGCATCCTTGAACATGATCCAAGTGATTTCTGTCTGAGATTCTTCTAATAGCCATTTCACACCATTCCACCAGAATTTTGCATCTGCTTCGAGCATATAAGTGGCAAATGCCACTTTCTGGCGATCTGTACAATCCAAAACAGAGAAAACCTTTTCCACTGCCTTAATCCATTCGTCAGCTTTGTCAGGGTTGAAAGTTCCTCTAAAGCTAGGTGGGTTTGCTTTTCTGAATTCCGCAAACTTGAGGTATTCCAGGTCTAATCCTAGGCCATGTGGATTCCCTACATGGCTGGCCTCGGCTCGCCTACCCAACTGGTCCATCATTTGATGAGCTGCAGCGGCTTGCTCTCGCATGGCGTGAGCCATTTCACGCATCGTGTCCATAAAGTTAGCAGGATCTTCTAGAGTGGGTACGGTTCGTGGCCTACCATGCCCTCTGGAAGCCATTAGTTCCTAATCACACGCAACAAAGCATTGAGTTGATCAGGCTCAACAATAAGTTAAGTGTGATAGCAACTAATATCATTCACAGTTAGGCGGTCATGCATATCTAATTTCCTATATCTTATCTGGACAGATAAGATTTGTCACACGACATTTTCTAAGGATTTTCCAGAGTGCACTGGAAACGTAGTCGATCAAATCCTCGGTCAGGGAGGATCGAACTGCTCTGATACCATTAATGTAACACCCTCCTAAGTACAGTACTATGCTTAAGTCATAGTACCACACCTGAGCTATTCTTGTTACAAACGGACCTTGTCTATCACGACTTAAGTAAGCCTTGAGCTCTGTAACTATCTGGAGACAACACGGAAAATAGGGGTGAGAATTACAAATTCTCAGTAGGATTCTCTATAATACACATGTAGTGTCATCGTTGTCATCTCCAGTTTGCTTCGGTTTAGTATGAAAAGGGGATCATATAATGTGGACTATTTAATTTTACAGTTCGAAAATATATTATCGAAGCTTAGCGTTCATTTTTATCATACACTTGGCATCTGAGAGAACCCATAAAAATTCAAGTCATGAATCATATCGGGACTAATAACTGAAATACAATAAAGTACGATAGCATCAATGCACTAGAGACATAACTTCTACATATACTTTACTGGAACTACAGTATATTAAGATGATGCTCACATGACATTAATATGTTGAGAACATAACAACTGCACATAACTTTACTCATATTTAAACATATGCCTATTCATAAAACTTGCTTTTCTTTCTTCAAAATTTTTCTTTTCATCATAAAATCTTTACATGCCACATTCCAGAGTATGATCGCCATGTCATACCCCATCAGAGCGTGATCGCCATATCACGTTCCTTAGGAATATGGGATCTTCACTTGGTACTCACACTAGCTGGGTCGAAGCCATACCTCATGTGAGTGGGGTGTCTGCATATACTTTAATCTTTAATCTTTACTTGGCACACCTAGGCGTTACGTATCGCCGTCCCTAGGGTGCTAATGCGCCTTGGTGAGTCCGGCCTTGGAGTGAGCTCGTCAACTTCACCCGTGACCGTCGTCACACCGACTCACCCGCAAGGGGACCCACGTGCCTCTAGTCTTGGAGGGATCTCATTCTGGTCACGTGCCTCTAAGTGAAGGGATCTCTTCTGGTCACGTGCCTCAAAATTGAGGGATCTCATCTGACCACGTGCCTTCAACATAGAGGGATCTCATCTGACCACGTGCCTCCAAGGTAGAGGGATCTCATAGTCTTAACTGCCTTCCCGAGGAGGGATTCAAAGTGCACTGCCTCCAGGTGAAGGGATTCATATCATTATATTTAACTGCCTTCACAGGGAGGGATCTTAAGTAACTGCCTCCGAGTGAAGGGATTTACATTCAATATATTTACATTCTTTCACTCTCATGCATAATCAAGCGTAGTCATATTGAGTGTACTCGTACATATACCTCATAACATAATTATGTCATTCTTGAATATATGCTTCATAGTTTAGTCTCACATATCTCTTATCATACTCATGTCATTCTCAAATATAGGGTTTCTATATACCCATTCATATTCTAATTCTCCCTTGGTAATCCATATCATCATCAGATTTATCGTTGCATGTAAACATTCCCAATTTCATAAACTTCTACCGTAAATTCGACAGCATGACGGATCAGATCCGCTTCCCCATGAATAGTGCCAGTTCTTACAGACAAATCAATCATAGCAACATAATCAATCTAACACATATACATATATCACTGCAAAACTGGCAATCCTCACTTAAACCTTATTTGTTTCCTTAACACTTGTAAAATTATCAACTTGGCCATTCTGCCAAACTTGCTCAGTTCTGTCCGGATTTTGTATAATCCACCTTTATTTCTATTCAACTCATTTAAAACTGAAGTTTGAATATATTATAGCTCTATGTGTCTACTTTCTAACCTCTTTAGTCCCATATCATTTCGATTTACAAAACTCAAGATATTTAACTTTTACCTCAGCCTGTCAGCCACTAGCCCAAATTACACTCCTGGAAGTATAAATTCACTAAAAATTGAAACTAAGCTCAAATCATGCGAATTTGGTCTCATATTGAAGCTAACAGGACAATCTTTCATTTGCTCAGGTTTCATTCCATTTGCTTAAGTATACCTCGAGTTACAAGTCCTGAAAGTCGACCTTCCTGAACTACTCTGTTTTAGTCTGGATTGGACATAGAGCAACTTCCTTGAATTACTGGGATCAATTGGGAGCATAACAAACTCAGAATTTCATATTGGGATGTTTCCCTATGTGTAAGCTTTCTAACAAAATTGGTCTCACTCAATTTGGAGTTGTATAGGGTGAGTTATACCCTCCATAAGTCACCCTGCCCGGATGAAAGTCCTGAACCCTAGGTCAAACTTCAAAAATTCATATCTCTCTCAATACTAATCCAATAACCTTATATGATATATCCATGGAAAGCTCTGGATGTCTACTTTCATCTAAAAATGGTTTCATCGGATTTAACCAGTTGTAGGCGGAGCCGTACACTCCACCGTACGGACTGCCGTGGAATTCTCACTCAAGCAGCATCCCAACCCATCCATTTCTTCTAATTTTCTCCTTCTAATCATAATTCTAACTCAAAATTTCCTATGAATTAAATCATAATTCAGCATAATCCATCATAACACATCCAATAATTCATCAAATACATAAGGAAGAGTTCAATCTCATGCAATCATAGTGCAAGGAATTCAAGAATAGAAGTAGAATCCTACCTCTTTGGAGTATGATCTTCTTTGAATCTGATTTCTGGATTGATGGACCCTTGACCAAGCTTGGGGATTTGATGGAGTTTGGTTGAGAGAGGAAGGGAAGGAGAAGGCTGGAGCAAGGGGAGGAAAAGGAGACGTAAATCAGCTGGGGTTGAAGGGGGAAGTCTGACTTAAATACAAGAAAATGTGGTGTTGATTGGCTGAAGATTTGTGGTTGACGTTTGGCCACGTCTCTCACTTTTGTGGCCAACTTGCTCTCCATGTCGTCCAAAAACTGGGATACGCTTCCACTCTACCTGAAATCGGAACTCGTCCCTATATTACTTGAAGTCGGAACTCGTGACCTTTTTTACAGTGCTTGAAGCTGAAACCGGATGTCAGAACTCGTACCATGTTGTTGGTGACTTGAGGAAATCTTGTTTATTCTGATTCTTGGAATCAAGGTCGGATATCGGAAGTAATGCAGCTGAAAATCATATAATCTCGGAACTCCCTATCTGAACTCGGGAATGTCAATGCACATAAAATCGGAGATCGAAAGTCCTGTATAACCGAAATCAACTCAAAGATTTGAACTCATGTCCATTGAGTTCAACTCATGTACTATTGTGTTAAACCATTACTTCTGAGGTCGGAAACCACGCACACTATTGTGAAGCATGAGGCATGAGGTCGGAACTCGGGCATTCGAAACTCACGTACTTAAACCCGAAAGTCGGGATTTATATACAATGTGTGATGAGATCGGAACCCGGGTATATTTATCCTTGAAACATGAAGCCGGATATTGAGCAAGACTAAGTCGGAAATCGTATATTTAGTAAGGCGAACTCGGAATTCGGAATTTATACCATTCTGTGTAGAATTCGATGATGAAGTCGGGAATTCAGCCATACAAACTCGGAAATCGGAAATAATCATTTCTATCTGAATTTCGAAGATGAAATCGGAAATCGGAATTGATCATCCTGAGGCGAAGTCGGAGCTCGGAAATAGGATGTTACAACTAATCTTATGTTCAGATCTGAAACATAATTCACACTCCTTAAACAATCAAGTCACATACATTAACTGAATCATATATGCCATGATTACATTCCTAATCAGCATTCAAGAATGAAGAACTTCAATTCATGTACGAAATTAAGAATGAGAGAAGGAGAGATGAAATTGAATTGATGTCTTGCATCCGAATGATGCACCAATCCTCAAGAGTTTAATTGCTTCACTTGATGTCTTGAACCAGAGGAGAATCACTCCTCTATTAATGGAGGAAAACGCACGAGAGAGAGACAGAGAGAGAGAGAGAGTGAGAGAGAAGTTCTATTTTCAAATTCTAATCAAATGAGTCAAAAGTCAAATCCCAATTCGAGTTCCCTCCTATATATACCTATGAATAACAAGCTAATTGACTAATTACATTAATCCTTTCTTCTAAAGCTGCAAGTAGACTCATCATTTACATTAATTGGACTTGTGGAAGGAAACTTATGCTAAAAACATTAATTCAACTTCACTAGATCCGTTAGTGAACTTCAACTGAATGTTTGGCCCAGAAAATGCCATTATTTGTGTAATACCCTACCAATTTAATGTTATGCTTAAGTTATAGCATGAAATTGGATAGACTGCATTACTGTGTTAATACTAAGATTACTAACTACATGTCTCATCTCATTTTTTTTTTTAAACATATAATAATCGAGTCAGTGCGCTGTAGATTACGAACGTAATAAAATTTAATAAATCACAACAAAAAGGTAAGAATAAGTAATACATCATTAACTGTATACATGCCTATATAGGTCGGAAGCCAACGCTTCAGTTTATATATATATTTCAAAAGCAGAGTAAAATAAAGGAACAACAAAGTTCCTATTGTTAAAAGTAGAGACGGAAATGGTGGGAGCCAGCTAAGTACAACGGGTCCAACTCGGGGTCCTGATGAAGCTACAGGTCTGGAATCTCAATGAAGAGGGTAGCCATCAAGTCCATCGTCCACGTCTGAGAATGAGACGGAAATGCAAAACGAGGTAAGAATTTGAAGAAATTCTCAATAGGGTTCGCGTATGGTATTTAACTGACGTCGTGCTCATTCTCAGTTGCCTCGGTTTTTATTTAATTATAAAAACGTGGAATTAAACTAGACTATCCATCTTCAATAAGTTTAAGAAAATGTCTGGTCCGAGGCAAGGTTCAGTTTTACTTAAGATAGCATAAGAAACATAATAAACTGCTAACAGTAATACATAGAATAATGAGCAGAATAAATGAACATACAGCAGTAACGGAACATAACAGACAAACTGTAATTAACTTGTAATGACTGTTCAATGTAATCATGCATTTAATGCAATCATGCAAAACTTATTCTTGAACTTTTCTTCATAAACTTTTCCATTACTTGGTCCCCTGGAAGTTCTTGGCCACTTTAGACTCCTGGGTAATAGTTTGCTTTTCAGGATCGAGCTTGTTCCTATACAGGAATGCCGGGTTTGCTTTCCTCGACCTCCCCACCGATCTATTCCCCTTAACTTTATTCTGGGGCTGGCCCAAGTATCATGGAACTTTCATCATAACATAATCTTTAGGTTCGTCATACGATGATTTTCATAATTTTCTTGAAAATGCACATGCCTCTACATGTGTATCATAACTTATGTATAGATCTTACCGAAATTTTGGCAATATAACGGAATGTGTCTGCTTCCCCATGAATAGTGCCAGTACATCAGAACACCAATTTCTCATAGAAGTCACAATATTGCATGCATAATTCATCATTAAACTCATAGAAGCATTAGTCCCATTAAGGCAAGTTACAACCTCAACATAATCATTTAACCCGATTTTTGTAAATCAAGCCATAATTTCTATTTAACTCATTTGGATCTCAATTTTGGATATGTTAAAGTGTTATGTGTCTATTTTCTAACCTCTTTAGTCCCATCTAATTTTGATGAGTATAACTCAAATTATTTAGGTTTTATCCCGGCCTGCCCAGCAGCTAGCCAGAATTGCACACCTAAAAGTAAAAATCTACTAAAAATTGAAAACTAATTCAAATCATACGAAATTGGTCTCATATTAAAGCTAACAGGACAACCTTTTATTTACAAAAAGTTTCATTCCATTTTGCTTAGTAGGGCTCAAGTTATCTGCCCTGAAATTTGCCCTTCTTAAACTGCCCTATTTTGACCTGGTTTGGATATGGGGTAACTTCTTTGAATCACTGAGAACAAAGGGGACAGTACCAAACTCGGAATTTCTTCGTAGGATGTTCTTCTATGTATAAGCTTTCTAACAAAGTTAGTTTCACTCAATTTGGAGTTGTGTAGGGCAAGTTACACCCTTTTCAACTCACACTGCCCAGGTGAATATCCTGATTCTTAGGTCAAATTTCAAAAATTCATATCTCTCTCAATATTAATCCAATGACCTTATATTATATATGTATGGAAATCCTTGAATGTCTACTTTCATCTAAAAATAGTTTCATCATATTCAACTAGCTGTAGGCGGAGCCGTACACTCTGTCCTACGGACTGCCGTGGAATTCCTCAACTAGACAGCATCCTAATCCTCCATTCCTTCTAGTTTTCTTCTTCTAACTTTAATTCCAACTCAAGATTTCATATTAATCCGATCATAATCCATCATAATACATCCAATATATCATTAAATACATGAAGAAGAGTAAAATTTCATGCAATCATAGTCCAAAGAATTCAATAACAGAAATGGAATCCTACCTCTTTGGAGTATGATCTTGCTGAATTTGAGTTTGGATTGAATGGAGCCTTGACAAAGCTTGGAGATTTGATAGAGTAGATTGAGAGAGGAAGGGAAGAAGAAGGCTGGAGCAAGAGGGAGAGAGAGTGGCGTAAATCAGTTGGGAATGAGGAGGGGAGTCTGACTTAAATACATGGGGGTAGTTGGGATTGTGAGTGTTGATTGGTTGAGATTTTGTTGAAGTTCGGCCATGTCTCCCTCTTTTGTGGCCAAATTGCTCTCTACATCGTCCTAAAAGTGGGACTTGCTTCCATTCTATCTGAACTCAGAACTCGTCTCGATTCTGCTTAAAGTTGGAACTCGTGCCATTTTTACTTGAGCTTGGAGCTAAAGCTGGATGTCGGAACTCGTCCCATCTTATTTGTGACTTGAGGAAATCTCGTCTGGTTTATTCGAGACTTGGAAGCAAGGTCGGATGTCGGAAGTCATACAGCTTACAATCACATAATCTCGGAACTCCCCATTCAAACTCGGGAACACCAACAGAAATGGAAGGCTTCTGGGAATAAATTTAGACATCGGAACTCGTGTATGACTGGAAATCAACTCAAAGATTCGAACTCATGTCCATTGAGTTCAACTCTAAGGCCGGAACTCGTTATATTAAAATTGGAGGTCGGCACTTGCACCATTGTATTAAAGTATCAACTTAGGGTCAAGTCGGAAGTTGGAATGAGGATGCTAGGTTAAGGTCGGAACTCGGGAATTCGAAATCACAATATTAAACCTAAATACTTAAACCCGGAAGTTGGTATTTTATATACAATGTGTTTGAGACTCTAAGTTGAAGGTTGGAACTTGCGTATATCTTGCTTAAAACTTGGAGATAAATTATGAGATCGGAAATCGGGTACGTTTTCTTTGAGACATGAAGTCGGAAGTTGTAGATTAACATGAGACGAACTCGGAAATCGGAAATTATCCCATTTTATATGAAATTCGAAGATAAAGTCGGGAATGGGATTTGATCAAACTTGAAGATGAAGTTGAAACTCGGAAATCGGGGATGTTACAGATGGCGTGCTCTACAAAGCCCGATCAAATTGCAAAATTCATAGCTTTCTCTACACAGTTCATATAGACTTATATTTCATATGGATGAACTCATCTCTAAGTTAATTATAGTGGCTAAATTGCTTACTGCCGATCTCTTTCTCATATCAATTCAGTTCTTAATTTTTTTTTCCAATCAAAAACAATAACAACCACTTATTTATAACAAAAATTCAATCACTTCAAGCTTATGAACACAAGAGTGAAATATCACTAATCTTTATTCCATCATGCCTACCTATTAAGAAAATAATTAAATCCTAGCAAATAAACACATATACAAACAATTCAAGTCTTGGAATTTCCTACTTCGCTCTTAAGATTTACAGCTTCTTATCTTGATTTTGTACAACTCAAATTCTCCTCAACTAACCTTCCTCACTCTTGCTGGAACCAGAAGTCTTGCTTGGCTAAGGGTAAAACTTTTTAGTTTGATTCTTAGGTTTTATGGAGAATATAAAGGCTGATATAGGTGCAACTCTTAGAGGTGGAAAGGATGAAGGTTGTGTGAATAAGGAAGAGAGATGGAAAATGAGAGGGGAGGTAGAAGTCGCAACAATAACAAGAGGAGAGCAAAAAGTGTTATTATGTTATGCCTAATGCAATATTTATAATCTAGTGAGAGTAAGGTTGGTTTGGTTTAGTGTATGGCTTACACTTAATTTTATTTACTTAGTTAGGTGGCAAAAATATGACCATTAATTTTACCAACTACCTAGGTCGTAGATTTTATGGTCACCTATCCTATTCAATCACATGATTATGTAGTAAAAATTTTTTGCCTTTTGTGTTCCTATTTTGCTTAACATTCTCGACTCCTTGTTTCTTCCTTTTTTTTTTATTATTCTATTCTTCTTTTTCTATCTATAATCAATAGCAATAAACTCTAATGGTATTTATAATTACAGTTAAATCAAGATGTACACTACTACCCACCTTTTTAAAAGAATTTTGCCCACAAAATTCATTACCTATGAATAGTTTTGGATAATCCTTCTTTATATTTGACTCCAATTCCCAGGTGTATTCTTCAATTCCATCTTTTCCCTAAGCTATTTTCACCAATTGTATCGATTTATTTCTAAGTTGCTTAGCACTTCTATCTACAATCTGAATTGATGGTATATGGAAGGCCAAGTCTCGTAGCTATACAGATTCACGTGCTAACATATAGCTAGGATCAGGAATATACTTCTAGAGTTATGACACATGGAAAACATCATGAAGATTAGATAGATTAGGAGGTACGACTATCTGACAGGCAACTAGCCTAATCCGTTTTAGGATTTGAAAAGGACCTGTAAATCGGGAATCTAACTTTTTAAGTTTTATAGCCCTACTTATTCCATTGGTAAGAGTGATGCTCAGGAATATGTGATCCCCTTCTTGAAATTCCAATGATTTCCTCCTATTTTCAGCACAGCTCTTTTATCGACTCTAGGAGGTGAGGATGTTGTTTTGAATTTTCTTCACTTCTTCGGTAGTTTGCCTGACAAGATCGGGTCCTAAAAGGTTGATCTCACCTAGTTCATATCAACACAAAGGAGATTGGCATCTCTTACTATACAAAGCCTCATACGAGGCCATACTAATGCTAGTATGATGGCAATTATTATAAGTGAATGCCGCCAAAGGTAATATTTGTTCTAGCTCCCTCCACTACACAAGCTCTCAACATTTATTCCAACTTGTGAATAATTCTTTCTATTTGCCCATTAGTTTGGGGATGGTAGGTTGTACTCAAATAGAGTTTATTTTCGAATAACTTTTATAAAATTCCCCAAAACCTCGAGGTAAATCTTTGGTCTTGATCCAAGATTATGGTGGAAAGAATCCCATGTAACGTCACTATTTCCTGAATGTATAAGTTTGCCAACTTTTCCAGAGAGTGGTTGGCTTTAATGGGCAAAAAGTGGGCAAACTTGGTCAATATGTCTACTACAACCCATATAGACTCATATCCTGTGGGGGTCCTAGGCAATCCCATTATGAAATCCATTGAAATACTCTCCTAATTCATTTGTGGACCTCCAATGGCTGCAACATGCCAGACAGTCTTGGATGTTCTATTTTCACCTTCTAGTAGACCAAACATTTGTTTGCAAATTTCGCTATATCCAATTTCATCTTTGGCCACCAAAACATCCTTTTAAGATTTTGGTACATTTTACTTATTCTTGGATGGATAGTAAAGCTACTCTAATAGGGCTCCTCCAAAATCTTACTCTTGAGGCCGTCCTTTTGTAGGGATGCATATCGTTCCCTAATGCTTCCATAGTCTATCACTATCTTGAATGAATCCCTTCAACTTTCCTCCTTGAAATAGAGTTATGGTTTTACTAAATTTCGGATCATCTTGTTAGGCCTGGGCAATTTGACTTTTGAAGTCACTTGCCACCCATATTTGACTCAATTGAATACTTTAGGGGGTTATAAAAATCCCCAAATTGAGACCTCGAAAACTTTCTATCAACTCTATTTCTTTAATCATCATTCTTGACACATTTAAAGATTTTCTACTGAGAGCATCGGCCGCGATATTTGCTTTGCCTAGATGATAATTTAAGTCAAACTCAATCCTTGAGAAGCTCTATTTGCGTCCACTACCTCATATTTAATTCCTTCTAATCAAAGAGATATTTTAGACTCTTATGATCAGAAAATACTTCAAACTTAACTCCATAAAGATAATGTCTCCAGATCTTCAAAGTGAGTTGTGAGTTCCAAATCATGAGTTGGGTAGTTGATTTCATGGGGCTTTAATTGTCTGGAGGCATATGCAATAATATTTTAGTTCTACATTAACATGCAGCCGAGTCCTTTGTATGAAGCATCGCAATAGACTTCAAATGGTCCATGAGGGTTTGGTGGCATTAACACTAGGGTGGTGGTTAAGTTTTGCTTAAGCTCTTGAAAACTCCTTTCACATTTCGCCATCCACTCAAACAGGACATTCTTCCTAGTCAGTTAAGTTAAGGGCAGAGCTATTTAGGAGAAATCATTAATAAATCTCCTATAACACTTGACTAGCCCTAGAAAACTCCTAACCTCTATAACTATAGTTGGTGTTTCCCAATTTAATACTACCTCAATCTTACAAGGATCAACTGAAATTCCCCCTAAAGATATTACATGGCCTAAGAACTTGACCTCATTCATCCAAAACTCACATTTAGATAGTTTTGCATAAAGTTTCCTTTCTCTCAAGATTTTCAACATTATCCTGAGATGTTCCTCATGGGCTTTTCTTATCTTGGAGTAGATGGGTATGTCCTATATAAATACAACTACAGACTTGTTTAGGTAAGGCCTAAAGATCTAATTCATATAATCCACGAATACTGCTGGAACATTTGTTAAACCAAATGACATCACAATGTACTTATAATGCACACAACGAGTTCTAAAAGCCATCTTTAGAATATTTTCATTTTGGACTCTGATTTGGTGATATCCGAACCTCAGGTCAATCTTTGAGAATACTATAGCTCCTCGCAACTGATCCATGAGAACATCTATTCTAGGCAAAGGGTACTTATTCATAATTACTACCTTAATAAGTTGTCTATAATCAACACAATCTCATACCCCTATCCTACTTCTTTATTAAGAAAACATGGGCTCCCCATGGCGAAGCACTTGACTTGATGAATCCTTTTTGTAAAAGTTCCTCAAGTTACTTCTTTAACTTGGCCAGCTCCAAAGATGACATTTGATAAGGCACCATCGATATCGATCCCATTCTCGATACAAATTCAATAGAAAACTCCATTTCTCTTTTAGAAGGAAATTCTGGTGTGTTGTCAAGAAAAACATCTGGGTATTCCCTAACCACAGGGGTCTCATTCAATCTCTGTTCACTCCTCGATACATACATTTGCAGAAAAAGGATATATCCCTGGCTTCTAGTTATTCCAAGGGAATTTAAGTAGAAACACATAAAAGTCACAGGTTCGAGGGGCGAAGTATAAGAGAATACAATATATCTACAAGACAAGTTTAACGTAACATGGTTGGCCGAGAGCTAATCCATGCCCAAAATTAAATCTAGGCTAGAAAGGGGTAAACATATCAACTCAACTAAAAAAATTCTGTCACTAATTTGAAAAGGACACTGCATACAGATTTGGGTTGTTTTAATAGGTTTACTAGTAGGCATGCAGACAAATAGATCATAAAGTAACTCAAATATAGATAATTTAATTCTATTCACACAATCGAAGGAAATGAAGGAATGGGTAGCACTTGAAACATATAGTACAGTCAAAGTTGTATCATTCACCTGGCACTCACCTTGTATCAAGTCATTGGATCGAGCTGCTTCCTTCGTATTCAAAGGAAAAACTCATTCTTGATGCTGAGGTCTTGTAGCAGAGTGTTGATTCTT
Organism: Pterocarpus macrocarpus; assembly: GCA_031439585.1. NCBI lineage: Eukaryota > Viridiplantae > Streptophyta > Magnoliopsida > Fabales > Fabaceae > Pterocarpus > Pterocarpus macrocarpus. Next base: position 46,531,693 of record CM062515.1, on the reverse strand, counting down.
ATTCGGACATTCCCAGATCTTGTCTCCGAGCTTCCCACAACTAAAACACAAATTTTGCCTAGCTAGACATGGCTTATTCCTATGGTTCTTCCCATATTTTGGGCATTCTTACTTTGTTATTATTCTAACACTATTTTAGTATTTGGACCATAACTTGAGTTATAGACATCATTAGAGTATGATTCTTAATTTATAGGAAAGCTGATAACTGGGCCTACAACTCTCAGGAAGAGGTCAAAGCCAATTCCAAAGTTTTGGAGTTGAAATTGGGCTTGGAAGTGCAGTCAAGAGGTGCAGCCACAATTCCTGGGTAGTATGCATTGTTTGGACCAGAACTCAACCCATAAGAGCCTAATTGAGCCTATTCCAGCACCATTTGAAAACTGACATGCAAGGCTTGATTTCATTTTCAAAGCATTGAGCCAAACAGAGGCATCTTGGCCAAAAACATGGTGAAAGTCCACTAATGGGTCTATGGAACCCAATTGAATGTTTTAGGTCTAACTTTCCCTCCAAAATTCCAATTTATGCAAATGAAGTGTCCAAATGTAGCTTAAGGAAAGAGGATTAATGTAATTAGAGATTGGTGAACTAATTTGTAAGTATAAATAGGGGAAGGCCAAATTTAGGGGAAATTTTTTAACTTATTTTATTTAGAAATTGAAATAAACATATCTTCTCTTTTTCTCTTTTCCCTGTCATTTCTCTTCTTTCCTTTTCTCTCTCTATGAACTCTTACTCTTTCCCATCTCTAAATTCTCATTTTCCTCTATCCATGGAGGAGTAAATCCTCATCTAATTCAAGAATTCAAGGAAGCATTTACACTCTTGAGAATTGGTGAATTCGAATTTAAGATTCCACTTCAATTTTCTCTATTCTTTCTTCTACTCTTGATCTTATTTTTGAATTGAAGGTTTTCATTCTTAAATGATGATTAAGAATTTGATTTTTTTCATATTAATCAGTTGATTTGTATGATTTAATTGTTAGATAAGTATGAATTAGATTTCAGATCTGAATCTAAGGTTAATTGCATTGGTGCTTGAAATTAACATGAGTCAATTGTGTTCTAGAGGTCTCTAAATTTGACTGATTTTGTGTTAATTGATTGAATGCCAGATTTGAATTGAGGTTTCATTTGAATTCAACATTAACCACTAAATTGGAATGTTGATGCATGTTTAGAATTCTATTATAGAGTAGCAATTGTCTTCTCTTGATTCTTGGATTGGACCTTTGATTCTATTTTAATTTCACTTTAATTCTTCACATTTACATACTGATATGTATTGTTTGATGTTAAAAACCCCTGTGATTTTTGATCCTGTGATTTTTGATCAAATGGCATTAGCATCCTAGGAAGACAACTTGAATTGCACTATACTACAAGTTTGTGTAATTCGATTTTGTAATTTGATCCAGTTTGGCACTCGAGTCAGCGTACATCTGGAGATCGAAGGATTGCATCCACTATTTGGTCTTTGGGGGTCACCTTCCCTTGCCAGCATACATTCGGGGATCGAAGGATCATGTCCTCAATTCTTTTTCTTCTTGGTTAAATTAATGCATAGTATGTACTCAACTACTTTTCTATCTTAATATGTAAATGTGTCATGAATCCAAATAGACATAATTATCAAAATCATAGTTCATATCAAATATACAAATTCCATAAGCTCTCATACATAGCATTGAACATTACAAATTCAATTGACATTTAGCCCAAGGGTCACACATATAACTCAACATAGACATTTCATAGTTTCATTCATACATGGGTAATTAGTTGTAACTAATCACACAACAGAGTCTTATGAGCAAAGCTTAGATAATTCGATGCAAGTTTAAAATCTTAAGTCTTAATTTGTCTTGTAGCATTTAACTTTTATTTGGTCTTCCCAACTCTCAAGGTCAAGTTCAAAACCCATTTCTGAGATTGAATTAGTGTCGAGCTCTGAGGTTAAGTTTCAAAATCGATCTTCGAGATTGAATTGAGATCGAGTTCGGAGGTTATATAAATAAGGGTCTTATGTTTATCGGGTTACCGAGTTCTGGAATTATGTGAATATGGGTTTAGTGTGTTCTAGTTCCTGACTTCTAGAATTATGTATGTAAGGTTTTATGTTCTGGTTTCTGACTTCTAAATTTACGTGTTTTGTGTGCTCCAGTTCTCGAGTTCCGAGATTATGAGAATTGTTTTGCATTTTGGTCCTCGACTTCTAGGATTATGAGAACTAAGTATTTTACGTGTTTTGGTTCCCAACTTCCGGGCTTAAGAGAATTAAATGTTTCATGTGCTTTGGTTCCCTACTTCTAGGATTAGGGGATTAAGGGTTTTATGTCTTGGTTCCTAACTTTCGGTACTAGGTGTATAGGGATATGTTTCCTAGGTTCAAATCTCTGACGTTTACTATACCCAATAAACCTAGAACCCTAGTTAGCGTCAGAACTCGAAAACCTAACAAATAGTAAACTAGATCTAGTATAGTTAATGTCGAAAGTCAAAACTTAGGAAAACATTTATAAAATCTTGGAGGACCGATTGTGGTTTAATGTCAGAAGTCAAAATCATAGAGAAAATAAAACACCTAGAAGCTATTTTCCAAAACAATTTTCAACTTTTAAAAATAAAAAAAACAAAAAAAAGCTATTTGGTAAGCTATTTTATTTATACTGATTTTAAAAATTGAAAAACAAAATGTGTTTTAAAAACATAAAACTAAAAACAACTTTGAGATGTTTTTGGTTTTTACATGGTGGCAATTTTGTAAATATGTGGTTCTATTGATTTCTAACTAGTCTTCGATTCTCACTTTCGTACAGGCCCAAGTTTGTTGAAATTTTACGAAATAAAGGAGGCACAATTGGGTAGCTGGTGCGTGGCATGGTTATTGGTTTTGTAGCTGAGGTTGTGCGCAGTATAGGGAAGGATGAGCAAATGAGAAGATTGCAAAGGAGCTCAAGCGGATTTAAGACTAGCTTACCAGAAGGAGACTCTGCTTGCCAAAGTCACAATCACAGGTGCCGAAAGAGAATTTTCCGATAGATTCTTGGATGAAGCCAAGAGCATATACAAGAAAAATGGATCTCCTTTGGTTAGTCTTGAGCACTCTACTAGATGGAACTTTTCGACTGACAGTAGGAACTTCAATGGGGGTAACTGAGGCTATAGCAATTGTTAGTGAAGATTGCAAAGAGATAAGCAATGGCAAAACAGGATGAGGGGGAAAAAGAGAAGATTTTTGGTATGGATGTCTTTTATGTGGTGTATCAACACACCTTCAAAAAATGATTTGCCAAACAATTTTTTTGTTTTACTACTTTTAAAACTTATTTTTAAAAATAACTATCCAAACAAATTTTTTATTTTTTATCACTAAAAAAATGTTTGGAGAGTAAAATTGCCAAATAGATTTTTTTTGTTCTATTGTTTTTCAAAATTGATTTTAAAATTATTTTTTAAAACTGTTTTGAAAAACATAAAAACAAAAATAATTTCAAACAAGCCCCTTTTTCACAATCTCGAAAGTCGAGACCCAGATCATAAAACTTCATACGCCTAATCCCAAAAGTCGAGAACTAAAGCACATAAAACACTTAAACTCGGATCATAAAACTTAATACTAGGTCGTATGTTCATGTTTTTAGAAGCTTTTTCTGATTAAGTCTTTTCGAAATATCACAAGGAAGGTTTGATTCGATCAAATATCTTAGAAACATCAAGAGAAAGTGTTTGAACTGATTAAATATTTTCTAAAGGCATGAACATAGAAGAACAACTAAAGAGAGGATTAGAATTCCTACCTTAGGGGGTGATCTAACGAAGAACTTTGAAGCTTGAAAGTTGCTGGAAACTGAAAACTGGAACCAGAAATTGGAAACTGAAAACTAGAGATTGGAAACTAGAAATTAGAAATTGGAATGGGAAACTGGAAATTGGAAACTAGAGACTAAACATTAGAAATAGGAAACTAGAACGGGAAACTGGAAACTGGAAGGCTAAAGGGTTCTTTTTGAGCCACAGATGAGGTCGCAGCCGGAAAGAAGATAGGGGAGAGCTTTGTGCTTTTTGAGATTTTTAGAGTAAAAGTGAGAGTGTAACATCCTCAATTTCATGTCGTGCTAAATTATCTCAGTAACCCTGAGTAATTAGGCACTTAATGAGAAATTATGAGATTAAGGCTTAATTAAGGGATTGACTCGGATAAGAAGAGTCAAGAGAATGCTTAATCGAGATTAGATAATCTCTAATTAAGCGAGTCAGAGCCTTTATAGCTTAATTAAGTACTAATCGCCCTTAATTAGCTTAATCAAGTTTAATTAAGGTTACTTAAGCCTAATCGCAAGATTAATTTTTGTTAATCGTGTTCTTGTGTGTTAATCACTAATCCTTGCTTAATCATCTTAATTAAGTTGTATGAGCACTTAATCATATGATTAAATTCAAATTTAGTAAACTAGACAATAAAGTAGAGAGTGAAGTCATTAAAGCATAAAGCATTAGACAAGAGTGCTTTATGTAAGAGTTTGACCATGCTTTGTCTTCCCATCATCCCATTTGTCCCCTTAATCACTAATTAACACAAGATGACACAAAATTAAGCAAAATATCTCATTCTCCTCCCTTAATGTTGGACGCCACTTTCAAGCACACACACACACACTCAAATTTTCATTTTCACTCATCCTATTCTCTCTCATCAAAGCCAAATCCTCCAACTTCTGTCTAAAACTCTCTTCATCTTCTTCATTTCTTCTTCTTCCTTTCACCACCACCACCAAGACCACTCACTTAGCCCTTCAAAGACCTCATCTTTGGGTCTTTGGAGACAAGATCAAAACACTGCAACCTCCATTTTCACAAGATCTCAAGAGCTTCTCCTTCTTTCTTGCAAAACTGCCACCATCATCATCAAGAGGAGCCATCATCTTCTTCTTCCTCTTCTCTTGTTTTTGCGCCATCTTCAAGAAAGGTAGTGATCTTCATCTTTTTCATGTTGTTGCTCAAGAAAGCTTGGAGCTTGGTTCTTTCATGACCAAGATCTCTAAGTGAAAACTTGAGAAGATCCTTCATGCCTCTTCAAGAGCAAAAGTTTCCATTTTTGGCAAAATATGTTCTTGTTGTTCTTCAAGTGTTCTTAAGTTTCCTCTTTTAGAAAAATATATTCCTGTTGTTCTTCAAGTGTTCTTAAGTTTCTACTTTTGGCAAAATATGTTCTTAAATGTTCTTAATGGTATCTTGCTTAAAGTTGTTCCTTTTTTTTTATGATGAGTTGATGATTAGAAAGCTTCATCTTATTATATTTTCATGATTTGATAAGACTATGAACGTTCTAAAAGCTTTAAACTTTAAAAAGTTTGCTTTCTTGATGCACAAAAAGTGGCGCAAGTTTTAGTGCCATCATAAAGTCTTCTTTTGTTTTATTTTGAGGACAAAAATACATGAAAAAGTCTAAGCTTTTTAGAATAACAAGCCTTTTTGAGTTATAAAATGATATCTTGTTACTTTATGTCTTAGAAATCAAATCTTAAAGAAAAGACCTTTCATAAAGTTTCAAACTTTAATCAAGAATGAGACCTTTAAGTCATAAAAGTGTTGTTTTGTAACATTTAATTCATAAAGTTTAGATCTTGAACCAAAACAATGCAAAAAGGTGTTAACTTTTATGAAGATCAAGAACTTTTAACCTTGAAGTCAATGTTTCATATCACTAGTTGATAAAGTAAGAACCTTTTTAATGTAGAGCAACTTTAAGCCATAAAGTTGAGACCTTGATGGTCCTAGAATAATTAAATGAGTCAACTTTCATAAAGAACAAGACTTTTTATTTAAAAAGCTAGTAACTTGTATCAATATTTCATAAAGATCCAATCTTAAGATAAGAACTTAATGTTAAAGGCACTTACTTTCATAAAGAATAAAACTTCATGACTACTTTATAAAGAATGATAACTTTAATAATGTTTAAGGTAAAACCTTGATATGTTATTAATGAAAGCTTAAAACTTCGTAAGTTGAATAAGTTAAAAAAAATCACCCTTGGTGATTAGTGAAGATTGGTGTTATTGGGTTCATGATGTGGTTATGCATTGTCATGACCCAAGGATTAGAGGGATCTCGAACTCCTTGAGAACAGAAGTATGATTAGGGCCTCTGAGCATACCATGAACCTAGGAATCACTAAGTGCACTATCTCAAGGAAAGGAAACAATCACTTAACTTAATTAATTTGAGCAACTGTTCCATAAGACATGTACTTAAGTAAAGAATACTTCCATATGAGGACTAAGTAACTAAAAGACCACAAACACATATCCTAACTATGCGATTCTCTCACGGATAACTATGAAAAATTATATGATGATTCATAATATTCTTCACAAAGAAAAGCACAACTATAAACCCCTTTAGGGTATGAATGGTGATGCCATTCGGCATGATGAATGATGAGTTTGATGGAGCTTTGTCTCATGATTGAATGATGAGTGTGATGATATGATATAGATATGATGAACTGTTGGTTGAAAGTTTATGATTGGCATTTTAGGGAAGCTCCGGTCTAGCCGTTATGCTGCCAGATTTCCGTCAAGATTATGGACTTAGTCATATCATTGCATGCGTCTAGTCAAAGAAGTATTGTGCATGTAAAGTATAATGATAAGAAACGAAAGAATGGGACATGACCCCTCGATTACTTCTGGGAAGTGGGAGACGGCGATCCACAAGGAACCTCTATGAGGAAGGCAAGGGTGACATGGAGGACCCTCCAACTTAGAGGTAACCAATATCGGCTTAGTCTGATTTGGTTTAGTACTACATGACGACGGTCACAGAATGAGCTTATGTCCAAAACCAGTCTATTTCAAAGGAAAGTAAAGAATGTTAAGCACGTGCTAAAAATGAAAGTTAAAGTAGGACCATGGTCAAGTTGATGAGTTGCATAGTCATGCATGCTATTATATTCCTTACGTGCACTATGAATGTTTATTATGTATATTAGCCTGTATGCCTATGTATGACACTATGGATATGATGATAAAGTTAAAAGTAAACCGCTTCGGGATTTATGTTTTCTGAAAACTATTAAAATTGAACCGATATCTGTCCACCATTTTTATATTAAACCCGAAGTGGCTGGGACGATGATGATGACACTGTGTTTATCTAGTCGCGATTCTACTGAGAAATTTAGTATTTCTCACTCCTACATTTCTGTGCCGTCTTCAGAGGATGCCGGCGTCGGGCACGGTGGTGATTTTCATTGAGTTTCCGGTGATGCATTGGCACTTCGACCCCGGTGCTGAATGCATCTGTGCTGACTGCTCAGGCAGCGATGTGGGTCTACATGTTCCATAGCCGCCAATTCTGTGCACCCGTGATGAGTCCATTTTTCTGCCCTCATGAGCCGTTCGAGGACATCACTATGGATGACGTTCGCCCGCGCTTCCATCCTCTGGCGTACCCCACTGACGGAGACTCCGACTCAGACACCCCCCGAACACCGACAGTTTCATTGGATTCCAATCCTTCGAAACCGTCTTATCCGAGCTACTGTGTGGAGACGGACCCGTCTGAGCCTTCCTACCTGTCTGTGATCCGTCTGTCATCCGATTCGTCTTCTTCTTCTGTCGTCCCTCGTCATATGCCACCCCCAGTTCACGGTAGTAGGTTCGTTCGTACTCGTGTCGTGCCTCGTGGATGTGGCCATGCTCGAGGAGGAGGACGTGGTGATATTCCTCCCGGTGGATTTGGGAACGGCTATCTCCCACCAGATGAGTGAGGTGTTGATTTGCATGCGGAGCTGAGCATGAGGATAACCCCTTTTTGGTTGTAGCGAGGGTTATTATTTTCATTCGACATGTATGGATGGATTAGGATTTCTTATATATTTCCTTTTATCATGTATTTCGTTAGGTTATTTTGTAGGGCCGACAGTAGGTATCGGACCCATTATTATCATTGTATATGACTGCTACTATTACTACTACTATATTAACTATGGGATGGCTAGGAATAAATGTTATCTTTATCTAAGATTATGATTATTATCAATGCTTTTATTTACGTTAAATGCGATGTATGAATGAGATAGCAACGTTTGTATTATATGTTCACGATGCACTCATGGCTCTTGATTTCAAAAATGATTTACTTATTTTATTCAAAAAAAATTTTACCGCTATTTTCGTTTAGAAAGTAATTTCCAAAAGGTAATGTTAGTTCCGCGAGTAAAAGTAATAACTAATAATTCCACAATATGACTTAAGCATAGAAGGGAACTATTATGGTGTTACAGAGAGAGTGAAAAGTGAATAGAGAGAGAGAGGCCATATATTTATAATGAAAGTTTTTGGGGTGGTTGCGAGTTAGTTCCTAGATTTAAGGCATTATATCTTTAACTTAAACTGATTAGTTTGAATTTCTGTTTTAGCTGGGTAATGGGTTTCGAGTTTGTTCTGAGATTCAAGCCACCAAGTTCGAATCTTAGACTGATTATTTTAAATTTCTGTTTTAGCTGGGTAATGGGTTGCAAGTTTGTGGGGTGCTAGTTACGAGTTCCGGTTTCATGACTATAGGGATTGGGTGACTTTGAGTGTAATTATGTAAAATTATCTTTTTACCCCTCCTTAATTATATTGAGAATTCGGTTGGCTTTTCCTAATTACCAAACTTTTGCTCATTTAATTAGTGGATTAATCCTTGATCAATTTTCTAATTACTCTAATTACTAATTAATAATGAGATAATTAGTTTAGAGAAATTGAGATGTTACACAAAACACTATAATTGGCAAAAAACTTTCATATGTGATCTTTTAACCTCAAAATTAGAATTTAACATAAAAAGGGATCATTCTAATCTAATTAACATCTTTAGCACTTTTAAATTCTAACTCTAAGTCTTAACTCATACCAATTAGGCACTCCACACCATTTCTTTCCTAGTCATAGGTCATTTCAACTTTTCTTAGTGCAAACACCACTATAACAACTCCAAACTTCTCAAACTTGCCCTACATCAATACATACAGTCTAAAGGACCTAAAACGACTATAATAACATCAAATACTCACTTTAAACACAATTTTTAATAGTCTCAAATAATATGGCTAAAAATCACCTCATAACTCAAGAAACTTAGCTAGTAGATACCCAATTCTCTAACAATTCATCCTAAACAAATTCCAACCACTCAAGGACATTTCTAAGGCCCATATAGCTTAAATAATCATGCCTAAAAATAATTTTGCCAACCATTGAAAGAAAGGAACTGAAAAATCACTCTTCGAGTGGCTTAAAGGAGCTAGTTTAGGTCTAAAAATGTTCCTACTTATTCTCTTACTAAACCAACTACTCAAGGCATTTTTAACTTCAATATATCACGTATTCTAAGGGGTAAAAATAGTTTGCATTTATTCCTATTACTTAAGGCTCAAAATTCTATTTTTCCTAGTTGTTAGTGTAGGATTCTAAACTACCCTTTTATGGCAAAATCAAGGGATTGATTCCTAACAAGGTTGTGCTCATAATCATGCACATTATAAAGGTCAACTAAATTAATTAAACCTATAGGAAGCCCAAACTTACATTAACTTTTGGAGACGTAAAGTTTAAACACAATTTCCTAGTTTGAGCTAGTTTACGTCAAAACTAGTTAAATATCTTTCTGTTCGGAAGTAGGTTACTTGACGGGAAGTCCGAACTAGAATTGGGACCCTAGGCTGCTCCGATCTGATTGTTGGGCTATTGAAGATGAGATTCCATGGCGGTGGGGATACTTGCAAGGACTCCGACGCTCAAGTCAGTGAGTGCAAGAGGTAGTGAGTGAAGGTAAAGAATGTACCGAGTTCAATAATTAGACACCTATTTATATAGGTAGTTAGTTGAGAAGATATGGGAGACTTCATAATCTAAGAGAGGATTTCGGGATGATCAACGTCATGGAGTCGGTGAGAGAATTTGAATTGGGCAGCATCACGTTAGGTAAGTGCATATCCCATTACAATTGTGGACTTCATTTAGGCAACCTATCCTTGTGTTGGAACGTTGGGCCAAACATATGAGGCCACTAGGTTAAGCCCCGGGGAGTGGTTTATGGGCCGCTCGAGATGCGCCTCAAACCATATCAGCCTTGATTGGGTTGAACTTCAATATGGAGGCCGAATTGGGCTTCCTAATCCTAGTTCGGAACACTTTCCTTAAGTTTTAATGCACAAAAACCATTTTAGAGGCTTCATATAGGCTAACATAAGCTAGATCTAAGCTTTAAACATATTATTATTTGTAACATTAGGAACCCTAGAATAGTGATTATAAATACCCATTTATGAGAAAAAGCAATGGAGTTTGAATCCCTAACTCTTGTCTAAGCTAATCTTCTTCTTGATCTAAGTTCCAAGCTCTTCAAGAATACCAAACAAGCACAAGAACTCCTCGTACTTCTTGAACGGGCCACTTTTTTTCTCTAGAGCTCTAAGGAGACTCTTTGTTTGATTTTCTTTATGTTGGAAACTCTAAGTGGATGAATGGGTTCTTATCCTTTTAGAAGGAAGAGAGTAAAAGGAAGATGAAGAAGAGAAAAAGAAATGGAATGGGTATGGGAAAGAGAGGGCTACAACTGTTTTAAAGAGAAGAGAATAAGAGAGTTACGTTTCATGGCTTTTTCTCATAAAGGAAAAATTGTGATTAAAACATTATTTTCTTTAATTAAGTGGCTAATTTCTAACCATAAGAAGGAAAAAAAGTGATGTGGCCTGCCTAGAGCCATGGAATTAAAGGTGTGAAGTAATATACATTACTTCATGTCAATCAGTTGTACTTTGTGACATGCTATAAGTACCCTCTTGTACTTTAATTCTTAAAGTAATCAGTTATAAAGGCTTTAATAGGCTTTATCAATAATTTAAACTGCTCTTAAATACTTTTATTGTAAATTTAAATTTTATTATTCTATATCTGACAAGATTTTAACTATGTTGTTATGTTATCATTTTATGTCATAGTTTAATCTAATAATTGTTTTAATTCGATAAGGACCACTACCTCTCTTTTTATAACTTATTAATTTTAATAAAATCAATATAGTTCTATTCTTTAATTATCAATCTAATATCATTTATTAAATTTGTTACCAATGCTATAAAATCAGGGATGTTACATTACTCCCCACCTTTTAAAAGAATTTGTCCCTCAAAATTAATTACTTGTTGTCTTTGAATATTCCTCTCTTATATCTAATTCTAGTTCCCAAATATAACATCCCTACTTTCTTAAACATAGTATAATGGAAACTTTGAATTATTTCCTTTAGGCAGTACGAGAATTTCTTAGGTAGTGCTATATCCTGACGATTCTCACACTTAAAATTATAGGGTAACATAACACGTTGCTGAAAATATAGCGCTGTCATATGTTAAAAATTAAGAAATTACGAAAATGCCATGTAAACTTTTGTTATTTGCAGGGTTACCCAAAACTTTTAGAAATTATACTTTGACCCCACATGGTTAATTCCATAATGACCCTAGAACTTTTTAGAAAATGACATTTATATCCCCATATCTGGAGAGTTAGCAAAATAGGGCTTTAAATAGAGCAGAATCACATGGCAGAACAGTAAAAGTTTAAATCTTAGCCGATTGAGCCACATGAGTATTCAGGTATGAAATAACATGGGGTGCCCCTGGACTTGCTCATAATTATGGAAATGCTATTAGTTACGGAAACCAGACAGAAAATACTAAAGGATTTACGATAAAGCTAAAATGTAACAATTCCGAAGAAATGATACGACTGATTTCCACTATTAATTAATTTATTAGAAAATAAAAGTAATTAGGGGTGAATTATAAATATTAGAGCTAAAGGAAATTTAGGTCGTTATGTAAAAGACTATGAGAAATTATTTAGTATAACGTCCGGAATTACAATATGTTTGATTTACATTGTTAATTGATTTCTCTGATTTTATTGAATATGTAAAGTTAATTAGAAGTTAACTAAAGGTTAGGATTTAATTAGAGATTAATTAAAGGGGTTAGGATTAAGGAAAATTAGAATAGACATGCAGAAAATCTCACAAAGTTTGAAGGAAATTGACAAAGATTTGGTATTTTATACTACTAGAACCGAATCAATAGAACTTCACATTAACAACCCTAGTTTGAATGCCTGAAATTCAGCTACTCCTACCCCATGTCGTTGGTGCCACTTGCAGCCCTAAGAGGAGGAGGGATTAGGCTTAGTTCTCTACCATAAACACCAACCACCACACCTTTCATTCTTTAAATACAAAGCCAACCTAACTCCTCTCCTCTCCTTTGATGATTCAGCTTCCCCATCAGACCATTCCCCTTTCATTTTTCTTCACCATTTCATCTCCTCATCCTTAACCTCTCATCCCACTTCTAAGTTCTCACCCCAAGCTTGCTTTTTCTTGGATATAACTCAAGTTGTAAGGTAGGATTCAACTTCCTTGCATAAATTTATTGAACTGATGGTTGTTGGGAAACTTTTCTTTCTTCATTTACTTGATAATATATGGTGTGTATGTAATGATTTACAATTGGTTTAGCAAGTATTCACTTGGTTTGGATTGAGAGTTGAATGAAAACCTAATGAGGTAGTAAAACAGAACCTAAAACCATAGAAAACCCTATAACATCCGTACTTGCGAATGTGATGCACTATTACTATTTACCTATTGTCCTCATGTTTTATTTATTCGTGTTACGAGTTGTATGTGTCACATTCTCTCGACATCTATATTCACGCTTGAAGCTCCACCTTTTTAAAACGCTGCAAAGTGATGACATATTTCAAAAAAAAATTTTACTATATTTTCCACATAACTTATTTTACAAGCGAAGTTTAAGTTTTACCATGAGCATAAGTAACAACTAATAAAATGCCGTAATATGACTTAAGCGTAATATGGGTTTATTAATTACATAGCCCAAATTTAAGGATATATGTATAGAACATCACCTAAAGTCTAAATACATAGCAAACTATAGGGTATCAACATGAGCGAGTCGAGGATAGGATCATAGTGCCAAGTCCACTTAAGGATTTCAATAAAGATCACGGCGGACACCATTGCTTTCATCTAAGGACAACATGAGAACACAGGGATGAGAAATAGTAATTTCTCAATAGGGAACTTAGCTAAATAATTAAATGTCATCACCATCACCTCAACCACTTCGGTTGATTCTAACAATAGTAAGTATGCTAAAACAAGAATAAGGGTTCATTTCAATGGTTTTAAAACATATTTCCTCAAAGTAGATTGCTTTTATTCAGACACTTGATTCAAGACTTGTAACATTTCTCATAAATGATAATAGTGCATGGTCATAACATAATATTATATCAGTAAAAGATGGATAAAATGTTTTATCATGAATGCAAGTCTTTCTGTATACTTCTTGCTTAATTTTTCTTACTCAGCACATCCTCTTAATCTTTACTTGCATAAACGATGATATAGGGGGTTTTGCTTACTTTTGGATGATAGCCTGTTTATTAAGATTGAGCTCATTCCTATCAGTGAATTGTTATTCACACAAATCTACTTTTAGCCAAGTACAAATTCCTTAATCACTCAAGCAAGGATATTAGGTATAAATTCCCAAACTTAAGCAAGGGTTTTAGGTCTAAATTCCCTAACCTTAAATAGAGTAATTAACTATATATAAATTCTTTGATTAATCATCATAAGTCTTAAAATTTTGGATTAATTCCAAGTATTTTTCTTGATTCATGGGCCTTGTACAATTACATGATGCATCATGCAAACTTGTAAATGCTACTAACTCATACTTATAAATTTTGGATAATCTCATAGCATGTTCATATTATGAGGCAATTAATTCATGGCAATCAAGGAGTCTAACAAAAATTGGCAGCATAATGACTGTACGGGGAGAAATTCAAAAATTTGAAACATCAAATAAATAGCCATAAAATTCCCTGTGAAGGCATCAATTTAACAAATACACATCAATCCAAAATTCCAATCATCATTTCAACAATAATAACATTCCATCATTTCTTCAGGTAAGTAATATCATTAGGTAATCACAATATGAAATCAATCAAAATAAAAACCTCAATATCTCAAGGTTTAACAAATAGAAACATGTATCTCAGCTTCCAGTCTTGATCTTTGTAATATCCCCACTTTTGTAAATAGAACATAATGGAAATTTTGAATTATTTCCTTTAGGCAATGTGAGAATTTCTCAGGCAGCGCTATGCCATGATGATCCTCACACTTGGAATTATAGGGTAGTGTAACACTGCCGATGAAAGTATGGCACTGCCATATGTTAAAAATTTGTAAATGATAAAAGTGCCCCTATACACTTTGTTAATTACAGTGATGCCCAGGATTTTTAGAAATTATATTTTGACCCCAAAGACTTATTCCTACAATAACCCTAGAACTTTTCATGAAATGACTTTCATGTTCCCACATCTGTAGAATTAACAGAATGGGATTTTAAATAGAGCAGAATCACCTGGTGAAACCATAGAAGTTTAAATCTCTGCCGATTGGGCCATGGAGGCAATCTGGTGTGAAATGACATGAGGTGCCCCTGTACTTACTCAAAATTATAAAAAAGCTTCAAATTTGCAAAAACGTTTATTTCATGTTAAGCAACTTATTCGATCTTATTGACAAAGTAAGGTTAATTAGATGTTAATTAGAGGGATTAAGTTTAGGAACAATTAGAATAGAGATATAGAAATTCTTTCAGAGTCATTTAGTTAAGTTTTGTCGATTCGAAGAAAATCAGCAAAAATTCGGTATTTTAAACCGTTAGAATCGAACTAGTAGAATTTTTTACTCGAAACCCTAACTTAAGTGGCTGAAATTCAGCCACCTCTACCACATATGAGTGGCGCCAAGTGTTGCTCATGATAGTGGAGAAACTTGGCCTCACCTCCACCGGATTTTTATCGTTTTTCGCCTAGTTGTTCGGTTTTTACCAAATAATTGAGGTTAATGAAATCCGATTAAATATTTATTTAGGATCAATTAATTAGCAATTAATTGAGTTTAGATATAAGGGAATTAGGTTAGAAGTATAGAACATTTCATAGAAATTTTCAAAAGATCGATTTTCCAATTTAAAGGAAATCGATAAGATTACAGTATTTCAAACTGTCGGAATCAAATCAATAGAATTATATATCCAAAATCCTATGACTTAAAGGCTGATTACTCAGCCACTCCATCAGCTCTTGGTGGCACCACAAAGGCCACAAAGAGAGGGAGGTATGGCTAAAAATTGGCCACAAGGTTTCATCCAATCAAAACTCACATTCCCAACTACCTCACTAAGCCTTAATAACATATTCCTTCCCTTTTTCCCTTCAGCTGACTTGCGCCCCTCCTCTCTCCTTTCCAGCCTTCTTCTTCTCTTCTCCACTCACCCAACTTCATCAAACCTCCAAGCTTTGACAAGGTTCCATCAATCCAAACTCCAAAATCTAGCAAGATCACATACAAAAGGTAGAGATTCAACTTTGTTCTTGTCTCTTTTAGGTTATGGGTGGCTGATTGGGGTTTTTGTTTTCTCATTTCTTGATATGGTGTTGGATGTATATGATGATTATTGGCCGGTTTGGTGGCTGTTTTTATGTTTAAAACCGATTAACAAGTGAAAAGGAGTAAGAGTAAGATGCAGGGAGGGGCTGGAAGACCAAAACCCTTCGGCAGTCCATACGGCAGAGTGTACGGCTCCGCCTACAGCCGTTTAAATTTAATGAAACTATTTTTATGTGAAACTAGACATTTAGGAATTTCCATACATATATAATATAAGGCCATTGGATTAGTATTGAGAGAGATATGAATTTTTGAAGTTGGACCTAGGTTTTTGAGTTTGATTCTGGGTAGACTAGGTTGTTCAGGGAAAAACTTGCTCTATACGACTTGGAATTGAATGAGACAAACTTTGTTAGAAATCTTACACATACAAGAATATACCATAAAATTTTCAAAGTTAGATACGGTCCGATTTGTTCCCAATGGTTCAAGGAAGTTGCCCTATGTCCAAACCAGGCCAAAATAGGGCAGTTCAGAAAGGTCAAATTTCGGGGCTTATAACTCAAGCTCTACTAAAGCAAATGGAATGGAACTTATTGAAAATGAAAGTTTGTCCTATTAGCTTTAATATGATACTAATAGCATGTGATTTGAACTAGTTTTCGATTTTTAGTGGATTTTTACTTCTAAGTGTGTAATTCTAGCCAGCTATAGGGCAGACCGAGATAAAACTTAAATAAGTTGAGTTATACAAATCAAAACGAGATGGGACCAAAAGGGTTGGAAACTAGACACATAGAGCTATGATATATCCAAAATTCAGGTTTAATTCAACTGAATATAAGTAAAGGTGGATTTTAGAAAATTCGGGTAGAAGAGGGTAGAGTGAGCAGAAAACTCTGTTGATATTTCTATTGATTTTGACATACCATATGATTAATAATGTTGCTGTAACTTGCTGTTTTACATTGAATTGAATACTTAATTGATTGTATTGGTAGCCTCACACTATTCACGGGGAAGCAGACTTGATCCATTATACTGCCGAATTTTCAGCAAGAGTTTATGAGAACTTATGCTATGGGTAATTATATTTTGGATATATTTACATTTACATGTCATGTTCATGTATGTCATGCATACAAGCATAATTAGAATATGATATGAGAAATAAGGCGTGAGACATATCCATGAATGCACAAGGCATCTGCATGCATGATAAGATATGGAAAGGAAAGGATAATAAGAACTTGCAAGAGGGATGTACTAAGCTACCACGTGAGGCATGGTATAGACCCAGCTAACATGGACCAGAGCAGTACTGTTTATGACTTGGGCTAGCCCTCGACCAGATTTAATGGAAATAGATCTATGTGAGGGTCTGGGAAAGCAAACCCGTCACTCATGTATAGATACGAGCTCGGACCTGAAAAGCAGGCTATTACCCAGGGGTGAGAGAGGCCATTCACTTCCGAGGGACCAAGTACAGAAGAGCAAGGTTAAGTTGCAAGTTAAAGAAAGATACGAATTAAGTCAAGTGCACTCGCATACAGTCAAGTATAAGCATCTATATGTGCATTTTCAATTATCTCGTTAAGTCGTAATGCTATTATAATTCTTGTTGAAGCATATTATACTATTCATATTTCTATGTCTATCATATGATATGGCAAGTGGTTGTTAAAATATAACCCATTTCGAGAAAGGTGTTTTCAACTTAAAATTGAACCACTATTTGTTTATATGTGCTCATATTTTCATAATAGATCGAAGTGGTTGGAATGTTTATGATGACACTGTAAGATTGGTTTGAGTTTACCTACTGAGAACCTTAGGTTCTCACTACCTGCTTGTATGTTTTTCTTTTCCGTAAATATTCCAGTAGCCAAGTTGGAAATCAAGTGCGAGGCAGAGTACAAGGCCATTCATTAAGCAAGACTCGAACATAAGCCAGACCAAGAGACTATTGAAGCTAGCTAGCGACTAGTCGGAAACAAACGCTGTGTATTATGTCAGTCACAATTTCTTTTAAAGTGTAATTATTTTATTGTCTATGTATCAGAGACTATTAGTTAGTAATAAAGTGAGCATTTAAAGGGCCATGTATTATATTTTCCATATTTTAAAGATTTCTTAGCATAGTGACAACCTTTTAATATAACTCCATGACTCGAGCATGACTTATATGAAAGAGTTTGTTACAATCACAATGGCCATAAACCAACCAAATTTCCTTTTCAAGTGGCTTACCACCATGTTTCATGTAACATCCCAAAGAAATGGTGCGACTGATTAACACTATTAATTGATTTATTCTATTGCATTAGAAAAATAAGAGCAATTAGAATTGAAATATAAACATTAGAAATGAAAAGAATTTAGTTTGTTATATGGAAAATTTAAGGAGGCAAGGGGTAATGTTTTGAGAATTTAAAGGAAATCGATAAAGGTTTCGGTATTGTATAACGTAGGAACTAAACTAATAAAAGTTTACACAGTTAGACCTTGATTTGAGCGGCTAAGATTGAGCCAAAATCACACCTTGATGGGACCATCTAGGCCATCTAAATGGGTAGCCAAGCCAAGATCAAATATCCATTGAGTTCCACCAACCTTCAAGTCATTTTCAATATTTATAACCTGACAACTATAATTTTCCCATGTTCTCCTCTTATTTTCATCCTCCATGCAATAGCCACTCTTTCTCCCATGTTCTTCTTTTTCATCATCTTTCCATCCTCATTTCTTCACTTTACCTCCATACTTTTATCCAAACTTACTTCTTTTTGGCTTCAACTCAAGATTTGAGGTAGCATTCTTGAGTTTTGTTTGATATTAAGATTTATGTGGTTGGTTAGGGTTTATTGGTTCCTCTTTAACTTGATGTTATGTGATGATTATATGACTTGTTTCAATTGATTTAACATGAAAATTCTTGGTTTGGGTTGGAAAATTGATCAAAAACTCAAAGAAAACTCAAACAAACATGCTGAAACTCAAAATCCCAAGGACGTATTTGTACTATGTGTAGTGCATTTTTACCTATAGTGGTCAAAATTGGATGAGACTATTTTTACATAAAACTAAACATTCAGAGCTTTTCAACCATATAAATTATAAGCCCATTGAATTTGAATGAAGGAGTTATGAATTTTTGAAGTAAACTCTAGAATCTTGTCCACTATTCCGACTAATATGGGTTGTGAATTACAAACTCAAATTAAGTGCAACCAATTTTTTTAGGAAGTTAACACATAGGGTTTCAAGCTATAAAAATTACATAGTTAGATCTACTCTAGGTTGCTCCCAGTCATTCCTTAAACTTGACCTAAAATCCTATACATGGGAAATAGGACAGTTCCTCTCAACCCGAATTGAGAACCCATAACTTGGGCTATACTTACTCATTCAACATGAAACTTGTGGGAAATAGAATATGGTTTAGAGACATAAATTTTGAATAAAATGAGTAAGAATTAGAATTTTGGTGAAATTTTACATTTAAGTGCCCAAATCTGCTCTTCAGCAGAGCAGCTTAGAGTAAAAACTCAATAACTTAATATGTGCTCATCGAAACTAAGTAAGACCAAAGAGAACTAAAATTAGACACGCAGTGCTATAAACTATTAAAATTTTAGGTCTAAATAAGTTAAGATGAATTATGGCATAATTTACAAAACTAGACAGAAATAGGGACATGGGGCAGAATGACCAACTTCCAAAGGTGGCAAACTCTTGAACTATAACTTGCAAATCTTTTTAGTTTATTTGTGCGAACTCCCTATTAAACTGTTGGAATGCTGATATATGATTATGCTATCTCTATTGATTGGATTGGCTAGTTAAAATTTGCTCTATTGCATTTTTGGGGAGGTTTATATTCAACCATTATGCTGCTGAATTTCCGACAGAAATATGTGAAAGTTATGGATGTTTGTATATTACATATATGAACATCATGCAAGCATGAATATTGAAAATAAGATCTAAAGCATGTGCATAAGCAACATATTCATAATGAGAATGTGAGCAAATGAACTATGAAAGAATATAACAGCCAAGATGAGATCACTTTACTTGGAGGCAATTATTTAGGTCCCTCCCTATGAAGGCAATTGATAACTCCCTTTGGTAAGTTAGTTAGTTTTTGTTTAATTTAAGTTATGATTATTTAATTTAGCTTTTGTTTTATTTTATTTTAATATATACTTCAGGTTAATTGGTATTTTTAGTTTTTGTTATTTTCTTATGTGATTGGATACTTATTTTGGGTTTTATTTGATTTATTTTAGGTGCAAGTGGCCTCGGAAGAATTTGGAAGAGGGCAAGGCATAAATTGATACTCAACACCTTGCGCTATAATGCAAGGCAGTGCACTATAGCACGCTGTCGCAGAAGGAAGCGGTTTAAAATTTTGTTGCGCTATAGCACACTATTGTTTCGTGAACATTTTTTGTTGCGCTATAGCATAACCCAGTGTGGTACTATTTTTCACAAATGAGCCAAGAATTGGGCATTGCACTATAGCGCAACCTTTTGCACTATAGCGCAAGCCCATCTACAGCAAATTAATAAGTCGAGTTGAGACATAAAAAAGGGGGTCCATGCACTATAAGAGGTAGTAACACAGATCAAAAAGAGATCCCTAAACATTCCACACATTTTCCAAGGCAAAAAACTTCTTCTAGAGAGATTGAAGGTGAAGATTCAAGAATTCCAAACTCAATTTCAACACGAAGAGATCCAGATTCTTCCGAATTTCTTGTCTCTAGCCAGAAATCTTTATAGCCCTTTGTTTTTCTGTCTCCTCATCTTTATACTCTTCTATTATTTTCTTTTCTTTAGTCATGAACTAAGTTTCTATTGCTAGGGCATTAATGGACCCTTTTGTATGACAAATTTACTTATGGATTAATGTTAATCTTATTTCTATTTCAATTGCTTAGTGTTTTTGTTTGTGCTTAATGCTTTCAAGTGATTGGCCACCATTCAATTGATTCATTGGTTTGCAATAACTAGAGATAGGGTTTGTAAACAAAGTTTCTTAATATAAATATCGTGAGCTGAGCGAAAACTAGAGATGGACAAACGTCATTCATGCGGTCAACATAGGAATCCATAGAGCTTCAACCTTTATCTAGATTAGCTTGTGCTAAGAGATTAGGCAATCAGTTTAGGATAAAGAATATTGCTTGACCTCGAAAGAGGCTAGGAATAAATTAAGGGGAACTGACCGTGAGTCAATTGGGATAGAAATGGATTAATGAAAATTCATAGTAAATGCGTCTATAATAGGTGAAATTAATTAGCCCTAGCATCCATCCCATTACATTTGTTTACCCCTTTAGCATCCTGTTACATTATTATTTTTTTCTTATTTATTTTCTTTTATTTTAATTTTAATTTTCTACATCCATGAATTTATTCTTTCCAAATAGTCATTCCTTAGACTATCTGTAATTGATCTATCCTCGTAGGAACGATACTTTACTTATCACTTTATTACTTGTATGACTCGGTATACTTGCTGGATCCTATTAAGTTTTTGGCACCGTTGCCAGGGATAGTATCAATATCATTCTTAGTTGACAGGATACTAGATTGGGCTTTTATTCTATTTTGTTTTGTTTTGTTATTTTATTCCGTACTGCACCCGCTTTCTGTGTTCTGTTGTGCAGTTTATGCGAAGGAGCCAATCTGCCGAAGACTTGCTCTTTGATCCAGAGACCGAGTGTTCCTTGCGTCAACTAAGGAGAGCATGGGCAGTAGTTGAAGAAGTCCTAGAAGTCACCACGGCTAATGAAAATGAGCATGATGATAGAGCCATGAAGGACTACTTAGCTCCCACTCTTGAAAGGTGCTCATCAATTATTATGAGACCGCCTATCCAAGCAAACAACTTTAAGCTAAAAACGTCACTCATTTAGTTTGTGCAACAAAACTACCAATTTGCTGGACTACCTAGTGAGGATCCAAACGAATACCTCAGCAACTTCTTGGAAATCTGTGATATCATAAAAATTAATGGTGCCACAGATGATGCTATTTAGTTGAGGCTGCTCCATTTTTCATTGAAAGACAAAGCCAGAGCTTGGTTGAAGTCTCTACCGCAAGGAACACTTACTACTTGGGATATGTGGCTAGAAAATTCCTGGAGAAATATTTTCCCCTTGCCAAGTCTGTCAAGATAAGGAATGACATCACTTCCTTCACCCAAGCAGATAGAGAATCCTTCTATGAGTCTAGGAAAAGATACAAGGAGTTATTGGCCAAGTGTCCACATCATGGCATCCCACTTTGGATGCAAATCCAAACATTCTACAATGGTCTCCACATGTCTACCCAGATGTCATGGTTGATGCAGCAGCTGGTGGCTCTCTGAACAATAAGACACCTAAGCAATCTTGGGAGTAATTTGAAGTATTGGCTAGTAACAATTACCAAAGGCCCAGTGAGAGAACTCAAAAGAAGGAGTCTTGGAAGTTGATACTACTACTGCCCTTTTGGCCCAGATGCAAGCCCTTTATATCCAGAATGCAGCTATTTAGAAGCAATTGGATATGCCCAGTACCACTTCCCCAGCATCAATCTTGCAATGAGACTTCTACCAAGGGAATTATCCTAATGGAGAGTGTGCCACAGAGCCTACTTTTAATGAACAAGTTAATTGAATGAATGGTCAGAGGCATAATTTCCATTCCAACAGTTATGTTCCTGGATATAGAGACCATGGTCATTCCGATCAATATTGTGGGAATCAGGGTACTCCTAGGCATTCATACAACCCACCTGTTCAAGAGAAGAAGTCTAACCTAGAGGAAATGTTCCAACAATTCATGCAAACTCACTCTAATTTTGTGGATAAAACTGAAGCACAGTTCAAGCGCCAGGAGGCCTCCATTAGAAACCTGGAGACTAAGGTGGAGCAGATATCCCAGCAACTAGCTGAGAGACCACAAGGTACTTTGCCTAGCAATATAGTGAAAAATCCAAGAAAGCAAGTTAAGGCAATTACCTTGCGAAGTGGCAAAGAACAAGATGAGAATGTCACCTTCAATGTTTTTGATGCAACTAAGTTCCTCCTGGAAGCTGATTCTAGCCTTAGAGTTGATATGATTGAAGATGTGGTGACTTATTTATTTGGAGCTATTTCCACCGCCACACCCTTAGAGAAGCGTTATTGGCAAACTCTAAGATGGCAAAAGAATTAAAGGACAACAACCTGCAGCTGTGTGATGAATTGGATTTTTATACTATTTTTATCCTTCATACTTGTCTCATTAATCCTCGTTTGTGCTTAATTGGTTGAGTTTAGATCATTTTCCTTTTTTTGGATCTTAGTAAGACTTAGTTAATTTTTGCAGCATTTCGGTTATTTTGACCTGCTTCAGTGTTTAGATCATATCTTGAGCTCTATACCTCATTTTATTATGCTTCTTGATTTGTAGGAAAGCTAAGAGATAGAGCTACAATTTCTATGAAGAGGGCAAGGGCTAATTCTGAGATCTTAAAGCCGAAATTGGGCTCGGAACTGAACTGAAGCGTTTGGGCGCGGTTTCTGAGCAGCCTTCAATGATTGGACCATATCTTGGGCTACAGGGACTCAATTGAGCCCATTCCGGTGGCATTGGAAAGCTAACATCCAGGGCTTCATTTTATGTTCAGAGCTATAAGCCAAGAAGAACCGTTATGAGGCCCGAAAACGTGTTGAAAGTCGCTGCTGAGTCTAAGAGAGCCCACTCAACTTGTTTTGGGCACAACTTTCTCTCTAAGCATTCAAATTGGGCAAATGAGCTATCCAAATTTAGCTTAGGAAAAGAGGATTATTTTAATTAAGTAATTAGTGACTTTTAATTAGAGGTATATATAGAAATTCTGATTATGCTTCAGGGACCTTTTTGCTCATTTTGTAATTTTTAGTTTTATTAAATAAGAAAACTCTCTCTCTCTCTCTCTCTCTCTCTCTCTCTGTCTCTTTGTCTCTTTTGCGTTTTCCTCCATTAATGGAGGGGTGATCCTCGTCTGATCCAAGGCATCAAGAGAAGCATTCAAGCTCTTGAGGATTGGTGCATCAAGACATGGAAATTCCAATTTCGGTTTCACTCCTCTTCTCTTCTTCTTAATCTCGTAATTGAATTGGAGGTTTTCATTCATGCATGTTGATTAAGAGTCAATCAAATCATGTATAATATGTGATTCGATTGTTCAAGAGTGTGATTCATATTTCGGATCTGAATATGAGATTAGAGCATTGATTTGGAAGCTAATCCAAAATCAATTCGGTTTTAGAGGTCTCTAAACCGAATTGCTTGAGTGATTAGTTGAATGCATGGAGATTTTCATGTGAATGCTAGGTTTGATTTGAGGTTTCAATTGAATCTAAAATTAATCATCGAATTGGAGTGTGCATGTATATTTGAATCCAATGATTGAGTGTTGATTGCTTTCTTCTTATGTGTCTTGGATTAGAATTTTAATTCGGTTTAGCCTTTTTGTTTTCTGTTTGCTTTGGAATTGATGTGCATTTTAAGTGTTTGTTATAAAAACCCCCCTGAATTTTCTGATCAAATAGTGTGTTCATCTTTGGGAAACGATCCGAGTTGGCTACTATACTATAGTCGCTATTCGGTTTAATTTGCTCGTGTTACTACGCGCGAGTCACTGTGCCATGAGCTTTTGGAAGCTCAGCCTGTAGTTTCCCAGCCTTGTTTTGACATTCTAATATGAGATAGGGAGCTACAACCAGTGAGTGAGGAGCCACCAAAGTTAGAGCTCAAGCAACTTCCTATCCATCTGAGATATGTATTCCTTGGTGAGGGTGACACATATCCTATTATTATCAGTGCCTTACTTAGTAGTGTAGAAGAAGATAAACTGCTAAAGGTACCCAAAGATCATAGAACAGCAATTGGGTGGCGAATCTCAAATTTGAAGGGCATCAGCCCCACTTTCTGCCTGCATAAAATCTTCATGAAAGATGATTTCAAGCCACTGGTCCAACCATAGAGGAGACTGAACCCAACCATGAAAGAGGTTGCGAAGAAAGAAGTGGTGAAGCTCCTAGATGCAAGGATCATATATCCCATTTCATATAGTACTTGGGTGAGCCTAGTTCAGGTAGTACCCAAGAAAGGTGGGGTGATCAATTGGATTATTATATACTTATTCTCCCCTATTCCTAGCTCATTAATCTCTTTTGTGCCTAATTGTTTTGAATTGGACCATTTTGTGTTGTTTGGATGTTGTTTGGGTTTGAGTTAAATTTTCCAGCATTAGGCAAATTCTGACATTATTTTGGTTTTTGAGTCATATCTTAAGTTCTAGAGCTCATTTCATTGTGATCTTTAGTTTGGAGGAAAGCTAAGAGATAGGCCTACAAGTAGTATGAGAGGTCAGAGGCCAATTCTGGTGTTAAGGAGCTGAATTTGGGCCTAGAAGGGAACTAAAGCTGTGTAGTTGTGGATTCTGAGTAGGGTGTGGTATTTGGGCCATATCTTAGTCCACAGATGTCTAATTAAGCTCATTCCAGTGGCATTTTGAAGCTAACATCCAAGGCTACAATTATTCTTCAGAGTGCAAATCCAAACAAAACCGTTTTGATAGCAAAAATGGTAGAAGAATGTTACTTACGAAAATAGTGTTATTGATTTCATGTTTTTAGTGTAACTTTCTTTCTATAATTCAGATTTTAGCAAATAAGGTGTCCAGATTCAAAGGAGAGAGAGAGAGAGAGATGATTAATGTAGTAATCACAACTAAATATTTTTTTTGTTTTGATTCTAAAAGGCCGAGTTGAGTGGGGGGCCAAAACCTTGTAACTCATGAGACAGAATTTGCAAAGAATATACAACTTTCAGTTTTCTTCTTTCTCTCTTTTCTTCTCCCACGCCCCCCCCACCTTTACAATTCATTTTCCTCCATTCACGGAGGAGTAAGCTTCTATCTAATCCAAGGATTCAAAGACAGCATTAGCATTCTTGAGAATTGTTGCTTCAAGTTCATCAATTCGGTTTCTTCTACTCCCTTTTTCCTTGTTTTAATTCAATTTTGAATTTGAAGGTTTTCAATTCTGTATTGTGATTAACTACTTGATTGTTTGCATATTACTCTATTGGTTAATATTGTAATGCAACTGTTTTGATGAGTAGAATCAGATTTCAGTTTTGAACTTGGTGATTAATTGCATAAGTGCTTGAAAATTAACATTAAATGATTAGATTCTAGAGGTTTCTGAGTTTAATCATTTAGGTGTTAATCGAATATGTGAAGTTTTTCATGTGTAATGCTGACGTCGAATTGAGGTTTCATTCGAACTTAGCATTAATCAGTGGCTGGTATGTTGATATATGTTTAGAACTCAATGATTGAATGAAAATTGTCTTCTTTTGATTCTTAGATTAGATGTTTCAAATTCTATTCATTACTTTGTTTCTGTTTTGTTTTCTTTAATCCACACAACAGAACTCCCAAATATTTTGATCATATAACATTGTCATCCTTGTGAGATGACCTGAGTTGCACCCTTTTATTGGAAACTAGTGTAATTCGATTTATTGTAATTTGACCGAGCTCGGCACTTGAGTCAAGGGGTTACAGTGGTGAAGAATAAGAATAATGAGCTCATTCCAACATGTACGGTCACTAGGTGGAGGATGTGTATTGACAACCGAAAGCTCAATGATGCCACCTGCAAAGACCACTTCCTACTACCCTTCATGGACCAGATGTTGGAGAGGATAGCAGGCCATTCTTACTATTGCTTCTTGGGTGGCTACTTTGGTTACAACCAAATACTCATTGCCCCAAAGGACCAGGAGAAGACCATATTCACTTGCCCATATGGGACATTTTCTTATAGGAGAATGTCATTTGGGTTGTGCAATGCTCCAACTACCTTCCAAAGATGTATGTTAGCCATTTTCCATGATATGGTGGAGAGGTTTATAGAGGTTTTTACGGATGATTTTTCAGTTACTGGATCTTCTTTTGAAAATTGTTTGTATCATTTATCTTTGATTTTGAAACGATGTCAGGAAACTAACCTTGTTTTGAATTGGGAGAAGTGCCATTTCATGGTGTAGGAAGGCATAGTTTGTGGACATCGGATCTCAGCCAAAGGAATTGAAGTGGATAGAGCCAAAATTGAAGTCATTGAGAAGCTACCTCTACCAACCAATATAAAGGGAGTTAGAAGTTTCTTAGGCTATGCTAGATTCTATAGGAGATTTATTACGGATTTCTCTAAAATTGCCAAGCCTTTGAGTAATCTGCTAGTTAAAGATGTTCCTTTTAATTTTGATAATGAATGCTTGCATGCATGCCTTTGAACTTTTGAAAAGCCAATTAGTTTCAGCTCCCATTCTTTTTGAACCTAATTGGGATTTGCCATTTGATCTCATGTATGATGCTATGCTACCCATAGCTGCTCATCAGGAAATGTCTCTCTAATCTCTTCCTCCTCATGTAGAAATGGAAGGGACAATCTGGAAAGATGGTCAGCTACCAAATTCTCTACTTCCTTTTTTATCTCATATCTCCAAATCAAATTCTTGAAGCAGTAGAATCCATCTAAGGAGCCTAGGCTTGGCATCCTTCTTGTCCAACAAGAACCTGAAGGCGGCATGAGCCTTGTAGACAATCACCTTAGCACTTGTCAAATAAGAACGAAACTTGTCAAAAGCAAATACAACAGCCAAAAGTGCTTTTTCAGTGGTAGCATAATTAAATTGTGCATCATTCAAAGTTCTACTAGCATAATAAATGACATGCAACAACTTATCTTTTCTCTGTCTTAATATGCGAATTATTTGGTGAAGAGAATTCTGCCTAAGGGCCTCTCACACTCTTAGAAGAAGAAATTATTTTTTGACTTCAAATACTATTTCTGGGAGAAGCCATTTCTTTATAGACACTACTCAGATCAGATTATCAGAAGATGTGTTTCTCAAGAAGAAGTAGCTAGCATTCTTTACCATTGTCATACACCAATTGGGGATTACTTTGGAGTCACCCGAACAGCTGCTAAGGTCCTTTAGTGTGGATTTTACTGGCTCGCTATTTTTAGAGATGCCAATGACTATGTGAGAAGGTGCAATTAGTGCCAAAGGACCGGGAATGTCTCTAGAAAACATGAGATGCCACTGAATAACATTTTGATGGTTGAGCTATTTGATGTTTGGGCTATTGATTTCATGGGCCCCTTTCCCACTTCCTTTGGCAACAAATATATATTGGTAGTAGTTAATTATGTGTCCAAATGAGTGGAAGCGATGACTTCTCCTACCAATGATGCTCCGGTTGTCACAAAGATCCTAAAGAAGAATATTTTCTCAAGATTTGGCACCCCAAAAGCAATAATAAGTGATGGAGGCACACACTTCTACAATCGCCAATTTGAAGCCCTTCTTGCAAAATATGGTATGAATCACAAGGTTGCTACTCCTTACCACCCTTAGACAAGTGGCCAAGTGGAGGTGTCCAACAGAGAGTTGAAAAGAATCCTTGAGAAGACTATTAATTCCTTAAGGAAGGATTGGTCAATTAAGTTGGATGATGCTCTCTAGGCTTACAGGACATTTATCAAGACTCCTATTGGGATGTCTCCATATAGATTGGTTTTTGGGAAGGCTTGTCACTTGCCAGTTGACACAAGGCATATTGGGCAACAAAACTGCTCAATTTTGATATCAAGGAAGCAAGTGAGAAAAGATTGTTACAGCTTAATAAGTTGGATGAGTTTAGATAGGAAGCCTATGAGAATGCCAAGCTCTACAAGGAGATAATCAAGAAGTGGCATGATAGGAATATTCTCAAAAGAGACTTCCACATAGGTCAGAAAGTCCTACTTTTCAATTCTAAATTGAAGCTACTCCCTAGGAAGTTAAGATCAAGGTGGTCAGGACCTTTTGAGATCACTAAAGTGTGCCCTTTTGGAGCTATTGAGGTCACACATCCTACAAAGGGCACCTTTAAAGTCAATGGCTGAAGGTTTAAGCCATATGTTGATGGGAGCTACAACAAACTCAAGGCTTCAGCTCTTGTCTATGATCCCTGCTAATAGATAGAGTCATGTCCAACTTCGAAACATTAAACCAAAGTGCTTGTTGGGAGACAACCCAACTTTTCTAACCTTTCTTTAATTTCTTTTAACATTTTTCTTATTTAGAATCATTTTAGTTCTTCTTTTAATTTAGGCAGAATTTTGTTTAGAATAAATTTAATTTATTTAAGTTTGGTTTATTTTTGTTTTGTAGGTTTTTGGAGCAATTAGGAAGTGTATAAGTGGAGAAAGAGATGAAATTGGGCATGTAGCAAAGAAAATGCAGAAGTTGCAGTAGCAACAGCATGCTATTGAAAGGAATGTAGTATTTTGGTTACACTATAGCACGCTACCTTGTGCTATAGTGCAAGCTTGCGTCTGTAGAATATGTAAAAGAACATTTGGCTGCACTATACCATGACATCTTAAGCTATAGCACAAGCCCATTTCAGTGCATGCATCAAAGGGTATTTTGGTTGTGCTATAGCACGATGCCTTGCGCTATAGCACAAGCCCATTTTCTCAGCTGATTTAAAATCGCGCTACAGCTTCACTGTAGTACAAACACAAACACAACACATTTTCTCTTCTCCATCTCACTCCTTCACACAAACAAACACTATCCTTCATACTTCCACTCAATTTCCTCCACCCAAACCCACCCCTTACCCATCACATTCTCGCTCATTTCACCATATTTGCCACAATTTCTCTCCTCTCTAAGCCCTACTCGCTGATTTTTGGGGGTTTTGGGGAGGAAGCCAATTCCTCACTAAGTCTTGTGGGGGGTTGTTGTCCTTGAGTCAGAGAGGATCATTTTCACCAATTTGTACATTCTCCCTCATGCATTTTCAATTTTTGCTATTGCATATGATGCCTCTGTTACTTTGTTGTCTTGAATTTTCTTGAACAACATATGTTTTTCAATCCGTTGAATGCACTTACCTAGCTGATTATGATTATATGTGTAACACCCTACTAATTTAATGTTATGCTTAAGTCATAGCATGAAATTAAGTAGATTGTGTTACCGTGTTAATACTCCACTTACATTTCCTTTTTCGTATCACTTCTTTTTTTTTTTTTTTTTGTAACAAAAGAAATGGAGCGTTGTATAATGAACATGACAGAGTTTAATACATTATAACAAAAAGATAAGAACCAATAACATATATGCCGTCAACTGTATATGTGTATATATGTATGTGTATAGGAAGCCACTGCTTCAGTGTTTGTACAAATTTCAAAATAGGATACAAAAATGGGGCTGGTGTACCAAAAAGACATAAGGCCCGTATTAGTCAAAATGATCCTATAGGGTCCTCAGACGACATCTCAAACCTATTGCTAGACCTGCTGCTAAGTCTATAACCCAAAACTACATACTGTCAACAAAGGGTCACACTGTACAATGTCATCTACTGTTGATCTGCTCTGTCAGAAAGCCGTTGGCCATGCCAGGCTCAGTTGGTGAGTAGTCTGCACTGGGTCCTGAGGAGGAGGAGGACGATGAGCTAGTGGTCTCAGAAGGGTCACTCTCCAAGCTGAGCTGTACGTCTAGTACCGCCTGTGGAGGAGACTTTGGCACAGGATTAGCAGGGGCTGCAAGTACTGCAGGTGCAGGAGGTGCTGGCGGAGCGTGTGCCACGTGCAGTGGGATAGCAAAGTATGGGGCAGCAGGATCAAAGTAGGATGGTGTAAAGGGACGGCAAAGTTCCTATCACTAAAAAGGTAAAGATGGAAATGGCAAGAGCCGGCTATATACAATGAGCCTACTAGGGGGTCATGGTGGAGCTGCAAGTCTGGAATCTCAATGAAGAGGGTAGCCGTCGAGTCCATCGTCCACGTCTGAGAATGAGGCAGAAATGCAAAGCGAGGTGAGAATTTGAAGGAATTCTCAGTAGGGTTCGCGTATGGTGTTTAACTGACGTCGCATTCATTCTCAATTGCCTCAGGTTTTATTTAATTATAAAAACATGAGATTAAACTTAACTATTCATATTTAATAAGGTTGGGAAAAATGTCTGGTCCGAGGCAAGGTCCAGTTTTACTTAAGACAACATAAGGAACAGAATAAACTAATATCAACAATACACAGAATAATGAATATATGGCAGTAAGTGAATTTAACAAACAAACTGTAAATGACTTATAATGACCATTCAAAGTAATTATGCATTTAATGCAATCATGCAAAACTTGCTCTTGAACTTTTCTTCATAAACTTTTCCATTAGTCATGAACCTTTCCCATTACTTGGTCCCCTGGGAGTTCTTGGCCATTTTAGACTCCTGGGTAACAATCTACTTTTCAGGATCAAGCTCATTCCTATACAGAAATGCCGAGTTTGCTTTCCTCGACCTTCCCACCGATCTATTCCCCTTAACTTTATTCCAAGGCTGGCCCAAGTATCATGGAACTTTCATCATAACATAACTTGTAGGTTCCTCATAACATGACTTTCATAGGTTTCTTGAAAAGGCACATGCATCTATAGGTATATCATAACTTATGCATATACTTTACTGTAATTTGGTGGCATAATGGAACGTGTCTGCTTCCCCATGAATAGTGCTAGTACTCAGAGCCAATTCCTCATAGGAATCAACATAGTTCATTCATATTTCAAACGTCAATTCATGGCACAATTATTGAAATTAAAGCATGGTTGCTGTCTCAATACTTGCATCTAACCCGGTTTTTGTAAATCAGGCCATAATCTCTACTTAACTCATCTGGACCTCAATTTTGGATATGTTAAACTGCTATGTGTCTATTTTCTAACCTCTTTGGTTCCATCTAATTTTGATAACCATAACTCAAGTTATTCAGGTTTTATCCCGACCTGCCCTGTGGCTGGCTAGAATTGCACACTCAAAAGTAAAAATGTACTAAAAATCGAAAACTGGTTCAAATCATACAAAATTGGTCTCTTATCAAAGCTAACAGGACACCTTTCATATGCAAAAAGTTCCATTTCATTTGCCTTAGTAGAGCTCGAGTTATAAGCCCCCAAAATTTGACCTTCCTGAACTGGCCTATTTTGGCTCAGTTTGGACATAGGGTAACTTCTTCGAATCACTGGGAACAAATGAGATGATAACAAACTCAGAATTTCTTTCTAGATGTTTTCTATGTATAAGCTTTCTAACAAAATTGGTTTCATTCAATTTGGAGTTGTGTAGGGTGAGTTACACTCTTTTCAACCCACACTGCCTGGGTGAATGTCTTGATTCCTATGTCAAACTTCAAAAATTCATATCTCTCTCAATATTAATCCAATGGCCTTATATGATATATGTATAGAAATCTCTAGATGTCTAGTTTCACATCAAAATGGTTTCATCAATTTTAAACGGCAGTAGGCAGAGCTGTACACTTCGCCGTACAGACTGCCGAGGGTTTTAGGTTTTCCAGCCTCTCAGCTCTTTCTATCTTCATTCTTTCTTACTTCCAATTCGGTTTTAATCTCACAAACAGCCAATAAACCAGCCATATATCATCATAATCAATCAATCAATACATCAAAGATTGAGAAAATAAGCCACCACCAGTCATCCAAGAATCAGAAAATCAAGCAAGAAATAAACCTCTACCTCTGGTTATGTGATTAGGCTTGAGTTTGTAACTAGAACTTGGTTGAACTTGAAAGTTGGATGGAGTTGGGTGAGTGGAGAAGAGAAAAAGAGAGCTGAAGTGAGGGAGAAGACAGCGTAGAAATGGGGCTAAAGGAGAGAAAGAAATAAGTTATATAAGCTTGAGGTGGTAGTTAGCTTGGAGGGTTTTGATTGGCCTAAAAACACAAGGCTAAATTGCAGCCAACCTTCCCCATTTTTGTAGGTAAGGTTCAGCCATGTATCCCTCTTTTTGTGACAAAATTGCCTTCCACGTCGCCTAAAAGTGGAACTCGTTTCCATTATATTCTGAAAATTACATTGGAACTCATACTCTTCTTAAAATCGGAACTCGTGCACATCTATTTAGATGAAATCAGAACTCAAAAATATTGTCTGGTTTATTCGAAACTTGAAAGCAAAGTCGAATGTGAAACCAAACACTTAAATCCGGAAGTCGGGGACATTAGGTAAACTTGAATCGATTCTAAGCATAACACTGGAGATCGGGAATCAAATTATTAATCTTATGTTCCAGGAAATCGGAACTTCAAACTTAATCCTGGAACTCGGGAAAATCAAGAGAAATGAAAAGCTCTTGGTAATAAACTCGGGATCGGAACTCGTGCAAATTTTGGTCGAACTTGGAGACCAATTTAGAGATTCGATCTCGCATCTACTCCTGGTTGAGATCAACTCGAATGTCGGATTTCGTGTACATTCTAATTCACCTAAGATCGGAAATCGTGTATACATACATAAGGTCAGAAATCGGAAAATCAAGCCAGTCCATAAAAGTTTGAGATTAAGTCGGAAATCGAGAATTCTAACATCTTCTTGTTAAGGTCGAAAGTCAGAAATCGGGACGTTACAATACCACCCTCCTTAAAAAAATTTTATCCTCAAAATTTAATACTTAAGAATAGTCCAGGATACTCTTTCCTCATGTCTGATTCTAGTTCCCAAGAGTAGTCTTCAGCATCTTCCTTTCCCCATGCTACCTTTACTAGCTGCACGGATTGTTTTGAAGTTGTCTGCTGCTTGTATCCATGCTGGCTGAACATGGAAAGTCAGGTCTTCCTTTAACTTTATTGATTCGGGTTCTAGCACGTGTGTAGGGTTAGGATGATATCTTCTAAGTTGAGAAACATGGAACTGATCTGATTCGCCTCAAGATTTGGAAAGGACCAATAAAGCGAGAATTTAACTTCTTGACCTTAATGGCTCTACCTATCCCCGTTGTAGGTGTAACCTTCAAAAATACATGGTCTCCTTCTTGAAACTCCAGAGGCTTCTTCCTGGTGTCCGCATAGTTCTTCTGGCGGCTCTGAGCGATAAGCATCTTATTCCATATTTTCTTGATCCGCCAAAGGGTCTCCGCTTCAACTAAATCAGGCCCCAATAGAGTTGATTCTCTTGTTTCATACCAACACAGGGGAGATTGGCACTTCCGTCCGTATAATGCTTCGTAAGGAGCCATACCGATACTAGCGTGATAGCTATTGTTGTATGCAAATTTGGCTAGCGATAAATATCGATCCCAATTCCCGCATTGCTCCAGTATATAGGCTCGTAACATATCTTCCAAGGTTTGAATTGTTCTTTCTGTTTGGCCGTCCGTTTGTGGGTGATATGCAGTGCTTAGGCACAACTTAGCACCGAACGCCTTTTGTAAGGCTCCCCAAAACCGTGAAGTAAACCTTGGGTCCCGATCAGAGATAATGGTTGAAAGGGTTCCATGTAGCCTTATAATCTCTTGAATGTACAGCTGGGCCAATTTTTCCAACGGATAATTTGCTCGAATGGGTAGGAAGTGAGCAGATTTGGTCAATCTATCCACGACCCATATAGCATCATATCCTGTTGGCGTTCTTGGTAATCCCATCACAAAATCCATGGAGATACTCTCCCATTGCCACTTAGGGATTTCCAAGGGTTGAAGCATCCCAGAGGGTTTTTGATGTTATGCTTTCACCATTTGACAGACCAAGCATTTACCCACCAAGCTCGCTACATTTGACTTCATGCCTGGCCACCAAAACATCTTCATAAGATCTTGATACATCTTAGTAATGCCAGGATGTACGATGAATTCACCCTTATGTGCTTCCTCCAAGATTTTCCTCCGGAGATCATTCCCCTCGGGTACACATACCTTATCATGATGTCGCCAGATGCCTTCTTTATCCTAAGCAAAACCCGTTAATTTCCCTGATTGCATGAAATTGATCGTATGTTTGAGATTAGCATCCTGCTGCTGTGCTTGCAAAATCTGCTCCTTAAAGCTACTGGCTATCTTAATTTGATGCAGCTGAAGGGTCTTGGGAGTCATAAGGATTCCCAAATTAAGATTTCGGAAGCTTTCAATAAGTTCTGTCTCTTTGATCATCATCCAAGCTACAGTAAGAGATTTCTTACTCAAAGCATCTGCCACAACATTTGCCTTGCCTGGGTGGTACTTCAATTCAAATTCATAATCCTTAAGAGGTTCCACCCACCTTCGCTGCCTCATATTTAATTCCTTCTGATCAAAGAGGTATTTCAAACTCTTATGATCAGAAAAGACCTTGAACCTTATAGCATACAGGTAATGTCTCCATATCTTTAAGTTAAATACTACTGCAGCTAATTCAAGATCGTGCATGGGATAATTCCTTTCATGTGGCTTTAGTTGCCTGGAGCATATGCGACCACGTTTCCAGTTTTGCATCAACATGCACCCTAATCCTTGTTTGGACGCATCACAATAGACTTCAAATGGTCCACGAGGGTCTGGCAAGGCTAACACCAGTGTCGTAGTCAACCTTCTCTTTAAGTCTTGGAAACTCTGTTCGCACTCTGGCGTTCATTCAAATGGGACATTCTTTATAGTTAGCTTGGTCAGGGGCAAGGCTATTCGAGAGAAATCCTTAACGAATCGCCTGTAATATCCAAATTTAAGCCTGTAAAAACTCCCGACTTCGACTGTAGCTCGCTTTTCCCAATTTAGAACTGCTTCTACTTTGCTGGGGTCTACGGAGATTCCTCCATAGGATACTACATGGCCGAGAAATTTCACTTCTTTCATCCAAAATTCACATTTGGATGACTTAGCATAAAGTTTCTTTTCTCTTAAAATTTGCAGAAGCTGTAAGTGTTTCGCATGCTCTTACTCCGTCTTCGAGTAGACAAGTATGTCGTCAATGAAAACCACTACAAACTTGTCCAAATATGGGTGGAATGTCCGATTCATGTAATCCATGAATACTGCTGGTGCGTTTGTCAATCCAAACGACATCACGGTATACTCATAGTGTCCCTAACAAGTTCGAAAGGCTGTCTTAGGGATATCTTGTTCTCGAACTCGAATTTGATGATATCCGGAACGTAGATCGATCTTGGAGAATACCATTGCACGTTGTAGCTGGTCCATGAGATCATCAATCCTTAGCAGTGGATATTTATTCTTAATCGTCATCTTATTGAACTGCCTATAGTCCACGCAGAGGCGCATGCTCCCATCTTTCTTCTTGACCAACAAGACTAGAACTCCCCAAGGCGACGCGCTTGGGCGTATAAATCCTTTTTCCAAAAGCTCTTCGATTTGTCTCTTTAGCTTTGTCAGCTCCAAAGGTGACATTCGATACGGAGCTATAGATATCGGTCCCGCACCTGGAACCAACTCGATGGTGAACTGAATCTCTCTCTCAGGAGGGAATTCAAGAATATCTTCTGGAAAAACATCAGGATACTCCTTAACAACCGAATTTCCTCTAGTTTCTACTTAACTTCCGTCACATTAGCTGACAAGAGGATGTATCCTTGACTTTTTGACCCACTATAGTTTACTAATAAAGAGTTCAGGTAGAAGAGTGTTAAAGCTTGGGACTCAGAAGATGAGACAGAGGGGAATACTACCGTCTTATCAGAGCAATTGAGCATGACAGGATTGGCAGAAAGCAGTCTATGCCCAGAATTATATCAAGTCCAGAGAGAGGGAGGCAAATTAAATTGGCTGCAAGGGCTCTACCCTCAATTTGAAGAGGAACATTGATGCATATTTGACTAGTTCTAACAGGTTCATTGGTAGGAGTAGAAACCAGTAGATCATAAAGTAATTCAGAAATTGGCAACTGCAAAACAGTCAAACAATTATGAGAAATAAACGAATGTGAGGCACCCGAATCATTAAAGTACAGTTAGAGTCTCACCGTCCACTTCACAGGTACCTTGGATTAGTCCCTCGGACTTATTAGCTTCCTCCGCATCTATGGTAAAAACCCATCCTTTACGTTGTGGTTGAGACAGCTGTAGTGGATTTCTAGTTAGACACTCATAAATTTTGTGGCCTGGCTTGCCATATCCATAACAGACATTTTGGCCTGCCAAACACAGCCGATCGCCATGATTCCTGCTGTACTTCGTGCAAGTTAGATTCGGAAGAGGCCTTTGAGGCTACTTGCCTTTATTGCCCACCGGTTGAAATCTTCTCTATTGCTGAAAGTTGGACTTAAATCTGGGGCCCTGCGGTGCTAACCCCTTCTTGAAATGACCGTCAAATGCCCTAGTTGCCACTAGTTTTGAGTTGCAATCTTCCACAAGTCGGCATTTATTTACCAACGTGGGAAAATCTCTAATCTCCATTGGCCCAATTGCAGTGAGAATATCTTCTTGTAACCCTCCTTCAAACTTGATACACTTCCAGGCTTCATTTGGGTTCCTCTGATAAATTGTAGAGAATTTGCACAGCTCTTCAAATCTGGCAATATATTCAGATACTGTCCAATTTCCTTGATGCAGCTACATGAACTCGAGTTCCTTGGCATTTCGAATCGAAGCAAGAAAGTACTTTTGGTAGAACACAACTCTGAATACCAACCAAGTGACTACTGTCTGAGATTCTTCAAACAATCTTTATACGCCGTTCCACCAAAACTTGGCGCCTGCCTCGAGCATGTAGGTGGTAAAAGTCACCTTCTGATGATCCGAGCAATCTAGGACAGAGAAAATCTTCTCCATGGCTTTGATCCATTCATCTGCTTTATCAGGGTCGTACACCCCTCGGAAGCTGGGCGGATTCGCCTTCCTGAACTCAGCGAACTTAAGATAGTCCAGATCAGCTCCCGGGCCATGTGGGTTTCCTTCACAGCTTGCCACAGGTTATCTGCCTAGCTGATCCATCATCTGGTGAGCTGCTGCGGCCTGTTCCCGCATCGCCTGAGCCATTTCTTGTACTGTGTCCATAAGGTTAGCAGGATCCTCTTAAGCAGGTTCTGTGCACGGTCTCTCTCGCCTTCCGGAAGCCATTAAGTTCCGAGCACACAAAATAAAAGTTATTGAGTTGATCAAACTCAACACTAAGTCCAATATGCCAGTAAATAACAGCTCATATGGTCAGGCACTTTTCATACATGTACATCTATATCTCAACCATACAGACGAGATTTAGTGCATGTTATCAATTTAAAACACAAAATATGCACGAAGCATAGTCAGTCCAATCCTTAGGCCTTAGCTAGGACGAACTGCTCTGATACCAAAAATGTAACACCCTACTAATTTAATATTATGCTTAAGTCATAGCATAAAATTAAGTAGATTGTGTTACAGTGTTAATACTCCGCTTACGTTTCCCTTTCCATATTACCTTTTTTTATTGTAACAGAAGAAATGGAGCGCTGTATAATGAACATGACAGAGTTTAATACATCATAACAAAAAGATAAGAACCAATAACATGTATGCCGTCAACTATATATGTGTATATATGTATGTGTATAGGAAGCCTCTGCTTCAGTGTTTGTACAAATTTTAAAATAGAAAAGTGGGGCCGGCGTACCAAAAAGACATCAGCCCCGTATCAGTTAAAATGATCCTATAGGGTACTCAGAGGACATTTCAAACCTACTGCTAAACCTGCTGCTAAGTCTATGTACCAAAACTACGTACTGTCAAAAGAGGGTCACACTGTACAACGTCATCTACTGCTGATCTGCTCCGTCAGAAAGCCGTTGGCCATGCCAGGCTCGGCTAGTGAGTAGTCTGCACTGGGTCCTGAGGAGGAGGAGGACGATGAGCTGGTGGCCTCAGAAGGGTCACTCTCCGAGCTAAGCTGTACGTCTGGTACTACCTGCGGAGGAGACTCTGGCACAGGATCAGCAGGGGCTGCAGGTGCTGTGGGTGCAGGAAGTACTGGCGGAAGGTGTGCCACGTGCTGTGGGACCGCAAAGTATGGGCAGTAGGATCAAAAGCAGGATGGTGTAAAGGGACGGCAAAGTTCCTATCACTAAAAAGGTAAAGACGGAAATGGCAAGAGCCGGCTATATACAATGAGCCTACTGCGGGGTCATGGTGGAGCTGCAAGTCTGGAATCTCAATGAAGAGGGTAGCCGTCGAGTCCATCATCCACATCTGAGAATGAGGCAGAAATGCAAAAGGAGGTGAGAATTTGAAGGAATTTTCAGTAGGGTTCACGTATGGTGTTTAACTGACGTTGCGTTCATTCTCAGTTGCCTCGAGTTTTATTTAATTATAAAAACATGAGATTAAACTTAACTATTCATATTTAATAAGGTTGGGAAAAATGTTTGGTCCAAGGCAAGGTCCAATTTTACTTAAGACAACATAAGGAATAGAAAAAACTAATATCAACAATACACAAAATAATGAACATATGGCAGTAAGTGAATTTAACAAACAAACTATAAATGACTTATAATGACCATTCAAAGTAATTATGCATTTAATGCAATTATGCAAAACTTGCTCTTGAACCTTTCTTCATAAACTTTTCCATTTCTCATAAACTTTTCCATTACTCATGAACCTTTCCTATTACTTGGTCCCCTGGGAGTTCTTGGCTATTTTAAACTCCTGGGTAACAGTCTGCTTTTCAGGATCGAGCTCATTCCTATACAGGAATGCCGAGTTTGCTTTCCCCGACCTCCCCACCGATCTATTCCCCTTAACTTTATTCCTGGGTTGGCCCAAGTATCATGGAACTTTCATCATAATATAATCTGTAGGTTCCTCATAACATGACTTTCATAGGTTTCTTGAAAAGGCACATGCATCTATAGGTATATCATAACTTATGCATATACTTTACTGCAATTTTGGCAGCATAACGGAACGTGTCTGCTTCCCCATGAATAGTGCCAGTACTCAAAGCCAATTCCTCATAGGAATCAACATAGTTCATTCATATTTCAAACGTCAATTCATGGCACAATTATTGAAATTAAAGCATGGTTGCTGTCTCAATACTTACATCTGACCCGATTTTTGTAAATTAGGCCATAATCTCTACTTAACTCACCTGGACCTCAATTTTGGATATGTTAAAGTGTTATGTGTCTATTTTCTAACCTCTTTAGTCCCATCTAATTTTGATAACCATAACTCAAGTTATTCAGGTTTTATCCCGGCTGCCCTGTGGCTAGCCAGAATTACATACTCAAAAGTAAAAATCTACTAAAAATCGAAAACCGGCTCAAATCATACAAAATTGGTATCTTATCAAAGCTGTCAGGACAACCTTTCATATGGAAAAGGTTCCATTTCATTTGCCTTAGTAGGGCTCAAGTTATAAGCCCCGAAATTTGACCTTCCTGAACTGCCCTATTTTGGCTCAGTTTGGACATAAGATAATTTCTTCGAATCACTGGGAACAATTGAGATGATAACAAACTCATAATTTCTTTTTAGGATGTTCTCCTATGTATAAGCTTTCTAACAAAATTGGTTTCACTCAATTTGGAGTTGTGCAGGGTGAGTTACACCCTTTTCAACCCATACTGCCCGGGTGAATGTCTTGATTCCTAGGTCAAACTTCAAAAATTCATATCTCTCTAAATATTAATCCAATGGCCTTATATGATATATGTATAGAAAGCCCTAGATGTCTAGTTTCACAAAAAAATGGTTTCATCAATTTTAAACAGCGGTAGGCGGAGCCGTACACTTCGCTGTACGGACTATCGAGGGTTTTAGGTTTTCCAGCCTCTCAGCTCTTCCTATCTTCATTCTTTCTTACTTCCAATTCGGTTTTAATCTCACAAACAGCCAATAAACCAGCCATATATCATCATAATCAATCAATCAATCAACACATCAAAAATTGAGAAAATAAGGCACCACCAGTCATCCAAGAATCAGAAAATCAAGCAAGAAATAAACCTCTACCTCTTGTTATGTGATTAGGCTTGAGTTTGTAACTAGAACTTGGTTGAACTTGAAAGTTGGATGGAGTTGGGTGAGTGGAGGAGAGAAAAAGAGAGTTGAAGTGAGGGAGAGGACAGCGTAGAAATGGGGCTGAAGGAGAGAAAGAAATGAGTTATATAAGCTTGAGGTGGTAGTTAGTTTGGAGGGTTTTGATTGACCTAAAAACACAAGGTTGAATTGCAGCCAACCTTCCCCATTTTTGTGGGTAAGGTTCAGCCATGTATCCCTCTTTTTGTAACAAAATTGCCATCCACGTCGCTTAAAAGTGGAACTCGTTTCCATTGCATTCTGAAAATTACATTGGAACTCGTACTCTTCTTAAAGTCGGAACTCATGCACATCTATTCAGATGAAATTGGAACTCAGAAATATTGTCTGGTTTATTCGAAACTTGAAAGCAAAGTAGGAAGTGAAACCAAACACTTAAATCCAGAAGTCGGGGACATTAGGTAAACTTGAATCGATTCTAAGCATAACACCGAAGATTGGGAATCAAATCATTAATCTTATGTTCCAGGAAATTAGAACTTCAAACTTAATCTCGAAACTCGGGAAATTCAAGAGAAATGAAAAGCTCTTGGTAATAAACTCGGGATAGGAACTCGTGCAAATTTTGGTCGAACTTGGAGACCAATTCAGAGATCTGATCTCGCGTCCACTTCTGGTTGAGATCAAATCGGACGTCATATTTCATGTACATTCTAATTCACCTAAGATTGGAAATCATGTATACGTACATAAGGTCGAAAATCGGAAAATCAAGCCAGTTCATAAGACTTTGAGATTAAGTCAGAAATCGGGAATTCTAACATCTTATTGTTAAGGTCGGAAGTCAAAAATCGGGACATTACAATATGCTTGTTTTATGATACTCTTAACTTGAGACTATAGTGCTATCCTTTGCTTGAAGGTTTTGGGTTGATTCATATGGATTATTATTGACTATGCCAATAACTAAGTTGGGGATCATTTCTTGGAATTTTCTTTTGTGACTTGTTATTTGTGACTGGATTACTTTGTGGATTCTTATTTTATTTGTTGTGCTTGGAAATGGCATCCAGAAAGAGAATCGAGACTGTCGGAGCCTCATCTTCTTCCTAGCCCTCTCATGCTGATGTAGACTTTGACAGACTTCGATTTATCCAAGCGAACTATCAGCATCAATACGCTTCCTTCCTCCACAAACGGGAGTTAGTGATTGAGAAGAGCATTTAGTTGAGTTCTGGCACCTTCAGCATACATGTGGAAGAGATAGAGAAGAGAAGGTAGCACAACCTGTTGGATGGGCCGCCATTAGGTTGTATCAACTTAGTCAGAGAATTTTATGCCAACCTAATGGTGGTGAGCAGAGCCAACCAACCTGAAGGCCATGTATGGGTAAAAGGCCAGTGGGTTGACGTCCGCCAATCTAGCATAAATGCCTTCCTACGCATTCCTGACATCTAGGAGAATGATCTTTCAGGATTGAGGGGGCAAAATGTGGGCTAAGACAAGATACTTCACACTATAGCTAGGCCAAATGCCGAATGGACTTATTACGAGACTCCATCAACCAGGTCAAAGCACTTGGTGAACAAGTTTCTTAACACAGCAGCCAGAGTATGGTCCCAGATTATGTTTTCTCACCTTATGCTTAGCAGGCACACCCATTCTATCACTACGGAGAGGTGCTTGCTACTCTATGGCATCATCACTCAGAGGGAGGTGAACCTTGGGCAATTGATCAAGTACCAGATAAGGACTATACCAAGCAATAACTATTCCTTGCCTTACCCATCCTTGATCACTGCATTAGCCCTACAAGTGGGTGTTGTTGTAGATCCTACAAAGCGCATGATGAATAGAGGTCCAAAGATCTCTGATGCAAGCCTCTCTGTGACACTGAACAGAGAGATACACTGCCACCATCACCATCACCATCACAACTCAGTGGCACTAATGCATCTTAGTTGCCATGGCTTCAGCTTCAAGCCCAGATTGATGAGTTGCACCTAGACATGAGGAGCACACGGGCTACTCTCCAAAACAAAGCGAGCAAATAGTATTCCTCTATTTATAGAGGCATTCAGGGTCTAGAGGTGTGACTCGCGCGTCGTAACACGAGCAAATTAAACCGAATAGCGACTATAGTATAGTAGCCAACTCGGATCGTTTCCCAAAGATGAACACACTATTTGATCAGAAAATTCAGGGGGGTTTTTATAACAAACACTTAAAATGCAATACTGAATTCCAAAGCAAACAGAAAACAAAAAGGCTAAACCGAATTAAAATTCTAATCCAAGACACACAAGAAAAAAACAATCAACACTCAATCATTGGATTCAAATATACATGCACACTCCAATTCCATGATTAATTTTAGATTCAATTGAAACCTCAAATCAAACCTAGCATTCACATGAAAATCTCCATGCATTCAACTAATCACTCAAGCAATTCGGTTTAGAGACCTCTAAAACCGAATTGATTTTGGATTAGCTTCCAAACCAATGCTCTAATCTCATATTCAGATCTGAAATTTGAATCACACTCTTGAATAATCGAATCACATATATCAACCGAATTATACATGATTTGATTGACTCTTAATCAACATGCATGAATGAAAACCTCCAATTCAATTACGAGATTAAGAAGAAGAGAAGAGGAGTGAAACCGAAATTGGAATTTCCATGTCTTGATGCACCAATCCTCAAGAGCTTGAATGCTTCTCTTGATGCCTTGGATCAGAGGATGATCACCCCTCCATTAATGGAGGAAAACGCAAAAGAAAGAAAGAGAGAGAGAGAGAGAGAGAGAGAGAGAGTTTTCTTATTCAATAAAACTAAAAATTACAAAATGAGCAAAAAAGGTCCTGAAGCATAATCAGAATTTCTATATATACCTCTAATTAAAAGTCACTAATTACTTAATTAAAATAATCCTCTTTTCCTAAGCTAAATTTGGATAGCTCATTTGCCTAATTTGGATGCTTAGAGAGAAAGTTGTGCCCAAAAAAAGTTGAGTGGGCTCTCTTAGACTCAGCAGCGACTTCCAACACGTTTTTGGGCCTCATAACGGTTCTTCTTGGCTTAGTGCTCTGAACATAAAATGAAGCCCTGGATGTTAGCTTGCCAATGCCACCGGAATGGGCTCAATTGCCTGTAGCCCAAGATATGGTCCAATCATTGAAGGCTGCTCAGAAACCGCGCCCAAACGCTTCAGTTCAGTTCCGAGCCCAATTTCGGCTTTAAGATCTCAGAATTAGCCCTTGCCCTCTTCATAGAAATTGTAGCTCTATCTCTTAGCTTTCCTACAAATCAAGAAGCATAATAAAATGAGGTATAGAGCTCAAGATATGATCTAAACACTGAAGCAGGTCAAAATAACCAAAATGCTGCAAAAATTAACTAAGTCTCACTAAGATTCAAAAAAGGAAAATGATCTAAACTTAACCAATTAAGCACAAAGGAGGATTAATGAGACAAGTATGAAGGATAAAAATGGTATAAAAATCCAATTCATCAAGGTGCTTATAAGGTAGCAACTATCACCAGAGCTCCTCCAGCAGAGACCACCTCTACCTCTAGCAGATCCAAAGCTTGAACATCTCACAGATAAAGAGGCATACGCATAGGAGGAGTTAGATGGAGAAGTTGAAGAAGCAGCTGAGGATTCTGAGGAAGACTAGATTTAAGGAGTTCCTTTCCTTTCCTTTCCCTTTTGATTTTATTTTAGTGCATTAGGGACAATGCACAATTTTAAAGTTAGGGGTTGGGAAAATCCATGATTGTACTTTTGCTTTTTGCTCTTGTTTATTTTCTTTTAGTTATCGTTGGTCATCTAGTTTTCTTGTTTTCTTACTTCTATTTAAAAAAAAAAAAACCAAAAAGATTTTCAATTTTTAGTCTTTTTCTTATTGTCTTCTGTTAATCAAATTAGTTATAATGCCTATGCCTATGCCTATGATATGAAAGACTGCTCTGTTTATTAACTCCTAAGTAACTTTGAATCCTAATTTGAGTCTTGAAAATCATCTTCTTGTGCTTTCAATATTGAATTGAGAATGATCATAGTCTGGCACTTTGATAAGAGTTGGCAACTTAGGATTGGTAATCTCTATGCTTTTATGCTTTATTTAGGTTAAAACATGCATTCTTGTTCATGTGAATCTTTCTTGATATATATGTGAGTGAATCTTAGCCATAGAAATGATTTAGGCCATGTTTGGTATCCACAATTGAGCCTCATTGCCCATGCTTTATCATTGATCCTTAGTCACCCCAATTGATCCTTGAAGCCTAATATTGGATTGAACTACAATATGAGCCTAATTCCCTTCCTTTCTTTCCTCTCTTGATCCCATGATTTACCCTCAAGCCTTAGCTTTTAAATTCATTTGAATAGGGTAATACCTCCACTACTACAACCTCATGCTTGCTAAAGTCAAAAGGTGGAGTAAGAAAATTTGAAAATAAAAAAAGAAGAAGAAGAGA
Source organism: Pterocarpus macrocarpus (assembly GCA_031439585.1). NCBI lineage: Eukaryota > Viridiplantae > Streptophyta > Magnoliopsida > Fabales > Fabaceae > Pterocarpus > Pterocarpus macrocarpus. Next base: position 46,486,800 of record CM062515.1, on the reverse strand, counting down.
AGAATGAAGGAAGAAAGAAAAAGAGAAAATGATGGCAATACAAGAAAAATATAATGCCAAGGACTAAGAAGAAACACATGATGGTTGCCAAACAACTAAGTTGGGGGTATTCTAAGGAGAATGAATTAGGGTTGAGGGTTCCTTAAGTTGAGAGTAATATTGAGCTTAAAAGACTATTCTATCATACCTTTTACCTTGACCTACGACTACAAGCTGATAAAAAGCCCATTTGATCTTTGGCTAAGTGACACTCATGTAGAAATAGAGAGAGAGGATTATGAATATTATGATGTTTTTATCTTTTCTTAAACATTTTATAAGCATAGGGTGAGTCAATTCTTCGTTGTCTTTTCCTTCTAAACATACACTAGATCTATTCTTTTGACAATGTGGTTGAACAATTGGATAGTCTTGGTAACTTTTAAGTTAAGTTATAGAGCAGTGATGAGGAAGTCCATAGGCAACAACTTCTATCTTGACTGTTTTGTTTAGTGAGTCCCTTTTAGTTAAGTGTTTTTGTTTGACTCTTTTATTTTTCTTTTGTTAGTCCTTGTTTTGAGTCTTGCTTGGGGACATGCAATGTAATACCCCAGTATCGATATCGGGTCCTGAAAATTCTGAATCTGAACCCTGTGCCTCCTTAGAGGGCTATATAATTGAGGCATTTTCTTAAGATCAAAAGTCCCAGTAATAGTTCCCTAGGCATCAATGAGTTGAAGTGGAATTTTTAACGAATATTTGGGAATGGGTAACCCCTTCGATTTCAACCTACTGGTTTATAAAAATGCCAGTTTTCGGAGAATTGAATTAAAATCCAAAAGTTGGATTCTAAATCCTAAAGATTTTGAATTTTTGGATATTTTTATTGAATCCAAATGGGGGGTATTTTCTTATTTACATTTATGTTTTAAAGTTATTACTTAAAGTTAAGAAATGTAAATAAGTGTATGATATCTATGTACCCAAGCTGTGAGTCTGTTCTGAGGTGTTCTTGTAACACCCTCCCAAGTACAGTACTATACTTAAGTCATAGTACCATACCCTGGAGTTGTTACGGTTACCTGAACGGACCTTATCTGACAGCAACTTCCGCTGCGCTACTCTGATACCTCTTGGAACTCTCTGGAGACAACACGGAAAATAGGAGTGAGAATTATAAATTCTCAGTAGGATTCTCTATAATACACATGTAATGTCATCGTTGTCATCCCCAGTTTGCTTCGGTTTATTATGAAAACGGTGAACATGCATGCATAAACTGTTTAATTTTACATTTCAGAAATATCTTATCCGAAGCAAAGTTCATTTTAATCATATGCTTAGCATTTGGGGAAAATCCATAAAATCCATTCAAATATAATACCATGAGTAATAACTGTGGCATATTAAACGCATACATAATATCTGATCCTAACTTTACTCATACTTAAATTTATGCCTATACATAAAACTTGCTTTTCTTTCTGCATCTTTCTTTTTCTTTGTCATCATAAAATCTTTGCGTGCCACATTCCAGAGTATGATCGCCATGTCATACCTCATCAGTGTTAGTTGTATGCCCTAGAGCTAATATATGTATAAACAATTCCTATTAATGGCAGTTTATTATTCTTTTATTCATAATTTGTGTATGTTTATTAGAATAAGTCCATTAGATACTTGTTAGACACTTCATTCTCAAGAGTTGAGAATATGAGTGACGGAGTAGTCTAGTACAAGATCTTTAAAATAGTTCACTATCATAGGAATATTAACTGGGCATTATTATTCCGGAAGATTGTCACCTCTATCTGTTTCCATGATTAGTAGAACGTACTAATGAAGATGGAATAGTGAGTCTCATGCTATATAACATTAGATGTCAAAACAGATATGTGGACACTTATGTGATAAGTGGGTCGAACGTGACGTATAGATAATGTTTACATGGTATTTTACTAATGTCAATGAAACATTATCTAGATCATATTAGTGCATATAATCCTTTGACCTGAGATGGCACGGTTATCTTGTACATAGGTAACTATAGTTTGCTACTGCTTATATACTTATGTTAAGTATTATCATTAGGCAGTTTGCGGCTATAGTTAGTTACGTATGGAGATAGGTGAACAGTCAAGAAGGAATTCATTACCTTGAGTAAACAAGGATAGTTCCTATGGATATAAGGTTATTCTTGATCATGAAATCCTTGGCCAAGGTACTTGGACTTAAATGAAAAGAGTTTCTATTTCATGTCCTATTGATCAAAGAATAGAAACCTAAAAAGTCCATATGGTCTAAGCTATAGGGTTTGACATTACCCATGACCCTGGCTGGATCGGGATGTCAGAATGTGAAAGGATTTGAGTGCATGGCAAATATGATTGATGGTTCATCAGAATATTTTAATTAATATATTCATCCCTATTTGGGTGGTCATGGCATGCTGTGCTAGGTGTTACCCATGACTTATGAGAGCCGAGGGTATTTTGGGAATTTTACTTTAGGTACGGAAATAAGTTTCCGATAAAATCAAAAGGTTGATTTTATAATCTCATTACCAATTAGAGATGAACCTAGTTAGTCACACACAATAGGACATGTACTACGCTAAGAATGAATTAATTCTAATTAAAATAGTTAATTAGAATTTTAATTATTGGATTAGACTTGCAATTTGATTGCGGGGTTGCTAGCACATCCCGAAGTCAAGTCTAGGGTGAAGGTGGATCCTCATAAGGAAAGTTTCTATAAAATGGAAGGTCCATATTTTAGAAACTCATGTTAAGGGGTTTTGGTCTTTTCTAATTTTGGGTTAATATAAGATATGAGATGACTTATATTTTAATTGGCCTATTTAAAATAAGAATTATTTGAGAAATAATTCTATTTTAAATGGTTTATTTGTTTATTATGGGAATCAATTAAGAATTGATTATGGCATTAATGTCAACCCATATTTTGCAAAATTGTAACCCTAGAGAAAAGAAAAGGAAAGGCCACTATTGATTACAATAAATAGAGAGAAGGCTGAGGGCCAGAAGGTAGAAGACAAGAACCTTTGAGCGTACAAAACTCTCTCTTTTATTGAAAAACTCTCTGACACCACCACCCACTCCATAAGTCATCTGAGATTCTTGTTCTTCAAGAGAGGGCAACAAGGAACGGATCTTGGATTGAGAAGAGGAGTTCCTTGGCGGATCGTGTTCGTGTGGACGAGCTAGAGGTCGTGCGATTGTGCGATTGGATGTTCGTGAGACGAACATCAAATTTCTACGGGACATCGCTTCAAGAGGTAAATGTCTCATACGATCCTTTTATATTTTCAAGTGTTTACGTTGTTTAAATAATACGAGGTGATACCAAACTCATGAGATATGATTTCATGAGTGTTATTTGATCCCATATGAATGTGTTCATGTGATTAAAATTTTGTTTGATCATTCCGCTGCGTTTATCTCCTACGTTTTCTAACAGTGGTATCAGAGCCACCCTCGTGATTATTTAGATACGTTATACATGCCATTGAAAAGTTCAAAAGAATTGGTAAAAACTCTGTTCATAGGTGTTCAAAGTTTTTCAAAGTTTTCTTAACAATCCATAACCGTAGAATTTGATTTTGCGGCATACTAAATATTAGATATTTAGTCCATCATGAAGAGATGTCATATATGATTCTTGCCAAATTTTTTAAAAGAAAATTTGTTTTGGATGTGATTCCTTCGTCCATGTCAATCTGCAAGAATTGTTCTTGTGATTAATAAATATTATATATTCCGTAATTTTAGCAAATATGCTTCATATTCAGAACATACATAGAATATATGATATTTTATTTGTAAGCTCCTTCTGGAAGTAGCAATTATAGCGTACAGCTATATTGGATTTGCTTTGAAATAGACTATTTATATAATATGGGATATTTTTTTTTTTGAAATTGTTAACTTATGAAGTAATTTGTACGTTTCAAAATATATATATATATATATTATTGAAGATAGCACGTTTTGAAATTAGTAACCAAATATGCGTGATTTGGTTTGTTTCAAAATATAATATTTGTATATATATTACTGAAGATAGCACGTTTTGAAATTAGTAACCGAATATGCGTGATTTGGTTTGTTTCAAAAATATAATATTTGTTTATGATATGGATATTTTTTTGAAATTGGCAATTTTGATATGTCAAATATGGTCAGTTTCAAATCAATTATTAATTGGCAAGTTTTGATATGGGATTCAGCCATCCTGTAATAGTTACGTATTAAATGGCGAGTATTAAATATGGATAATTGATATATTCTGTAACAGTTACAGATTACATCAAAGGCAAGTTTTAATTATGTGATAATTGAAACAATCATATTGAAGGCATAAAATCAATATTTCCTTATTTACTATTTGATTCCTTATTCGATTTTATTGCAAGAGGCTGATCATGGACTCTAGGAAATCGATGTGATTGGTTTTTATTTTATGGGATGTAATTAATTTTGCAATGGATTGTAATTTATTTTAATTATTAATATTATTATTATTCATTGGGATGTAATTTTGTAAATTTGAGTTAAGAGGCCTTTTGGAGAGCCCAATTTTTTTTCTCGCCTTGGTATGCCAAGGATAATTTCTTGTAATGTACGAGATATTAAAGAAGAGATAAAAGCGGTGGAGGCCCGAAGCCCAAGAAGGAAGTCCATGGAGATGGAGCCCAGTGGGAGCTTGAAGACTATTTAATTTCAATATTACCCCAACGGCCCTACCCAATCCTTGTGGCTAGGATTGGGCCCATAGAAAGTCCATGATCATGCCTTTTATATTTCCGTTTTGATATTGTAGATGCATGTGATGTATGATATATTGAATACGGATGCATGTGAAAAGTGAAACCAAAATAGTAATTAGGTTGCCCTCAGAAAATCTTCCAAATAAAATATTAAGTCTAAAATGATATAGTTTTGGAAACTATGTCTAGGCTCTCCACTAAAACATTAATCAAGAATTTTTAACTGATTCCGTCGTTGGCTATGGTAACATAGGAGCGCGAATATTGGTTAATATATTTCTGAGTTAATGTTTAAACATGAGATGTTTATAGATAGTCAATTACCAAGAATGGATGTACCTGAGGTAATTGATATCTAAGGTTTAGTGGGTTGGACTTAACTATGTATAATGGGCCAAGAATGGATGTACCTGAGGTCCAAAATACTAGGAGCCAAATAAGATTGAGTCGTACATAAGATGTACTGAACAAGAGTTGTTCACTTATAGGATATTAATTCTCCAAGAATGGATGTACCTGAGAAGGGTTAATATTTTATAGGAATTCAATCACCTACTAGGAATCAAACCCGACAAAGATTCCCGTTTCCTATTTTGGAAGTGTAGGATTCGAAAAATTAGTGGGAGATCATTTTGATTATAAGGCCATGATCATTATGATAAATACATATATCATTACACTAATTTAATTTTGTTATTTTCTGCAGTATTATTGAATATGAAATCTTTGAACCCCCTCGCTAGCATACTCGATATGAATAGGCTTACTGGGCCTAATTTTGTGGACTGGTTTCGCAACTTGAAAATTGTCCTGAATTCGGAACGTATTGGATACGTTCTAGACACTCCACAGCCTGCTCCGTTGGTGGAAGGAGCCACGGAACGGGAAATAGATGCTTATAATAAATGGCAGGCTGATGACATGCAAGCACGATGTTACATGCTAGCTTCTATGACTAATGAGTTACAGAAGCAACATGAAAACATGAAAACTGCGAGTGAGGTTTTGCTGCACCTTAAAGAGTTATATGGTGAGCAAAGCAGGTCTGCTAGATATGAGATATCTAAGCAATTATTCCAGGCTAAAATGCCGGAAGGGTCTGATGTAGGAACTCATGTGCAAAAGATGATCAGGCTGATTGAGCAGCTTGAGAATCTTGAGTTCTACATGGATTTTAACCTCCATTTGGATTTGATCCTTTAGTCACTCCTAGAATCATTCTCTCAGTTCATTGTGAATTTCCACATGAACAAGATAGAATGTACGCTTGCTAACTTGCACAACATGTTGGTCACGGCCCAAAAGGCTATGACTAGCAAAGGGAAAGAAAAGCTTCTTGTAGCTTCTACTTCTGGTAAGACTAAGAAGAACAAGAAGAATAAGAAGAATACTGTTCCCAAGTCATCAGTTGGGGTGTCCAAGAAAAAGGGCAAGAAGAAACAAGTTGCAGACAAAGGAAAATGTTTCCATTGTGGCAAAGATGGGCATTGGAAAAGAAATTGCCCTCAATACTTAGAGGAATTGAAGGCAAGCAAGGGAAAAGGTGTGCCTTCAGAAGGTATGTCTATTTCTTGTTGTTTTAATTCTAATAGTCCATATAGAACATATACTGCATGGGTTCTTGATACGGGTGCAAGTTCTCACATTTGTACCTCTATGCAGGAACTAGCAAGTAGTAGGGTTCTCAGGAGCAATGAAGTGACCTTGAAGATTGGCAATGGAGCAAGTGTTGCAGCCAAAGCTGTGGGTTCAACTTCACTATTATTAATGAATAATCATGTTATATTTTGGATCATGTATTGGTTTTACCAAATGCTTATCGAAACATTATCTCAATTTCTAGTTTGACTAAAGTTGGTTATTATTTTGATTTTAAGGATAATGTTTGCAACATTTATTTTGGAAATAATGTTGTTGGCGTTGGTTACTTGCATGATGGGCTTTATTACTTAAACACCAAAAACAAAGCATCTCCTAGAATTGCCGAAATGAATGCTATAACTAATTCAACCCCTAGTCTAAAACAAATTTGGCACTTGAGATTAGGTCATGTTGCAGAGGATAGGATAAACAAGTTGGAGAAGATGGGATTATTAGTTCCTTTGGGTTCTGAACCCACTCCAACTTGTGAATCATGTCTTCAAGGCAAAATGACTCGATCTTCATTTGTAGGACAAATGGAAAGGGCCAAGGAAGTTTTAGAGCTTGTGCATAGTGATGTGTGTGGCCCATTTAGTGTAATGGCTAGAGGTGGATATCACTACTTCATAACCTTTACTGATGATTTGTCTAGGTATGGGTATGTTTATCTTATGAAGAATAAACATGAATCCTTTGAAAAGTTTAAGGAATTCAAATCAGAAGTAGAGAAGCAAATAGGAAAGAACATCAAAGTTCTTCGATCCGATCGAGGAGGAGAGTATTTAAGTACTGAATTTGATGAATTTCTAAAATTACATGGCATTATTTCACAACGCACTCCTCCAGGAACACCACAATTAAATGGTGTTTCTGAAAGGAGAAACCGTACCTTATTAAACATGGTGCGGTCTATGATGAGTTATACAGATCTTCCCATCTCGTTTTGGGGATATGCGTTGTATACTGCTTGCTACATTCTTAATAGAATTCCATCTAAGTCAGTCCCTACTACTCCATTCGAAATATGGAAGGGTAGGAAGCCTAGTCTTAAACATGTTAAGATTTGGGGCTGTCCAGCATTCATTAAGAAGTTGAACACTGACAAATTGGAAACTCGGTCCTTAAAAGGAAGGTTTGTTGGGTATCCAAATGATAGTTTTGGATATTATTTCTATCTTCCTACTGAACAAAGAGTTGTTATCAGTAGAGATGCTATTTTTCTTGAAAAAGAGTTTGTTCAAGAAGGAGGCATAGGAAGGGAAATAAAACTAGATGAAGAGTCATTGGCCCAACAAATTGATCAAGTGTCCGAACCAATGGATATTGATCAACCAGTGAAAGAGCTCATTCAGAATGAGAATGTCATAGAACCTCGAAGGTCAAGTAGGGTAATTCGTACTCCCGCGAGATACCTTGATCTTCATGAAAATGTGCAAGAGTTGTTCATACATGGAGATAATGATCATAGAGATGATCCTACTACTTATGAAGAAGCTATATCTGATATAGATTCTTCAAAATGGCTAGAGGCCATGAAGTCCGAAATGGATTCCATGTACTCGAATCAAGTCTGGGATTTAGTTGATCCACCTGAGGGTATAGTACCTATTGGGAACAAATGGATCTATAAGAGAAAGATTGGTCCGGATGGAAAGGTAGAGACCTTTAAGGCAAGACTAGTGGCAAAAGGGTATCGGCAAAGGGAGGGAGTTGACTATGAAGAGACTTTCTCGCCTGTAGCCATGCTTAAATCCATTAGAATATTGCTAGCCATAGCAGCACACCATGATTATGAGGTTTGGCAAATGGATGTCAAAACCGCTTTCCTTAATGGATACATTGAGGAACACATATTCATGGATCAACCCAAGGGTTTTGAATCTGAGGATAGGTCTAAGGTGTGCAAACTTAAGAGATCCATTTATGGTCTTAAGCAAGCTTCGAGGAGCTGGAATCTTCGTTTTGATGAGGCCATTAAGTCCTTTGATTTCATCAAGAATGAAGATGAACCATGTGTATACAAAAAGGTCAGTGGGAGCAAGATCGTCTTTCTTGTATTATATGTGGATGACATTCTACTAATCGGGAATGATGTTGGTATGCTTACAACTGTAAAGGTTTGGTTGTCAAAGACTTTCTCCATGAAAGATTTGGGAGAAGTAACCTATATTCTAGGGATTCGGATCTATAGAGATAGATCGAAGAGATTGATAGGCCTTTCCCAAAGTCTTTACTTGGACAAGGTATTGAAAAGGTTCAATATGCTTGATTCCAAGAGAGGTTTACTCCCTGTGAGACACGGTATTCATCTCTCTAAAGCGATGTCGCCCAAGACACCTGAAGAGAGGGAGAAGATGGCTAAAGTACCCTATGCTTCAGCCATCGGTAGCCTTATGTATGCAATGTTGTGTACAAGGCCGGATATCGCATATGCTGTTAGTATAACTAGCAGATTTCAGTCCCACCCAGATCGAACATTGGGTAACTGTCAAGAACATCCTTAAATACTTGAGAAGAACTAAGGACTTGATCTTGGTATATGGAGGATATGACTTAAAGCTGGACGGTTTTACAGACTCTGATTTCCAATCAGATGTAGATGATAGAAAGTCTATCTCGGGTTATATATTCACTTGTAATGGAGGAGCAATTAGTTGGAAAAGTTCCAAACAGTCAACAACTGCAGACTCCACTACAGAAGCTGAATATATTGCTGCATCAGATGCGGCAAAAGAGGCAGTTTGGATTAGAAAGTTTGTAACAGAACTTGGTGTAGTTCCTTCCATATCGTCACCACTTGCTCTTCATTGTGACAATAGTGGAGCCATAGCTCAGGCAAAGGAACCTAGAGCACACCAGAAGTCCAAACATATTGAAAGAAGATTTCATGTTATCCGAGAAATAGTCGGGCGAGGCGATATAGCCATGCAGAAGGTAGCTTCAGCAGACAATGTTGCTGATCCACTCACAAAAGCCATGACACAACAGCAACTGGACAAACATCTTGAAAAGATGGGTCTTAAATACTGTACTGAATGGCTCTAGTGCAAGTGGGAGATTGTTAGTTGTATGCCCTAGAGCTAATATATGTATAAACAATTCCTATTAATGGCAGTTTATTATTCTTTTATTCATAATTTGTGTATGTTTATTAGAATAAGTCCATTAGATACTTGTTAGACACTTCATTCTCAAGAGTTGAGAATATGAGTGACGGAGTAGTCTAGTACAAGATCTTTAAAATAGTTCACTATCATAGGAATATTAACTGGGCATTATTATTCCGGAAGATTGTCACCTCTATCTGTTTCCATGATTAGTAGAATGTACTAATGAAGATGGAATAGTGAGTCTCATGCTATATAACATTAGATGTCAAAACAGATATGTGGACACTTATGTGATAAGTGGGTCGAACGTGACGTATAGATAATGTTTACATGGTATTTTACTAATGTCAATGAAACATTATCTAGATCATATTAGTGCATATAATCCTTTGACCTGAGATGGCACGGTTATCTTGTACATAGGTAACTATAGTTTGCTACTGCTTATATACTTATGTTAAGTATTATCATTAGGCAGTTTGCGGCTATAGTTAGTTACGTATGGAGATAGGTGAACAGTCAAGAAGGAATTCATTACCTTGAGTAAACAAGGATAGTTCCTATGGATATAAGGTTATTCTTGATCATGAAATCCTTGGCCAAGGTACTTGGACTTAAATGAAAAGAGTTTCTATTTCATGTCCTATTGATCAAAGAATAGAAACCTAAAAAGTCCATATGGTCTAAGCTATAGGGTTTGACATTACCCATGACCCTGGCTGGATCGGGATGCTGTAATGAAAGGATTTGAGTGCATGGCAAATATGATTGATGGTTCATCAGAATATTTTAATTAATATATTCATCCCTATTTGGGTGGTCATGGCATCTTTGTGCTAGGTGTTACCCATGACTTATGAGAGCCGAGGGTATTTTGGGAATTTTACTTTAGGTACGGAAATAAGTTTCCGATAAAATCAAAAGGTTGATTTTATAATCTCATTACCAATTAGAGATGAACCTAGTTAGTCACACACAATAGGACATGTACTCGCCAAGAATGAATTAATTCTAATTAAAATAGTTAATTAGAATTTTAATTATTGGATTAGACTTGCAATTTGATTGCAGGGTTGCTAGCACATCCCGAAGTCAAGTCTAGGGTGAAGGTGGATCCTCATAAGGAAAGTTTCTATAAAATGGAAGGTCCATATTTTAGAAACTCATGTTAAGGGGTTTTTGGTCTTTTCTAATTTTGGGTTAATATAAGATATGAGATGACTTATATTTTAATTGGCCTATTTAAAATAAGAATTATTTGAGAAATAATTCTATTTTAAATGGTTTATTTGTTTATTATGGGAATCAATTAAGAATTGATTATGGCATTAATGTCAACCCATATTTTGCAAAATTGTAACCCTAGAGAAAAGAAAAGGAAAGGCCACTATTGATTACAATAAATAGAGAGAGAAGGCTGAGGGCCAGAAGGTAGAAGACAAGAACCTTTGAGCGTACAAAACTCTCTCTTTTATTGAAAAACTCTCTGACACCACCACCCACTCCATAAGTCATCTGAGATTCTTGTTCTTCAAGAGAGGGCAACAAGGAACGGATCTTGGATTGAGAAGAGGAGTTCCTTGGCGGATCGTGTTCGTGTGGACGAGCTAGAGGTCGTGCGATTGTGCGATTGGATGTTCGTGAGACGAACATCAAATTTCTACGGGACATCGCTTCAAGAGGTAAATGTCTCATACGATCCTTTTATATTTTCAAGTGTTTACGTTGTTTAAATAATACGAGGTGATACCAAACTCATGAGATATGATTTCATGAGTGTTATTTGATCCCATATGAATGTGTTCATGTGATTAAAATTTTGTTTGATCATTCCGCTGCGTTTATCTCCTACGTTTTCTAACAATCAGAGCGTGATCGCCATGTCACGTTCCTTAGGAATGTGGGATCTTCCTTTGGTACTTACACTAGCTGGTTCAAGCCATGCCTCATGTAAGTTCTGTCCCCTATACTCACACTAGCTGGGTCGATGCCATGCCTCATGTGAGTGGGGGTACCTGCATAAGCTTTAATCTTTAATCTCTAGTTTTTAATCTTTAGCTTTTACTTGGCACACCTAGGCGTTACGTATCGCCGTCCCTAGGGTGCATTTACTGCCCTTGGGTAGCCTAGCCTTGGAGTGAGCTCGTCAGCTTCACCCGTGACCGTCGTCACACCGGCTCACCCACAAGGGGACCCACGTGCCTCTAGGTTGGAGGGATCTCAATCTGGCCACGTGCCTCTAATATAGAGGGACCTCATCTGACCACGTGCCTCCAACATAGAGGGACCCAAATCTTAGCTGCCTTCACAAGGAGGGATCCAATGTGTAACTGCCTCCAGGTGAAGGGACCCATGTCTTTATCATTTAACTGCCTTCACAGGGAGGGATTTCAAATAACTGCCTCCGAGTGAAGGGACCCACATTTTATCTTATTAAGCTGCCTTCACAAGGAGGGACCTCAAGTAACTGCCTCCAAGTGAAGGGACTCACATTCAATATATTCACATTCTTTCATTCTCATGCTTATTCAAGCATAGTCATACTGAGTGTACTCATACATATACTTCATTTATTTATATATCTCATCTTATACTTATGTCATTCTCAAATATAGGGTTTCTATATACCCATTCATACTCTAATTCTTTCTTACATCTAAGCATTCATAGCTTCTTAGACTTTTGCCGTAAATCAAGAAGATAATCTGGATCAGTCCGCTTCCTATGAATAGTGCCAGCCCTTACAGACAGTTTAGTCATAGCAATATAAATCAATTTAACACATATATATCAATATCAAACTAGCCATCCTCAACTCAAACTTTATATATTTCCCTAATACTTGTGAAATCTTCAATTGGGTCACTTTGTGAAACTGTCACTTTCGCCATTCTGCCACATTCTAGTCGGTTCTGCCCGAATTTCATATGAACCACCTTTATTTCTATTCAACTCATTTAAATCTGAAATTTGGATATGTCGTACTTCTATATGTCTACTTTCTAACCTCTTTGGTCCCATATCATTTTGATTCATAAAACTCAAGATATTCAACTTTTACCTCAGCCTGTCAGCCACTAGCCCGAATAACACTCTTAGAGGTATAAATTCACTAAAAATCGAAACTAAGCTCAAATTATGAGAAATTGGTCTCATATTGAAGCTAACAGGACAATCTTTCATTTTCCACAGGTTTCATTCCATTTGCTTAAGTATACCTCGAGTTATAAGTCCTGAAATTCTACATTTCTGAACTACTCTATTTTGGCCTAGATTGGACATAGGACAACCTCCTCGAATCCCTGGGAACAATTAGGACCATAACAAACTCAGAATCTTATATTGGGGTGTTCCCCTGTGTGTAAGCTTTCTAACAAAATTGGTTTCACTCGATTTGGAGTTGTATAAGATGAGTTATACCCTTCTAAAGTCACTCTGCCCGGATGAAAGTCTTAAACCCTAGGTCAAACTTCAAAAATTCATATCTCTCTCAATACTAATCCAATAACCTTATATGATATATGTATCGAAAGCTCTGGAAGTCTACTTTCATCTAAAAATGGTTTCATCGGATTTGACCGATTGTAGGCGGCGCCGTACACTCCGTCGTACGGACTGCCGTGGGATTCCTCACCAAGACAGCATCCTGATGCTTCTCTCCTTCTAATTTTCTCTTCTAACCACAATTTCAACTCAAGATTTCCTATTAATCCTATCATAATTCAGCTATTAACTCATCAAATACATGAAGAAGAATACAAGTTCATACAACCTTAGGGCAAATAATTCAAGAATAGAAGTAGAATCCTACCTCTTTGGAGTATGACTTGAGCTAAGTGCTGAAACTTGAAGGCTGGATAGAGTGGGAGAGTTGAGAAGAGGAAAGAGAGCTGAAGTGAGGAAGGGAAAGCAATGTGAGAAATGAGCTGAAGAGGCAGGAGGAGGATATATATATATAGACAAAGCCTCGAAGTGGCAGTTAGAATGAGTGGCTTTGATTGGATGAAATTTTGTGGGCAAGGTTCAGCCATGTCTCCTTCTTTTGTGTCAAAATTGCTCTCCACATTGTCAGAGAAGTGAAACTCGCTTCCAGCGTATCTGAACACGACATCGGAATTCATGCATGGTTAAGTCGGAACTCGGAATAATCATCTTGTTTGTGACTTGAGGAAATCTTGTTTATGTTGAGACTTGGAATCAAGGTCGGAGGTCGGAAGACATACAGCTGACAATCAACTGATCTCGGAACTCCCAGTTCAAAGTCGGGACTCCTTGTAATAAGATCGGATATCGGAACTCGTGTGTTGTGGAAATCAGCTCAAGGATCCGAACTCGTGTCCATCCCAATGGAGTTCAACACTAAGGCCGGAACTCGTTACATTAAACTCGGAGTTCGGTTCTCGTACCATTGTGTTAATCTATAACTTCTGAGATCGGATGAAGCATGAGGTCTGAGGTCGAAATGAGGATGCTTAAGATCGGAACTCGGGTGATTCAATCACATTTCCAAACCCAAGTACTTAAACCCGGAAATCGGTATCTTACATTTGATGAGATCGGAAACCGGGTATAATGTCTTTAAGACATGAAGTCGGAAGTCATAGACATTGGAAATCGGAGAATATCATAAGATAAAGTCGGAAATCAGGAGTTTGAGACTAGATGAAGTCGGAAATCTGAGGTCATGAAGTCGGAATTAATGCTGAAAGTTGAACATGAACACACAAATCGGGAATAGTCAAACTTAAACGAAATCGGAAGTCGTACCAATACATGAAGTCGGGAATTCAGCCACGCAAACTCGAAAATCGGGAATAATTATTCTAACTGATATCCCAAAATGAAGTCAGAAATCATGGGCTTGGAAGTGAAGTCGGAAATCGGAACTCGGATGTTACAGTTCTGATGCTATATTTTTCCTTATGGTAATCGATTATCAGTGATTGATGATATACGAAATAAAGTTTTCTTCACTTGTAATCGATTACATAATTGATTACATATGACTGAATGGGTTTTTATGGTCCCAGACGCTCTCTGGTAATCGATTACCAGCCATCTATAAATACATCTGGGACGTTCTCTCTTTCATTTTCCTCGCATTTTTCTCTTTCCTCCACTCGAAAACGTCTCTCTCTCTCTCTCTCTCTAAACCCAGCCCATCTACATCCTAACCCTTCCCTATCAACTTCTTTCACTAAATCCACTACAAAACATCGATTAAACATGTCAATCTACCTAAAAACATCATAAATCCATCTCACTTTCTCTCTTTCACTCTCCTTCTCTCTCTCTCTCTACCTCCATGGCTGAGCTTGGAGCTTGGAGGAGGAAGAACTCGAAAATCCACCACCATTCTTGCTCCCATTGGCTTCCTAAAGGTAAATCCTAATATCCTTTATCCTTCCTTTTCCAAGAAATTTGAACCTATGCTTGGATTGAAGTTGTTCTTGAAGCCTAAGCTAGAAATTAAGGGATTTTATGTTTTGGGGGGTGGTTAGCATTAATTTCTTGTGTCAACAACTGATGGTTGGTTAATTTATCGTATTTGTGATGTTAGATGACTCCTGTGACTACTTTATGAGCCCCGGAGCTCCGCAGGATCAAATTCCACTTTTGGGCTGGTGAACTGTGAGTAGATAGTTTATCCCTATCTTAGTTTCCAATATATATATGTGTGTGTGTGTGTGTGTGTGTATGCGCAAATGATTTGGTATATCTTAGAATCTTAATTTAAACTTGGTAGCCTATTTATTCAAAATTTACCACGAGACAATGACTGGATTTTCAAAAAGTATTGTAATTGTTGTTATATTGGTTTCCTATTAAACTTTGGAAAATGAATCTTGTTTTGAAAGGATTTGATATACTTAATGGTCTATAGCTTTGATATGGATTTACTCTGCATCTAAAT
This sequence comes from Pterocarpus macrocarpus, assembly GCA_031439585.1. NCBI lineage: Eukaryota > Viridiplantae > Streptophyta > Magnoliopsida > Fabales > Fabaceae > Pterocarpus > Pterocarpus macrocarpus. The sequence goes on along the minus strand of CM062515.1, from coordinate 46,471,367 downwards.
TGTGAATGACTGAGTAAGAGATGAAATAAAAGGTTTTCTAAATAAAGCTTTATGTTCTCTGAGGATACGATTTTATGTTTTATTTATGATATATTAGTATATTTTATGAGAATCATTAGTATATGTTATGTATAATGAAAAGGAAAGACTTGGGAAGTCTAGACTAGGATCTGCCTACTAATAGCAGTAGACGTTAGCCCTGGTGCACCTTGAATTATGAATTTCATAGCCACTCAAGGGAGTAGTGTATGCCTGATATTCACAGTCATACATATAGTGTGGTGCGTGCCTGATATTCACAGCCACTCTAATAGTGGTGTGTGCCTAATTACGGGATTCAAACAAAGGAAGGGCCACCTAAGTGTGATTCCTGCCTGATTATCCTGGAATAGATGAACTCTATGTTTTTGGAAAAGGAAATTTGGATAAAGTTTGATTAAGATTTCTAATTTGGTTTTATTATACATATTATTGTATTACCTTAATATCTATAAGTTTGCACATTGTCTTATGTGGGTTAGGGACATTTTATCTCTCATTGAGTTTCATAAACTCACTCCATTATTTCCTTTTCTTTCTCAGTTTTAGGTGTTCAAGTATAAGCTACTCCTTTAGTCCTTGTTATTGAATTCTAGATAATGTGGGTGAGCCCTTCTTTGTTCAAGGGCATTTTTGTAAATTATTAATGTTTGAGAAGCTCTTAGTTTATGGTAGCTCCATGGTACTATAGGTAAGGGGGTCTGGCCTTGTCTTGATTATTGTTGTTATTGTTGTATTTTATTTATATTTACCAAAATTATTGGATTTCCTAAAAGGATTAGTTTCTAAAGAATTAAAGCTATGTATCTTGGATGAACAAATTGTAATTATATATTCTACTTTTATACTGTGTACTGTAGGGTGCATTCTGAGAATGCCTAGACCCCCAATGGATTGTGTGTTTGTGTTTCCTTGTGCAGGAAGAGGATCTGTATTTGGGGAATAGTCTTGAATACAGAGGAGATTCTGCCCAAATTTTTAAGAAATTGTGTGATCGAGACTTGCTAGGGGACCCATCACCTATGCGCCGGTCACGAGCCGGGTTGGGTCGTGACAAGCAAGTTCTTAAGTTGGGTATTGTGATAACTCCTTTTGGTGAGTTATATTTTTAGTTGGTTTTTGTTTAACTTAAGTTGTGATTATTTAATTTAGCTTTTGTTTTATTTTATTTTAGTATATAGTTTAGGTTAATTGGTATTTTTAGTTTGTTATTTTCTTATGTGATTAGATACTTATTTTAGGTTTTATTTGATTTATTTTAGGTGCAAGCGGGCCCAGAAGAATTTGGAAGAGGCCAAGGCATAAATTTAAACTCAGCACCTTGCGCTATAATAGCCCGTTGCCGTAGATGGAAGCAATTCAAAATTTTGTGTGGGGCTATAGCGTGATGCCTTTTTCCAACATTTTTTGTTGTGCTATAGCGCAACCTAGCACGCTACCGTTTTTTGCAAATGAGCCAAGAATTAGGCATTGCGCTATAGCGCAACCCTTTGCGCTATAGCACAAGCCCGTCTGCAGCAAATTAATAAGTGGAGCTAAGATTTAAAAAGAGGGGATCCATGCACTATAAACGGTAATAACACAGATCACAAAGCGATCCCTAGACACTCCACACATTTTCTAAGGCAGAAAACTTCTTCCAGAGATATTGAAGGTGAAGATTCAAGAATTCCAGAGCTCAATTTCAACACGGAGAGATCCAGTTTCTTTCGAATTTCTTTTCTCTAGCAAGAAATCTTTATGACCTTTTTGTTTTTCTGTCTCTTCATCTTTTTACTATTCTGTTATTTTCCTTTTTTAGTGATGAACTAAGTTTCTCTTGCTAGGGCGTTAATAGACCCTTTTATATGACAAATTTACTTTTGAATTAATGTTAATCTTGTTTCTATTTCAATTGCTTAGTGTTTTTGTTTGTGCTTAATGCTTTTGAACGATTGACCACCATTCAATTGATTCGTTGGTTTACAATAACTAGAGATAGGGTTTGCAAACAAAGCTTTTTAACATAAACACCGTGAACTGAGCGAAAACTAGAGATAGACAAACGCGATTCATGCGGTTAACATAGGAACCCATAGAGCTTCAACCTTTATTTAGATTAGTTTGTGCTAAGTGATTAGGCAATCAATTTAGCATAAAGAGTATTGCTTGACCTTGAAAGAGGCTAGGAATAAATTAAGGGGAACCGACCATGAGTCAATTAGAATAGAAACGGATTAACGGAAATTCATAGTAAATACGTTTACAATAGATTAAATTAATTATGTAACAACCTCTATCATATAAGCCATGCTCGAGTCATGGAGTTACTTTAAAAGGTTGTCACAGTGCTAAAAAATTCTTTAAAATATGGAAAATATAATACATGGCCCTTTAATTGTTCACTTTATTACTAACTACTAGTCTCTGATACATAGAGAATAAAATAATTACACTTTAAAAGAAACTTGTGACCGACATAGTACACAGCGTCTACTTCTGACTAATCGTTAGCTAGCTTCGATAGTCTCTTGATCTGGCTAGCGCCTGATTCGTGCTCAATGAATGGCCCCGCAATCCGCCCTGCACTTGATTTCCAACTTGGGTGTTGGAATGTTTACGGAAGGAAAAACATACAAGCAGGCAGTGAGAACCTAGGATTCTCAGTAGGTAAACTTAAACCAATCTTATAATGTCATTATAAACATTCTAGCCGCTTCGGTTTATTATGAAAATATGAGCACATATAAACAAATAGTGGTTCAATTTTAAGTTGAAAATATCTTTCTCAAAGCGGGTTATATCTTAACAATCACTTACCATATTATGTGACAAACATAGAAATATGAATAGTATGATATACTTCAACCAGAATCATAATAATAGTATGACTTAATGAGATAACTGAAGATGTACTTATAGATGCTTATACTTGACTATATGCAAGTGCACTTGACTTAATTCATGTCTTTCTTTAACTTGCAACTTGATCTTACTTTTTTGTGCTTGGTCCCCCAGAGATGAATGGCCTCTCTCACCTCTGGGCAATAGCCTGCTTTTCAGGTCCGAGCTCGTACCTAACATGAGTGACGGGTTTACTTTTCCCGACCCTCACACCGGTCTATTCCCACTAATTTGGTCGAGGGCTGGCCCAAGTCTTAGACAGTACTACTCTGGTCCACGCTAGCTAGGTCTATGACATGCCTAATGTGGTAGCTAGTACGTCCCTCTTTCAAGTTCTTATCATCTTTCCTTTCCATATCTCATCATGCGTGCAAATGCTTTGTTCATACATGAATATGCCTCATACTTTATTTCTCATATCATATTCTAATTATGTTTGCATGCATGGCATACATGAACATAACATGTGAATGTAATATATTCAAAGTATAATCTCCCATAGCATAAGCTTTCATTACTTATATCATACTTAAATTCATCCTTGCATATCTGAACCTTATGAGCATAACATATAGATATTCATAACATCCAGTTTCATAGACTTCTGCCGTAAATTTGGCAGCATGACGGATCAGATCCGTTTCCTTATGAATAGTTCCAGTTCTCACAGACAAATCAGTCATAGTAGTATAATCAATCTAACATATTTCTTAATGCAAAACTTGCAATCCTCAACTCAAACCTTATATATTCACTAACACTTGTGAAACCATCAATTTGGTCATTTCTGCCAATTTTACTCAGTTCTGCCCGAATTTTGTATAATCCACCTTTACCTCTATTCAATTCATTTATATCTAAATTTTGGATATATCATAGCTCTATGTGTCTATTTTCTAACCTCTTTAGTCCTATATCATTTTGATTTATATAACTCAAGATATTCAAATTTTACCTTAGCCTATTTAGTCACTAGCCTGAATTACACTTTTGGAAGTATAAATTCACTAAAAATCGAAACTAAGCTCAAATCATACGAAATTGGTCTCATACTGAAGCTAACAGGACAACCTTCCATTTACAATAAGTTTCACTCCATTTGCTTTAGTATACCTCGAGTTATAGATCCTGGAAATCGACCTTCCCGAATTACCCTGTTTTGGCTTGGGTTGGACATAGGGTAACTTCCTCAAACCACTGGGAACAATTGGGACCATAACAAACTCAGAATTTCATATTGGGATGTTCCCCTATGTGTAAGCTTTCTAACAAAATTAGTTTCACTCAATTTGGAGTCGTGTAGGATGAGTTACACCCTCCTTAAGTCACTCTGTCCAGATGAAAGTCCTGGTTCCTAGGTCAATCTTCAAAAATTCATATCTCTCTCAATACTAATCCAATGATTTCATATTGTATATGTATGGAAATCCTTGATTTAACCGGCAGTAGGTGGAGCCATACACTCCGCCATATGGACTGCCGTGAAATTCCTCACTTAGGCAGCATCCCCATCCTTCACTTCTCCTAGTTTTCTTCTTCTAACTCTAATTTCAACTCAAGATTCCATATTAATCCTATCATAATCCATCATATACATTTAATATATCATCAAATTCATGAAGTAGAGTAAAATTTCATGCAATCATAGAGCAAAGAATTCAAGAACAAAATGGAATCCTACCTCTTTGGAGTGTGATTTGAGCTAAGTGTTGAAGCTTGAATTGTTAGAACCTTGTTAAGCTTGAAGGAGTGATGGAGTTGATTGAGAGAAAGGGAGAAGGAGGCTAGAACAAGAGGGAGAGGGAGAGTGGCGTAGATCAATCAGAAATAAGGGGGAGAGTCTGACTTAAATACATGGGGGTAGTTGGGATTATGAGTGTTGATTGGTTGAAATTTTGTGATTGAAGTTCGGCCATGTCTCCCACTTTTGTGGCCAAATTGCTCTCCACGTCGTTCCAAAAGTGGAGTTCGCTTCCATTCTACTGAAATCGGAACTTGTCCCTATTCCACTTAAAGTTGGAACTCGTGCCTTTTTTACTTGAGCTAGGGGCTGAAGCCGGATATCGGAACTCGTCCTATCTTATTTGAGACTTAGAAGTAAATTCGAATATCGGAAATCTTGTCTAGTTTATTTGAAGCTTGGAAGCAAAGTCAGATGTTGAAAATCATACAGCTTATAATCATATAATCTCGGGACTCCCCATTCAAACTCGGAAATACCAACAGAAATAGGAGGCTCCTGGGAATAATCTCAGAGATCGGAACTCATGTATGACGTGGAAATCAACTCAAGGATCCGAACTCGTGTCCATTCTAATTGGGTTCAACTCTAAGGCGGGAACTCGTTACATTCAACTCGGAAGTCGGTACTTGCACCATTGTGTTAAACTGTAACTTCTGAGGTCGGAACTCGGGTACCTCTTGAAGATACATTATGAGGTCGGAAATAGGGTACATTTTCTTTGAGACATGAAGTCGGATATCGGGAATCACGTTCATATTGTTCGGACTTGAAGGCTAAGTTGGAAGTCGGGAAATGAGGAATAATGGATATGGTTAAGATCGGATATCGGAAATTATGCTGAAATTCGAAGACTAACTCGGAAGTCGGAAATTATCCCGTTTTATGTGAAATTTGAAGATGAATTCGAGAATCATGAAAACTAATGAAGTCGGAACTCGAAACTCGTGGTGGAGGTAAAATGGAATAATTTAGCACAACAAAAATTGGGGATGTTACAAATTAGCCCTAGCATCCATCCCATTGCATTTGTTTACCCCTTTAGCATCCGGTTACATTACTATTTTTTTCTTGTTTATTTTCTTTGATTTTTATTTTAATTTCCTACATCCGTGGATTTATTCTTTTCAAATAGTCATCCCTTAAACTATCCGGTAATTGATCTATCCTCATGGAAATAATACTTTACTTATCACTTTATTACTTGTACGACCCAGTATACTTGCCGGAGCTGCATCAGCAGTTAAACATATAAGATATGGATTCCTTCACTTGGAGACAGTTATTTAGATCCTTCTCTGTGTAAATAGTTAAAACTATAAGATCTTGAAGCGCACTGTCGCAATGCACTCAAATAGACTAAGTTTTGAACAAAAGAATGTAGTAATAGGTGCAAACCTAGATCATTTCCCAAGGAATTATGCTAAATTTCGTGAATACATTAGGATAACCAAGATGGCAGGGGGTTTCATTAACAAGAACTCAGAAATCTAATTGAATTAAAGACAGTTGTAGAAAAATCACTTGATTAAGGATCGACTTAGGAAATTCATTCACATCAATTAGGATTCGTCATAGATTCACAAGAAGCATTTCGCATTCAGTTCCATTCTGTTAATTTCAAACTAAACACAAGAAGATCTTCAAGTTTTTAATTCAATTTTAACCTAATTCCCAAATATGAGATTAGCCTCTATTTTAATCTAATCTAATTCAAATTAATCAATCCAAATCTAATTAGGATTCAATTCTGAAACAAAGAATTCGATTCTAATCATAATAGTTTCATCAAGCATTGATCAATGTTTGAGAGACAAAATGAAAAATCAGAATTGTAGAGAGAAAGAGAAGAATAGAAACTGAAATTGAATCTAATTAAACACTAAACCTTAGAATCCATGCATTGAGTGATGAATCTCCTAAGCTAAAAGAAAATTCAACCTTCCATCTCCATGGACAAATAAAACAGAAACGTCCAGAAAAAAAATTCAGAAATCGAAAAAAATTAAACCTAAACTCCTTCCAATTCCCTCTTTTTCCCACTCGTCCATCCCCCTCTAATAGTGTTTTCAGAAAACTAAAAACCTCGACAGAGGGCCAAGCCCATCTAAAACAAATAGGTCCAAGAAAGACTCTATTATGGGCCTATTTACTATAGCCTCTTTACAACAAAAATTACATCTAGAATCTGACAGATTTCGGTCTTGAGGTCTGCAGCAAAGTTGTAGGATTTTTCGTTATCTTTCCAACGAGCTAAAGATTGCTTAATTCTGATACTCCTAGCTCAAGATATGGGCTGCAGAAGATAGAAAGGTCAAACTAAGTATGAAATCCAAAAATTAGCACACATTTATACAAGTTCTCAATGAAGGTCAACGTCATCAGACTCATTCATTTGCATCAATTAAAACACAATTATGATGTAAACAAGCTAGGAATAACACTAGAATAATGCATAAATGAATGCTCTATCAGATCCTTCTACTTTGGACGCAGTTAGCCAAATAAGAAACCTCCAATTTCAAGGCACATAGATCCCCTTACGGGTCAGTACATTGTGATGACAGTCATAAGTTGAGCTCACTTTTATATCAGTCTACCCAAGGGCAATAAAGATTAAAGACATATGCATGCAAACACCCTAAGGATAGCGATATGTGTAACACCCTACCAATTTAATATTATGCTTAAGTCATAGCATGAAATTAAGTAGACTGTGTTACTGTGTTGATACTCTGCTTACATTTTGTTTATCATATCACTCTTTTTTTATATATATAATAGAAGAAACGGAGCGCTGTATATAATAAATGTGATAGAGTTTAATATATCACAATAGAAAAGATAAGAATAAATAACACATATATCATCAACTGTATATGTGCATATATATATATATATATATATATATATATATATATATTGGAAGCCAATGCTTCAGTTTATGTACAAGTTTCAAAACAGGGTACATAAGTGGGCCGATGTACCAAAAAGACATAAGGTCCATATCAGTCGAAACGATCCTATGGGGTCCTCAAAGGACATTCCAAACCTAATGCTAAGTCTATGACCCAAAGCTGCATACTACCAAAAAAAGGCCATGCTGTAGAATATCACCTACAGCTGACTTACTCAGTCAGATAGCCATTGGCCATGCCAGGCTCGGCTGGAGAGTAGTCTGCATTGGGTCCTGAGGAGGAGGATGATGAGCTGGTGGCCTTCGAAGGGTCACTCTCGGAGCTAAGTGGAATGTCGGGTACCACCTGCGGGGGTGACACTAGCACAGGGTCAGTAGGAGCTGCAAGTGTTGCGGGTGCGGGAGGTGCTGGAGGAGGGTGTGCCACTTGCAAAGGAACCGCAAAGTATGGGGCAGTAGGGTCGAAAGCAGGATGAAATAAAGGAACAGCAAAATTCCTATCACTAAAAAGGTAAAGACAGAAATGGCAGGAACCGGCTATATCGGTGGAGCCTTTACTTGCGGGATCGTGTGGTGGAGTCAGAGGTCCTGAATCTCAATAAAGAGAGTGGGCGTCGAGTCCATTGTTAGCGTCTAAGAATAATGCGGAAATGCAAAACAAGGTGAGAATTTGAAGAAATTCTCAGTAGGGCTCGTGTACAGTGTTTAATTGACATCATATTCATTCTCAGTTGCTTTGGTTTTTATTTAATTATAAAAACATGGGATTAAACTGAACTATCCATATTCAATAAGTTTAAGAAAGCATCTGATCCGAGGTAAGGTTCAGTTTTACTTAAGACAGCATAAGAAACAGAATAGACTACTAACAGTAAAACACAGAATAATGAGCAGAATAAATGAACATACAGCAGTAAGTAAATATAACAGACAAAATGTAAACAACTTGTAATAACTGTTCAATGTAATCATGCATTTAATGTAATTATGCAAAACTTATTCTTAAACCTTTCTTCATAAACTTTTTCATTAATTGGTCCCTTGGGAGTTCTTGGCCATTTTAGACTCCTGGGTAATAGTCTGCTTTTCAGGATCGAGCTCATTCCTATACAGGAATGCTGGGTTTACTTTCCCCTACCTTCCCACCGATCTATTCCCCTTAACTTTATTCTGCGGCTGGCCTAAGTATTATGGAACTTTGATCATAACATAACCTTTATGCTCATCATAACATAATCTTTATGAATTTCTTGAAAATGCACATGTATCTTATAACACATGCATAGGTCTTACCGAAATTTTGGCGGCATAACGGAAGGTGTCCGCTTCCCCATGAATGGTACCAGTACTCAGTATATCAACTTATCAAAGAAATCATAGCATTTCATTCATAATTCAATATTAACTTCATACAAACATTAGTCACATTAAGATAGGGTTACTGCCTCAGCACAGTCATTCAACCCAATTTTTGTAACTCAAGCCAAAATTTTTATTTAACTCATCTGGACCTAAATTTTGGATATGTTAAAGTTTTATATGTCTATTTTCTAACCTCTTTGGTCCTATCTAATTTTGATAAATATAGCTCAAGTTATTTAGGTTTTATCTCGGCCTGCCCTATAGCTGGCCAGAATTACATACTTAAAAGTAAAAATCCACTAAAAATAAAAAACTGATTCAAATTATACAAAATTGGTCTCATATTAAAGCTAACAAGGCAACCTTTCATATGCAAAATATTCCATTTCATTTGCCTTAGTAAGGCTCGAGTTATAAGCCCCGAAATTTGACCTTCTTGAATTGTCCTGTTTTGGCCTAATTTGGATATAAGGCAATTTTCTCAGACCACTGGGAGCAAACGGGACCTTATCTAACTTTGAAATTTTTGTGGGATATTCTCCTATGTGTAAACTTTCTAACAAAGTTAGTTTCATTCAATTCCAAGCAGTATAGGGTGAGTTCTACCCTGAACAACCCAGTCTACCTAGAATCAAAAACCTAGGTCAAACTTTCAAAATTCATATCTCTCTCAATACTAATCCAATGGCCTTATATAATATATGTATGGAAAGCTCTGAATGTCTAGTTTCATTTAAAAATAGTTTCATCAAATTTAAATGGCGGTAGGCGGTGTAACATCCTCCCTAGTACAGTATTATGTTTAAGTCATAATACCTTACCTAGGAGTAGTTACTGCCACTCAATCAGACCTTGTCTGGCAGCAATCTTCGGCCACCTTCGCCTCGAAGGGCCCTCTTCAGAAACTTCTAAATTATCTGGAGATGACACGAAAAAAAAAGTGAGAACTTTTAAATTCTCAGTAGGATTCATTTAATTATCATATGCTGTGTCATCGTTATTATCTCGAGCTGCTTCGGCATATCATGAAAAAGGTGAACATGTTAACTAGACTGTTCAGTTTTATAGTTCAAAAAATACATTGTCCGAAGCAAAATTCATTTTATTCATGCACTTGTCATTTGGGAGAGCCAATACATGAAAAAGTCATGAAGCATATTACAAATAATAACTATAACATATTAAAATATAATAACACTAACATACTGGAAACTTGGAATTTGCATCTGCCTTCACTTGTACATGAATTTATGCAAATATACATAATTCCTTTTCTTTCTTGGTCTTTCTTTACTTGTCATGCACATTCCAGAGTATGATCGCCATGTCATACTCCATCAGAGTGTGATCGCCATGTCACATTCCTTAGGATGTAGTCATCACGCCATATTCCAAAGTATGATTGCCATGTCATACCCCATCGGGGTGTGATCACCATGTCACACTCCTTAAAATATATTCATCCTGCCATGTCCCAGAGTATGATTGCCATGTCATACTCCCTCGGGATGTGATCACCATGTCACATTCCTTATGGGTGGGATCCTTATGCCATATTCCGGAGTATAATCGCCGTTTTATACCCTCTCAGAGCGTGATCGCCATGTCACATTCCTTCGGAATATGGACTCATCATTATATCTTTTATCATAAAATCATAAATACATAGGCTTCGTATCTTATTCTCAGATAATGATACTTGCTTAGTATTTTCTACACATAACAACATTAACACACCAACATTTAGAACTATCACTAATTTTTGCCGGAAATTTGGTAGCATAACGGGTTGAGTCCGCTTCCCCATGATAGTGCTAGGCTACCAGTACAACCAACCAAGCAAAAGTTCAATATAGAGTAGCAAACATGTCTCATTGATGTTAATCATGTAGGGGTTGGACCTTTATATCTATCCTGCCCATTATACCTATTCTGCCTGGTTTTTGTAACTTAAGCCATAAATTCATTTTAGCTCCTTTAGACCTGAATTTTGGATATGTTAAAATGTCATGTGTCTATTTTCTAACCTCTTTGGTCCCATCTAATTTTGATAAGTATAACTCAAATTATTTAGGTTTTATCTTGGCACCTTGCAATTGGCAGTGCACACTTAAAAGAAAAAATCCACTAAAAATCGAAAACTAATTCAAATCATACGAAATTGGTCTCATAAAATTTTATTTTCAAAAAGTTCCATTTCATTTGACTTAGTAAGGCTCGAGTTATAAGCCCCAAAATTTGACCTTTCTGAGCTGCCCTATTTTGGCCCGGTTTGGACATAGGGCAACTTTCTTGGAATATTGGGAGCAAACGGGATCTTATTTAACTCTAAAATTTTTATGGGACATTCTCCTATGTGTAAGCTTTCTAAAAAAGTTTGTTTCACTCAATTCCAAGTAGTATAGGGTGAGTTCTACCCTAAACAATCTAGTCTGCCCAGAATCAAAATAAAAAACCTAGGTCGAACTTCCAAAATTCATATCTCACTCAATACTAATCCAATGGCCTTATATGATATATGTATGGAAATCCCTGAATGTCTAGTTTCATTTAAAATTGGTTTCATCAAATTTAATCGGCTGCAAGCAGAGCCGTACACTCCACCGTACGGACTGCCGAAGGGTTTTGGTTTTTCAGCTTCTCACATCTTTCTATTCTCATCCTTTCTTACCTCCTATTCGATTTTAACATCATCAATAGCCAATAAACCAAATATCATCATATTCATTCAATCATCACATCAAGAATAGAGAAAATAGAGCCACCATCAGCCCCATATACCCAAGAAGACAAGAACAAGTTGAATCTCTATCTTTATTTTGATGCAACAACTAGCTAGTCTTGAGTTCTAGTGAAGGGTATGGATGCAAGAAGCTTGAGGGAGGCTGAAAGTGAAAGAAGGAGATGAAGAGGAAGAAGAAAAGAGGAGAGGAAGGCTGCTGGAAGAGGGAGCTCGAAAATTGGGTGGAGAAAGAAGGAAATAATCTGATTTAATGGTGTGGTAGTTGGCTCCTTGTAATATGATTGGTTTAGAATTTAAAGCTGATTTTCAGCCAACCTTCCTCATGGTTTGTGGCCTTGTTTGCGCCACTTTGAGGGGTTAAGTGGCTGAGTTCACGGCCACTTAAAGTAGGGTTAATGAGTTGAAATTCTATTGGTTCGGTTATGACAGTTTAAAATACCGTAATATTATCGATTTCCTCTAAATTGGTAAAACGGTTTTGAAGACTTTTGTGAGGTTTTTATAAGTTTCTATCTTAGTTTTAATTTCTCTAATTTAACCTCTAATCAACTTCTAGTTAACCTCTAATTAACTTTTTAATTAACTCTACTAACTCAATAAAATCGAGTAAATAGATTAATAATGTACATTAAACGTTTTGTAAAATTTTAAGGCCTTCTGTTTCTGCTTTTCAAGGCTAATGGCATTTTCGTAATTATGGGTAAGTCTAGGGGCATCCCATGTCATTTCACATATGGACCTCCGTGGCTCAATCGGCTAAGGCTTAGGTTTCTACGTTTTCGTTACATAATTCTGCTTCGTTTAAAACCTTATTCTGCTAATTCTATTGACATAGGGACCTAAATATCATTTTCTAAAAAGTTTAGGGGCAAGGTGGTGAATAACAAAAGTTCATTGTTATTATTTCCTATTACGTTATATGGGGATGTTACAGGCGGAGCTATACACTCTACCGTACAGACTGCCAAGGGTTTTTGGTTGTCCAACCTTTCAGCTCTTCCTATTTTCATCTTTTCTTGCCTCCTACTCGATTTTAACATCACAAATAGCCAACAAACCAGCCAAATATCATCATAATCATTCAATTATCATATCAAGAATTGAGAAAATAAACCACCACCAGCCACCCACAATTAGAAAATCAAGACAAGAATTAAACCTCTACCTGTTGTTATGTGTGATATGGCTTGATTTTGGAGCTTGGATGAATAAAACTTGGTTGAACTTGGTGGTTTGATAGAGTTGGGTGAGTGGAGAAGAGAAGAAGAGAGCTGAAGTGAGGGAGAAAGGTAGCGCAAGTCAGGCTGAAGGAGAAAGAAAGAAATGAGTCATAAAAGCTTAAGGTGGTAGTTGGCTTCTTGTAATATGATCGGCCTAGAATACAAGGCTGAGTTTCAGCCAACTTTCCTTGTTTTTGTGGCTAAAGTGGCACCACTTTCATGTGTTAATGTGGCTGACTAATCAGCCATAGGTCATAGGGTTTTAAGCTTGTAATTCTATTGGTTCGGTTCCAACAGTTTAAAATACCGTAATCTTATCGATTTCCTTTAAATCGGTAAATCGGTTTCGAGAAAATTTTTATGAAAACTTCTATACTTCTAACCTAATTCCCTTATATCTAAACTCAATTAGTTGCTATTAATTGATCCTAAATAAATATTTAGTTGATTTTTAATTAATCGCAATTATTTGATAAAAACCGAACAATTAGGCGAAAAACAATAAGAAAATGTCGGGAGATGTTACATTATTACCCTCCTAAAAAAGAATTTTGCCCTCAAAATTTAGTACCTGAGAATAGTTCAGGATACTCTTTCTTCATATCTGATTCCAGTTCCCAAGTGTAGTCTTCAGCATCTTCTTTTCCCTATGCTACCTTTACTAGCTGCACGGTTTTGTTTCGAAGTTGCCTACTGCTTCTGTCTATGATCCGTGCTAGCTGTACAGGGAAAGTCAGGTCCTCTTTTAACTGTATTGATTCGGGTTCTAGGAAGTGTATAGGGTCAGGTTGATATCTTCTAAGTTGAGAAACATAGAAAACATCATGAAGGTTTGACAAATGTGGAGGTAAAGCGATTCAGTACGCAACTGATCTGATTCGCTTGAAGATTTGGAAGAGACCAATAAAGCGAGGACTTAGCTTCTTGACCTTGATGGCTCTACCTATCCCTGTTGTAGGTGTAACCTTTAGAAATACGTGGTCTCCTTCTTGAAATTCCAGAGGTTTCCTCCTGGTATCCGCGTAACTCTTCTGACAGCTTTGAGCGGCAAGCATCTTACTTCGTATTTTCTTGATCTGCTCAGTGGTCTGCTCAACTAAATCAGGCCCCAATAGAGTTGATTCTCCTGTTTCATACCAACACAGGGGAGATTGGCACTTCTGTCGATACAATGCTTCATAAGGAGCCATGCTGATGCTAGCATGATAACTATTGTTGTATGCAAATTCGGCTAACGGTAAGTATCAATCCCAATTCCTGCATTACTCCATTATATAAGCTCGTAACATATCTTCTAAGGTTTGAATTGTCCTTTCTGTTTGACTATCCATTTACGGATGATATGCAGTGCTTAGGCACAACTTAGCACCAAACACCTTTTGTAAGGCTCCCCAAAACCGTGAGGTAAACCTTGGGTCCCGATCAGAGATAATGGTTGAAGAGGTCCCATGCAACCTTATAATCTCTTGAATATACAGCTAAGCTAATTTTTCCAATGGATAATTTGCTCGAATGGGTAAAAAGTGAGCAGATTTGATTAATCTATCTACAATGACCCATTTGGCATCATATCCTGTTGGTGTTCTTGGTAATCCCATTACAAAATCCATAGAGATACTCTCCACTTCCACTCAGGGATTTCCAAGGGTTGTAACATACTAAAGGGTTTCTGATGTTCCGTTTTCACCTTCTGATAGGTCAAGCACTTGCTCACGAAGCTTGCCACATCTGACTTCATGCCTGGCCACCAAAACATTTTCTTGAGGTCTTGATACATTTTAGTAATGCCAAGATGTACAGTAAATTCACCCTTATGTGCTTCTTCCAAGATTCTCCTCCGAAGATCATTCTCCTCGGGTACACACACCCTGCCACGACACACCATATGCCCTCTTTATCTTGAGCAAAATCCGTCAATTTTCCTGATTGCACAAGATGAATTATATGTTGAAAATTAGTGTCCTGCTGCTGTGCTTGCCAAATCTATTCCTTAAAGCTACTCGATATCTTAATTTTAGTAGCTGAAAGTTCTTGGGAGTTATAAGGATTTCCAAATTAAGATTTCGGAAGCTTTCAATAAGCTTCGTCTTCTTAATTATCATCCAGGCTATGGTCAGTGATTTCCTACTCAAAGCATTTGCCACAATGTTTGCCTTACCTGGGTGATATTTCAATTCAAATTCGTAGTCCTTAAGAAGTTCCATCCACCTTCACTGCCTCATATTTAATTCCTTCTGATCAAAGAGGTATTTCAAAGTCTTGTGATCAAAAGAGACCTCGAACCTCACTCTATATAGGTGATGTCTCCATATCTTTAGGGCAAATACTACTGCAGCTAATTCGAGATCGTGTATAGGATAATTCCTTTCATGTAGCTTTAATTGTCTAGAGGCATAAGTGACTACGTTTTCGGTTGCATCAACACACATCCTAATCCTTGTTTGGACGCATCACAATAGACCTCAAATGGTCCACGAGGGTTTGGCAAGGCTAACACTGGCGTCGTAGTCAAGCTTCTCTTCAAGTCTTGAAAACTCTGTTCGCACTCCGGCGTCCATTCAAATGGAACATTCTTCCTGGTTAGCTTAGTCAAGGGCAAAGCTATTTGAGAAAAATCCTTAATGAATCGCCTGTAATATCCAACTAAACCCAGAAAACTTCTAACTTCAGTGACTGTGGTCGGCCTTTCCCAATTTAGAACTGCTTCTACCTTGCCAGGGTCCACGGAAATTCCTCCATAGGACACTACATGGCCGAGAAATTTTACTTCTTTCATCCAAAATTCACATTTGGATAACTTAGCATAAAGTTTCTTTTCTCTTAAAATTTACAAAACCAGCCGCAAGTGTTCTGCATGCTCTCACTCCATTTTCGAGTAGACAAGTATGTCGTTGATGAAAACCACAACAAACTTGTCCAAATATGGGCGGAATATTCGGTTCATGTAATCCATGAATACTGCTAGTGCGTGGGTCAGTCCGAACGACCTCACGGTATACTCATAGTGTCCATAATGAGTTCGAAAGGCTATCTTAGGGATATCTTGTTCCCGAACTCGAATTTGATGATATCTAGAACGCAAGTCAATCTTGGAAAATACCGTTGCACCTTGTAGCTGGTCCATGAGATCATCAATCCTTGGCAGTGGATATTTATTCTTGATCGTCACTTTATTCAATTGCCTATAGTCCATGCATAGGCGCATGCTCCCATCTTTCTTTTCGACTAACAAGACTGGAGCTCCCAGGGCGATGCACTTGGCCGTATGAATCCTTTCTCCAAAAGCTCTTCGATCTGTCTTTTTAGTTCTGTTAGCTCCAAAGGTGACATTCAATACGGAGCTATAGATATTGGTCCCGCACCTGGAATCAACTCGATGGTAAACTCAATTTCTCTCTCAGGAGGGAATTCAGGAATATCTTTTGGAAAAATATCAGGATATTCCTTAACAACTGGGATTTCCTCTAGTTTCTGTTCAACTTTCATCGCATTAGCTGACAAGAGGATGTATCCTTGACTCTTCGACCCACTATAGTTTACTAATAAAGAGTTCAAGTAGAAGAGTATTAAGGCTTGGGATTCAGAAGACAAGACAGAGGGGAATACCACTATCTTATCAGAGCAATTGAGCATGACTCGTTTGGCAGAAAGCCAGTCCATGCCCAGAATTATGTCAAGGCCAGATAGAGGAAGACAAATCAAATTGGCTGCAAAGGTTCTACCCTCAATTTGAAGAGGAACATTGACGCAAATTTGACTAGTTTTAACAGGTTCAATGATAGGAGTAGAAACTAGTAGATCATAAGGCAATTCAGAAATTGGCAATTGCAAAACAGCCACACAGTCATGAGAAATAAATGAGTGGGAGGCACCTGAATCATAAAGTACAGTTAGAGTCTCACTGTCCACTTCACAAGTACCTTGGATTAGTCTCTCAGACTTGTCAACTTCTTCTGCATTCATTGTAAAGACCCGTCCTTGACGTGGTGGTCGAGACGGCTGTGGTGGATTCCTGGTTGGACACTCATAAATTTTGTGGCTTTGCTTGCCACACCCATAACAGACATTCTGTCCTGCCAAACATGGTTGACCACTGTGATTCTTGCCGCACTTCATACAAGTTGGATTCGGAAGAGGCCTTAGGGGCTGCTTGCCTTTATTGCCTATCGGTGGGAGTCTCCTCTACTATTGTAAGTTGGGCTTGAATCTTGGGCTCTGCGGGGCCAACCCCTTCTTGAAACTACCATCAGATGCCTTGGCTGCCGCTAGTTTCAAGTTGCAATCTTCCACAAGTCGGCATTTATTTACCAATGTGGGGAAATTTCTAATCTCCATTGGCCCTATTGCGGTAAGAATATCTTCTCATAACCCTCCTTCGAATTTGACGCACTTCCACGCTTCATCTGGTTTCCTTGACGAAGCTGCATAAACTCGAGTTCCTTGGCATTTCGAATAGAGGCAGAAAAGTACTTTTGGTAAAACACATCTCTAAACACCATCCAGGTGACCGCTGTCTAAGATTCTTTGAATAATCTTCATATGCCGTTCCACCAAAACTCGGCATCTGCCTCGAGCATGTAGGTGGCAAAAGTCACCTTCTAATGATCTGAACAATCCAGGACAGACAAAATCTTCTCCATGGCTTTGATCCATTCGTCGGCTTTATCAAGGTCTGGGCGGATTTGCTTTCCTGAACTCAGCAAACTTAAGGTAGTCCAGGTCAACTCCTGGGCCATGTGGGTTTCCTCTACAGCTTGCCTCAGGTCGCCTGCCTAATTGATCCATCATCTGGTGAGCTGCTACGGCCTATTCCCGCATCACATGAGCCATTTCTCGTATCGTATCCATAAGGTTAGCGGGATCCCCTTGAGCTGGTTCTATGCATGGCCTACCTCGCCTTCCGGAAGCCGTTAAGTTATGAGCACACAAAACAAAAAGTTATTGAGTTGATTAGGCTCAACACTAAGTCTAATGTGCTAGTAAATAACAGTTCACACTATCAGACACTTCTTACACATGCACACCTATATCTCAGCCATATAGGCAAGATCTAGTGCATATCATCAGCTAAAAATAAAAATATGCATGAAGCATAATCAGTCCAATCCTCAGGCCTTAGTTAGGACGAACTACTCTGATACCAAAAATGTAAAACCCTACCAATTTAATGTTATGCTTAAGTCATAGTATGAAATTAAGTAGACTGTGTTACTGTGTTGATACTTTGCTTATGTTTTGTTTATCATATCACTCTTTTTTTTTTTTTATAACAAAAGAAACGGAGCGCTGTATATAACGAACGTGACAGAGTTTCATATATCACAACAGAAAAGATAAGAATAAATAACATATATATCATCAACTGTATATGTGCATATATATATATGGGGTACACAGCCCCACTTATGCATCCTGTTTTGAAACTTGTACATAAACTGAAGCATTGGCTTCCGATATAAGGCCCGTGTCAGTCGAAAAGATCCTATGGGGTCCTCAGAGGACATTCCAAACCTAATGCTATGTCTATGACCCAAAGCTAATACTACCAAAGAGGGCCATGCTGTACGATATCACCTGCGGCTGACCTGCTCAATCAAATAGCCGTTGGCCTTGCCAAGCCCGGCTGGAGAATAGTCTGCACTCAGTCCTGAGGAGGAGGATGATGAGCTGGTGGCCTCCGAAGGGTCGCTCTCAGAGCTAAGCGGAATGTCGGGTACCACCTGCGGGGGTGGCTCTAGCGCAGGGTCAGCAGGAGCTGCAGGTGCTGCAAGTGCGAGAGGTGCTGGAGGAGGATGTGCCACATGCAAAGGAACCGCAAAGTACGGGGCAGCAAGGTCGAAAGCAGGATGAAATAAAGGAACAGCAAAATTCCTATCACTAAAAAGGTAAAGATGGAAATGGCAGGAGCCGGCTATATACAGTGAGCCCACTGCGGGATCGTGGTGGAGTTGTAGGTCTGGAATCTCAATAAAGAGAGTGGCCGTCGAGTCCATCGTTGGCATCTGAGAATGCGAAAATACAAAACGAGGTGAGAATTTGAAGAAATTCTCAGTAGGGCTCACGTACAGTGTTTAACTTGATGTCACATTCATTCTCAGTTGCCTTGGTTTTTATTTAATTATAAAAATATGGGATTAAACTAAACTATGCATATTCAATAAGTTTAAGAAAATGTCTGGTCCGAGGCAAAGTTTAGTTTTACTTAAGACAGCATAAAAAATAGAATAGACTACTAATAGTAAAACACATAATAATGAGCAGAATAAATGAACATACAGCAGTAAGTAAATATAACAAACAAACTGTAAACAACTTGTAATGACTGTTCAATGTAATCATGCATTTAATGTAATCATGCAAAACTTATTCTTGAACCTTTCTTCATAAACTTTTCCATCACTTGGTCCCCTGGGAGTTCTTGGCCATTTTAGATTCTTGGGTAATAGTCTGCTTTTCAGGATTGAGCTCGTTCCTATACAGGAATGCTGGGTTTACTTTCCCCGACCTACCCACCGCTCTATTCCCCTTAACTTTATTCCGGGGCTGGCCCAAGTATTATGGAACTTTGATCATAACATAACCTTTATGCTCATCATAACATAATCTTTATGAATTTCTTGAAAACGCACATGTATCTTATAACTCATGCATAGGTCTTACTGAAATTTTGGCGGCATAACGGAACATGTCCACTTCCCCATGAATAGTGCCAGTAGTCAGTATACCAACTTATCAAAGAAATCATAGCATTTCATTCATAATTCAATATTAACTTCATAAAAGCATTAGTCACATTAAGACAGGGTTACTGCCTCAGCACAATCATTCAACCCAGTTTTTGTAACTCAAGCCAAAATTTCTATTTAACTCATCTGGACCTAAATTTTGGATATATTAAAGTGTTATGTGTCTATTTTCTAACTTCTTTAGTCCCATCTAATTTTGATAAATATAGCTCAAGTTATTTAGGTTTTATCCCGGCTAGCCCTGTAGCTGGCTAGAATTACACACTTAAAAGTAAAAATCCACTAAAAATCAAAAAATGATTCAAATTATACTAAATTGGTCTCATATTAAAGCTAGCAAGGCAAAAGTTCATATGCAAAAAGTTCCATTCCATTTTCCTTAGTACGACTCGAGTTATAAGCCCCGAAATTTGACCTTTTTGACTGCCTTGTTTTGGCCCAGTTTGGACATAGGACAATTTTCTCGGACCACTGGGAGCAAATGGGACCTTATCTAACTTTGAAATTTTTATGGGATATTCTCCTATGTGTAAAATTTCTAAAAAAGTTTGTTTCATTCAATTTCAAGTAGTATAGGGCGAGCTCTACCCTAAACAACCTAGTCTGCCCAGAATCAAAATCAAAAACCTAGGTCGAACTTCCAAAATTTATGTCTCTCGTAATACTAATCCAATGGCCTTATATGATATATGTATGAAAATCCCTGAATGTCTAGTTTCAAAAATAGCTTCATCAAATTTAAATGGCAGTAGGTGGAGTCGTACACTCGGCCGTACGGACTGCCGAGGGTTTTTGGTTTTCCAGCCTTTCAGTTCTTCCTATTTTCATCCTTTCTTGCCTTCTACTCGATTTTAACATCACAAATAGCCAACAAACTAGCCAAATATCATCATAATCATTCAATCATCATATCAAGAATTGAGAAAATAGACCACCACCAGCCACCCATAATCAGAAAATCAAGACAAGAATTAAACCTCTACCTGTTGTTATGTGTGATTTAGCTTGATTTTGGAGCTTGGATGAATAAAACTTGGTTTAGCTTGATGGTTTGATGGAGTTGGGTGAGTGGAGAAGAGAAGAAGAGAGCTGAAGTGAGGGAGAAAGGCAGCGCAAGTCAGGCTGAAGGAGAAAGAAAGAAATAAGTCATAAAAGCTTGAGGTGGTAGTTAGCTTCTTGCAATATGATTGGCCTAGAATACAAGGCTGAATTTCAGCCAACTTTCCTTGTTTTTGTGGCCAAAGTGGCGCCACTTTCATGTGTTAATGTGGCTGAGTAATCAGCCTTAGGTCATAGGGTTTTAAGCTTGTAATTCTATTGGTTTGGTCCCGACAGTTTAAAATATCGTAATCTTACCGATTTCCTTTAAATCGGTAAATCGGTTTTGAGAAAAATTTTATAAAAACTTCTATACTTCTAACCTAATTTCCTCATATCTAAACTCAATTAGTTACTAATTAATTGATCATAAATAAATATTTAGTAGATTTTTAATTAATCGCAATTATTCGATAAAAATCGAACAATTAGGCGAAAAATGATAATAAAATTTCGTGCGATGTTACAATATGTAACGCTTAGGTGTGTTAAGTAAAGAAAGTTAAAGAAAGCCAAGAAAGACATGTGCATCTGTATGTACATAAGTTATATTATGTTTATTTCTATCATGAAACTACTCTTCTAATTGTCAAGTATGTGAATAAAATTAACCTGCTTAGGAAGGGTATTTTTGAACTTTACAAATATGAAATCAATAATTGTATGGCATTATCATTTTTGTTATAATAAATTGAAGCAGCTAGAGATAATGACAATGACACTATATGTGGTAATCTAGGGAATCCTACTGAGAATTTATAATTCTCATCCCTATGTATATTCCCGTGTTATCTCCAGATAGTTCACGAAGTATTGAACATGGTCATCCTAGATGAAGTTAACTAGGATGATTGAAGACGGTTGGAGATTGCTGTTAGATAAGGTCCGTTATATAATAGTAACAACTCCTAGGTGTGGTAGTATGACTTAAGCATAGTACTGTGCCTAGAAGGGTGTTACATTTCACATATCATACTCAATTTAATGTAAAACACTATAATTAGCATAACACTTTCATATGTGATCTCTTAACCTCAAAATTAGAACCTAACATAAGAAGGGATCATTCCAATCTAATCAACATCTTTAGCACATTTAAATTCTAACTCTGAGTAATAACTCATACCAATTAGGCACTCTATGTAACATCCTCCAAACACATATGCCATGCTCGAGTTATGGAACTATATCTAGAGGCTGTTACTGCTACTATAAAAGGCTTTATAAATAAAAAGACATTATACATATGGCCTTGAAGTTCCACATTTCATTACTAAATAAGAATTTATAACTATAAATCTCTTATATATATATATATATATATACACATACACACACACAAAGTATTTACAATTTAACAGAAAGTCGGAATAATATTACATATAGACCATGCCTTGGTCTACAATCATTTCCTAGTGGTGATCGAAGTGAACACTCTAGTCCTTTGAACTGGACACCAACTATAGGCCTTGAGCTTTTTAATTACTTCCAAAACATCTGCTATGGACTTGGGACCTATGCTATATACTGGAATGTTTATGGAAAACAAACAAATAGGAAGCGAGAACCTAAGATTTTCAGTAGGTAAACTAAATCCACTATTTATACATAGTGTCATCATAAACATTCCAGCTACTTCAGTTTCTTATGAAAAAGTCGATGCATACACATAAGCACTGGTTCAATTTTAAGTTTGAAAATACCTTTCTCGAAATGGGTTATATTTTAACAACCACTTAGCATATCCCATGATAGACATAACAACTGTGATAATGCAATAGTTCAATTGGAATCATAGTAACATTATAGCACAATGAGATGCTTAAATGTGCATATGCAATGCTCATAATTGACTTTATGCAAATGCACTTGACTTTTTATCTCTTTCTTTCTTTAACTTGCATCTTACTTCTCTGTACTTGGTCCCCTGGAGGTGAATAGCCTCTCTCACCTCGGGTAATAGCCTGGTTCTCAAGTCTGAGTTCATACCTATACATGAGTGATGGGTTTATATTTGCCGACTCTCAAACTAGTCTATTCCCCTTAAATCTGTTCAAGCGCTAGCCTAAGTTTTAGACAATACCACCCTGGTCCACTATGAGGTGGAGGCTAGGTATGTCTCCTTTGCAAGTTCTTATATCCTTCTTCTTTCTTGACATCATCATGCATGCATTATGCATATGTCTCATATTTTGCATTCAAATATTCATGTTTGCATGATGTTCATATGCATAACATATAAACATTTGTAATTTTCACATATTTCTGCCAGAATTTCAACAGCATAACGGATCAGATCCGCTTCCCCAAGAATAATGCCATTTTAAGCAAACAGTTAGTCAAGGCAATAAAACCAATATAACACATTAACTTTTCAGCATTAATATAGATTTTTGAAACATTCAAACCTTCATTGAGTTTCATACATGTATTAAGGTGTATAAACCTTCAATTTGGTAATTCTGCTAACTTTACTCAAATCTGCCCAATTTTGTAATTATGCCACAATTCCCCTTTAACTTATTTAAATCTAAATTTTTGATATGTTGAAGTATTATTTGTCTAGTTTTTATTATCTTTGGTCCCATTAAGTTTTGATAAGTATAAATGGAGTTATTGAAGTTTAACCTAGACCTATGCTGTTATTAGATAGAATTGGGGTCTAAAATGTGAAAAATCTCCTAAAATAGAAATCTTGTTAGATTTCCTTGAACATTATATCATTTTAAAGCTAATAGAGCCAAATTTAAATTTCAATAAGTTTCGTTTCATTTCAATGGGCAAAGCTCAAGTTATAAGGTCTCAAAATTGATTGAATTGGCCTGTGTAACACCCTAATAAACCCATTCTACACTTAAGTCATATTACGATGTTTTATTAGTTCTTACTTATATTCGTAGAAAACTTAACTTTATTTATAAATTAAGTTATGCGAAAAATATGATAATTTTTTTTTTTCGAAATACGTCGTCGCTTTGCAGCGTTTTTGGAAAGTAAAGCCTGGAACGAGAAGACAGATAGGGAAAGAGCGTGTCGCATAAAATACATACCCCAATATCATAAAACAAAAGAAAGGTAAGTAAATACTAATTCACAAATACATTGCATACATGGCTAATCATTACATCCACATGGGTTCATAATATATATACATATATATCAGCATTACATCTAAGGAGGCTCATGGTCATGCCATGATCCAAATACTAGATACTAAGTACAAATTTAAATGACAAAGCCCATCTCAAAAGGGAATATGTGAAGGTGTAGAGCGATGGTCGCTAAAAGTCCCAAAACAGCTTCGTCTTGCATCCTACGTCACATGTCCACTCACAGTGTGAGGGATCCACGCTCCACTCCACCGGAGGTGCCATCAATTCTGGTGACGATACGGAAAGGTAACTAGAGTGAAAAATAAGATTTCTCAGTAGGACTCAAACCTAACACTAAAGTGTCGTCGTCATCGTCCCAGCCACTTCGGTTTTATAAATAAAAACAATGAGCATGCATAAGGTCCAATTCTTTGATTTTTGAAAACATGAATATCCGAAGCGGATTCAATTTTTAACATACCTTCTAATCATTTATATCATAATATACATGAGCACAAGTATAATTACATAAAACATGCATGACTACGCTATAAGCTTCTCCTAACTTCTTCTCTTTAAGAGTTTGGATCGAAGTCTCTTTTCTTTTCTTAACTTGACTTTATCTTAAGTCTTTTCTTTTCATCCACTAAACATAAGTGGTAATGAGCTCACACCGTGGCCATCGCCACCATAAAATTTCAGTACTTACACTAGCTGGGTCATGCCATGTCTCATGTAAGCCCTATCCCCTATACTCACACTAGTTGCGTCATGCCATGCCTCATGTGAGTTGTGGGTGAGGGGAGCTTAAATTAGGTCACCTTCCCTTTTGAAGGATCACACACTTAAATTAAATCTCTTCTTATTAGAGCTTATGATGCAAAATATTTCTAAGTCCATAATTTTCGTAGAATTTCGGCAGCATAACGGCTAGATCGAAGCTTCCCAAAATTTTGCCAAACAGAGAAATCCAATATCACATATCATTAAGCATCATATCATCAACATATCATATTCATATCATCATCATCACTCATCATCATCATAGCATCATGCTTGCATATAAACATAGGCATATTCTCAAGCAAAATTTTATGAGCTTAGCTTAATAAATTTAGTGCAAGCTTTTAATTGACATCGTCTCTAGTGTAAACTCTTTTATTAGGCGTAGGGCCAATTTCATCCATTATCCTCTTTGAAACTTTTAAGTTGAGTTATGAGGGTCTTTCCAATGCTTAGAGTAAAGGTCTTAGTGTCTTAAAGCTTCTTTCTCATTATTCTTTAACTCTTACCATAACCAGTTTTACTTTTACAGTGGGGCAATAACTTCAAAAATTCACCATAATTTCATCTTTTACTCTTTTGCTTTGAATTTTTGTGTGAATATACTTCTTTGAGTCTATTTTTAAACACAAGCCCCGCTCAAAAATTCATTTTGTAACTTGAGTTATGCACATTTTACTCTGACTGTTCAGACTTGAAAGTTCAACTCGAGTCAATGGCTTGTCAACTTCACTGGGAGTTCCTCACATGGAATCTGTAACACCCTAATAGTTCCATTCTATGCTTGAGTCATATTGTGGAATTACTAGTTGTTACCTTTGCTCGCGGAACTAACATTACCTTTTATAAATTACTTTTTAACGAAAATGGGGGTAAATTTTTTTTTTGAATAAAACAGGTAAACCGTTTTTGAAAAATCGAGAGCCATGAGCGCATCGTGAACATATAATACAAGCGTTGCTATCTCATTCATACATCACATTAAACATAAACAGACACATTGAGAATAATCATAATCTTAGATAAAGATAATATTCATTCCATAGCCATCGCATAGTTAATGTAGTAATAGTAATAGCAGCAGTCATACACAATGATAGCAATGGGTCCGATACCTACTGTCGGCCCTACAAAATATCCTAAAAAATACATGATGAAAGGAAATACATAAGCAATCCCATACACCCATACATGCCACAAGAAATATGATAACCCTAGCTACCACCAAAAGGGGCTATCCTCGTGCTCGGCATCGCATGTAAATCAACACCTCACACATCTGGTGGAAGGTAGCCATTCCCGAATCCACTGGGAGGAATATCACCACGTTCTCCTACTCGAGCACCGCCATGCCCACGAGGCACGGCACGAGTACGGATGAACCCGGGCCCGCGAACTGGGGGTGGTGTGTGATGAGGGGCTGCAGAAGAAGAAGACAAGTCGGACGACAGACGGATCATAGATGGATAGGAAGGCTCAGACGGGTCCGTCTCCACATGATAGCTCGGGTGAGAAGGCTCCGAAGGATCTGAATCCAACAAAACTGTCAGTGTCAGGCGGGTGTCCGAATCGGAATCTCCATCAGTAGGGTACCTCGGAGGATGGAAGGGTGGGCGAATGTCATCCATAGTGATGTCCTCGAATAGCTCATGAGGACAAAAAAACGGACTCATCACGGGTGCACGGAACTGGCGGCTATGGAACATGTAGACCCGCATCGCGCCGAAGCGGTCAAAGACAGATGCATTCAGCACCGGGTAGAAGTGCCAATGCATCACCGGAAACTCAATGAAGATCACCACCGTGCCCGACGCCGGCATCCTCTAAAGACGACACGGAAACGTAGGAGTGAGAAATACTAAATTTCTCAGTAGGATCGCGAGTAGACAAACACAGTGTCATCGTCACCGTCCCAGCCACTTCAGTTTAAATTATAAAAGCAGTGGACAGGTATACGTTCAATTTTAATGATTTTGAAAACTTAAACTCAGAAGCGGGTTGCTTTTAAACTTAACATTATAACTACATCATCATAATCTAGCATACATGCCGAAAGATAGAGTAAATATTCATAATGCAAATGGGCAACATAAGTACATGCAAGGACATGTATCATCATAGACTTAATCATGGTTATGCTTTTGACTTTACTTTCATTTTTAGCATGTGCTTAACATTCTTTACTTTCCTTTAAAATAGACTGCTTTTGGACATGAGCTCATTCCGTGACCGTCATCACGTAGTACTAACCAAATCAGACTAAGCCAATATTGGTTACCTCTTAGTTGGAGGGTCCTCTATGTCACCGTTGCCTCCCTCATAGAGGTTCCTTGAGTCTTTATGGATCGCTGTCTCTCACTTTCCTTACCGAAGTGATTGAAGGGTCATGTCCCATTAATTCTTTGCTTATCATTATACTTTACATGCATCATACTTCTTTGACTAGACACATGCAATGATATGACTAAGTCCATAATTTTGATAGAAATCCGGCAAAGATAACGCTAGACCAGAGCTTCCTCAAAATGCCAATCATAAACTTTCAACCAACAGTTCATCATATCTATATCATATCATCACACTCATCATTCAATCATGAGACAAAGCTCAATCAAACTCTTCATTCAATCATGCCGAATAACATCACCCATTCATATCCTAAAGGGGTTTATAGTTGGATTTTTCTTTGCGAAAAATATTATGAATCATCATATGATTTCTCGTGGTTACCCATGAGAGAATCACATAGTTAGGATATGTGTTTGTGGTCTTTTAGTTACTTAGTCCTCGTATGGAAGTATTCTTTACTTAAGTACATGTCTTATGGAACACTTGTTCAATTTAATTACATCATGTGATTGTTTCCCTTTCCTTGAGATAGTGCACTTAGTGATTCCTAGGTTCATGGTATGCTCAGAGGCCCTAATCATGCTTCTGTTCCCAAGGAGTTCGAGATCCCTCTAATCCTTGGGTCATGACAACGCATAATCACATCATGAACCCAACAACACCAATGTTCACTAATCACCAAGGGTGACTTTTAACTTATTCAAGTTACAAAGTTTTAAACTTTTACTAATACATATCAAGCTTTTACCTTAAACATTATTAAAGTTATTATTCTTTATAAAGTAGTCATAAAGTTTTATTCTTTATGAAAGTGAGTGCCTTTGACACTAAGCTCTTATCTTAAGATTGGATCTTTATGAAATAATGATACAAGTTACTAGCTTTTTGAATAAAATGTCTTGTTCTTTATAAAAGTTAACACCTTTTTGCATTGTTTTGGTTCAAAGTCTAAACTTTATGAATTAAATGTTACAAAACAACACTTTTATGACTTAAAGACTTCATTCTTGATTAAAGTTTGAAACTTTATGAAAGGTCTTTTCTTAAAGGTTGGATTTCTAAGACATAAAGTAACAAGATATCATTTTTTGACTCAAAAAGGCTTGTTATTCTAAAAACCTTAGATTTTTTCATGTATCTTTGTCTTCAAAATAAAACAAAAGAAGACTTTATGTTGGCACTAAAACTTGCGCCACTTTTTGTGTATCAAGAAGCAAACTTTTTAAAATTTAAAGCTTTTAGAATGTTCATAGTCTTATCAAATCATGAAAACACAAAAAGGTGAAGGTTTTCTAATCATTAACTCATCATAAAAAGAAAGGGACAACTTTAAGCAAGATACCAACAAGAACATACCTTTCTAAAAGAGGAAACTTAAGAACACATGAAGAACATCAAGAATGTAACACCCTACTAATTTGATGTTATGCTTAAGTCATAGCATGAAATTAGGTAGATTGTGTTACCGTATTAATACTCTGTTTACCTTTCCTGATTTATTCTTCTTTAAACAGTCATCATCATACTATTATATTTTTATTTTTATTTTATTTATTTATTTATTTTTGATCGGAATGAAATGGCGCGCTGCTATACTAAAAGCGAAACGAATTTAACTAAATATCACCAAAGACAAGAATAGTACAATAACATTTCTGTGTACGTGCAAATATATGTATACATATATATATACATATATCAGAAGCGTCTGCTTCAGTTTATGTACAAAGTTTCGAAGTAAAATATATAAGCGGGCTGGATATCAAAAAGACCATGATGCCTGTATCAGGGAAAACATCCTATGGTCCTCAGAGGACATTTCATAACCTACTGCTAACCCTACAGTTAAGTCTATAACCCAGAGCTACGTGCTGTCCAAAAGGGGGTCATACTGTACAACATCTCCTACTGCTAAGCTACTCGGTCAAATAGCCGTTAGCCATGCCAGGCTCGGCCGGTGAGTAGTCTACGCTGGGTCCCGAGGAGGAAGAGGGTGACGAGCCGGTGGCCTCTGAGGGGTCACTCTCTGAACTCAATGGGATATCAGGGACTGCCTGCGGTGGTGACTCAGGGGCAGGGTCAGCAGGTGCTGCCTGGGCTGCGGGTGCAGGAGGAGCAGGAGGTGGGTGCGCCATGTGCAGCGGGACGGCGATGTAAGGACTAGCAGGGTCAAAGATGGGATGATGTAAAGGAACATCAAAGTTCCTGTTGCTGAAGAGGTAGAGACGGAAGTTACACGAGCAGGCTATATATAGTGAATCCAACTCTGGGTCGTGGTGAAGCTGTAAAGCGGGAATCTCAATGAAGAGGGTCGCGGTGGAGTCCATCACCAGTGTCTGAGAATGGTGCGGAAGATACAAAACGGGGTGAGAATTTCAAGAAATTCTCAGTAGGGTTCGGGTATACTGGTTAACTAACATCACATACATTCTCAGTTGCCTCGGTTTTTACTTAATTATAAAAACATGTGTTCAAACTGAGATATCCATTTTAATGAGTTCAGGAAAATATCTGGTCCGAGGCAAGGTTTAATTTTACTTTAGACGGCACAAGAAATAAAATAGATTACTAATAATGGTATGTAGAAGGATAAACAGAATAGATAAATAAACAGCAGTAAATAAATATAGTAGACAACTGTAACATCTTGACATAACTATTTCATGCATTTATGCATTCATGTAATCATGCAAACTCATACTTGAACTTTCCTTTTTAAACTTTTCATTTTCTTTCATCATTTTTCCTTCTCTTGGTCCCCTGGGAGTTCTTGGCCATTTAGACTCCTAGGTAATAGTCTGCTTCTCAGGATCGAGCTCGTTCCTATACAGGAATGCCGGGTTTACTTTCCCCGACCTTCCCACCGATCTATTCCCCTTAACTTCTTATCCGGGGCTGGCCCAAGTAGTATGGAACTTTCATAGTGGCATAACCCTTTTTATAACTTTCATAACTTTCTTAAGAATGCACATGCATTAATATGAAATTCATAACTTGTGCATGGGTTCTACCGAAATTTCGGCAGTATAACGCAACGTGTCCGCTTCCCCATGAATAGTGCCAGCCTACCAGTACATTTACACAATTTACAAATTCAGTATAGATCAACAATTAGACATATACATTCATTAGTTTCAATCAAGCATCAATAGGGCTTTAGACATCAGTCTGCCTCATTCTGCCCGGTTATAGTATATCCCACCTTTATTTCAATTTAACTCCTTTAAACCTAATTTTTGGATATGTTGTAGCCTTATGTGTCTAGTTTTTAACCTTTTTGGTCCCATCTAATTTTGATATCTATAGCTCAAGATATTCAGATTTTATCCCAGCATGCCCAATGGCTAGCCAGAATCAGGCAACGAAAAGTAAAAATCAACTAAAAATTGAAAACTGACTCAAATTACTCGAAATTGGACTCATATTAAAGCTAACAGGGTAAAGTTTTATTTTCAAAAGTTCCATTTCATTTGGATTATTAGAGCTCGAGTTATAAGCCCCGAGTTCTGACCTTCCTAAACTGCCCTGTTCTGGCCCGGTTTGGACATAGGACAACTTTCTTGGATCACTGGGAGCAACTGGGACCTTATCTAATTCTGAAATTTTTATGCAATATTCTCCTATGTGTAAGCTTTCTAAAAAAGTTTGTTTCATGCATTTTCAAGTAGTATAGGTCGAGTTCTACCCTAAATAACCTAGTCTGCCCGGAGCCAGAGTCAAAACCCTAGGTCGAAGTTCAAAAATTCATAACTCTCTCAATTCTACTCCAAAATCCTTATATGATATATCTATGGAAAGCCCTGGATGTCTAGTTTCATTTAAAATTGGTTTCATCAAATTTTATAGGCTGTAGGCGGAGCCGTACACTCCGCCGTACAGACTGTCGAGGGGTTTTGGGTTCTCCAACTCTCCATCTCTTCCTATTTCCATTCTTTCTTGGTTCAAATTCGGTTTCAACCAAACAAACAGCCCAAAACCAATCACATATCATCATAATCATCCATTTAACACATCAAGAATCATGAAAATAACCCAAACTCAGCCAGCCCATACCACAGATTTGGTGCAATTGTTAAACTCCTACCTTTGTTCCAAGTGATTGTGCTGGATTTTTTAAGGCTTGGATGAGCAAGGCTTGAATTGTCTTGATGTTTGGTTGAAGTTGTGTGTGTGAAGGAAGGAAGAAGAGAGCTGAATGAGAGGAGAAAAAGTGGCGCAAGAGAGGTCAAAATATGTGATAAAAGGAGCTGAAATTCTGATCACATGGTGG
Source organism: Pterocarpus macrocarpus (assembly GCA_031439585.1). Lineage (NCBI taxonomy): Eukaryota > Viridiplantae > Streptophyta > Magnoliopsida > Fabales > Fabaceae > Pterocarpus > Pterocarpus macrocarpus. The sequence goes on along the minus strand of CM062515.1, from coordinate 46,440,124 downwards.
TGTGTAGGTGGCTTTCTTCTTGCAATTTGATTGGTCTAAAATGTTTGGCTGAAATTCAGCCAGCCTTCTTCACTTTCTATGGCCTTCTTTTGTGCCATTTAGTGGGCTTAAGTGGCTCAGTTCTCAGCCACTTAAAGTAGGGTTAATGGGTTGAAATTCTACATTGGTTCAGGCATAGCTTAAAATATCAGAATGTTACCGATTTCCTTTAAATCGGTAAATCGGTTTTCAATAAAATTTTTATGAAATCTCCTATACTCTAACTCAATTCTCTCTTATCTAGACTCAAGTAATTGCTAATCAATTGAGTCTAAATAATTGTTTAACCAAATCTTGATTATTCTCAATTATTCGATAAAACCGAATAATTAGACGAAAAACAGTGGATGTTACAAAGAACACATTTTTCCAAAATAGGAAACTTAATAACACAAACTTAAGAACACATGAAGAACATCAAGAACACATTTTTCCAAAAGAGGAAACTTAAGAACACATGAAGAACATCAAGAACACATTTTACTAAAAATGAAAACTTTGGCTCTTGGAGAGCATGAAGGATCTTCTCAAGTTTTCACTTAGAAATCTTGGTCATGAAAGAACCAAGCTCCAAGCTTTCTTGAGTAAACAAAATGAAAAAGATGAAGATCACTACCTAAGCTTGGAAAGTGGCGTCTTTGAGGAAGGAGAAAAAGATGAAGAAGACTCCTCCTTGGTTGATGATGGTGGCGGTTTTGAATGAGCAAGGAGAGAACTCTTGAATTCTCTTGAAAATGAGTCTTGTAGTGTTTAGATCTTATCTCCAAAGACCAAAAGATGTGATCTTTGAAGGGCTTAGTGAGGAAGGTTTGGTTATGGAGGTGGAGAATGATGAAGAAGATGATGAAGAAGAAGAGGAAATGTAAAGAGAGGTTGGAGAGTTTGAGAACTTTAGAAAGAGAATGAGAAGTTGAAAAATGAAGTGAATGTGTGTGTGTTGTGTTGTTGAGGTCGTAACTTTTAGTAGGGTGGGGGGAGATATTTTTGCTTCACTTTGTGTTAATTAAGGTTTAGAGAGATAAATTGGATGATGGGGGAACAAAGTATGGTCAAACTCTTACATAAATTAGTCTTGTCTCATGCTTTATGCTTTTATGACATCACTCTTTACTTTATTGTCTAGTTGACTAAATTTGAATTTAATCATGTGATTAAGTGCTCATACAACTTAATTAAGGTGATTAAGCAAGAATTAGTGATTAACACACAAGAACACGATTAACAAAAATTAATCTTATGATTAAGCTTAATTAACCTTAATTAAACTCGAGTAAGCTAATTAAGGACGATTAGTGCTTAATTAAGCTATAAGGCTCTGACTTGCTCAATTAGGGATTATCTAATCTCGATTAAGCATTCTCTTGACTCTTCCCATCCAAGTCAACTCCTTAATTAAGCCTTAGTCTCATAATTTCTCATTAAGTGCCTAATTACTCAAGGTTATTGAGGTAATTTAGCACGACATGAAATTGAGGATGTTATAGAATCTAACAAAACTGTTTTATGGGGGTGTTCTTCTATATCTTAGCTTTCTAAAAAACTTGGTCCCACTCAAAAATAATTTTTGTAGCTCCAGTTATAAGGTTTTTAGTGCAGACTGCCCAAACAAAAATCCATCCAGGAATAGCCAACTTTGAAAAATCATATCTCCCCCATTTTAAATCCAAATTTCACGTATTTTATATGTTTGGAAAGCTCTTTGAGTCTACTTTCACAGAAAATTAGTTTCATTACATTTTGATTTCTGTGGAATGATTTATACAGTATGTATTACATACTGTTAGAATTCTAGCTTAACTAGTTTTCATATTTTACATATCAAACTTGTGGAGATGTTGCTATACCACTTCAAATCACCATTTTTATGTTTTATCTCACCATCATATTCAAGATTTTAGTCACCAAATCAGTATTTTAAGACAAATAAAACAAGATACATAAAAACTATCATGCCACATAATCTCATTTCAAGACAATATTTTTAACAAGACAAGAAAAACTCATAGAGCAAGATATGGTCATGAGACCTTAAAGCAAGTCCTAAAATCACCTAGCTATGAAAAGCTTAGGAGTTCTAGAGCTTGAAAAATACATGAAAAGAAAGGGTTAGAGTCACTACCAAAGAGAGCTTCTTGAAGGATTTTGAATATGGAAAAGGTTAGAAAGAGCCTTCCTACTTGAAAGCTTGAAAATGGGGCTTGTGTATGGGTGATCTTGTTTCTCCAAAGACCAAAAATGGTGGTCCTTGAAGGGATTGTGAGGGTGGTGATGGAAATGAGGTGAGAAGTAGTAGGGAGATTGGAAGAAGAACAAGGAGGTTTGAAAGAACAAGAGAGTAGGAATGGGACTTGGAGAGAGGAGAGAGCTTTGTGTCTTGAGAGAGGAGATGAAAAATGAAATGAGGGGGAGAGAGAGAAGGCTGAATGGCGCAAATGAGGGGGAAAGAGTGATGTGATTTTGCTTTTTACAACAAGCAAAAGAGTAGGGGAAAACCTTGGGGCAAAAGAGGGAGTTGTGTTTCCTTTGAGTCTTGGCACTTGGGTAAAGACCATGTAGTGTTTTTCACATGGTTAAAAGCATGATCTCTCTTAGGACTGGCATTGGGTGAATATGATCACTCCAAGTGTCACAATCTTGATAGAGGAGAGTACATTTTTTGTCTTTACTCAAGAAATCTACTAACATGGACTCTTGATCTAATGGTGTATGATGAGAAGGCAAATGGATGGTCGGATATGGCTCTTGCCCTGACCAAACTTTCAAACAATAATTAAAAGGAAGTTTCTAAAATTTTACAATTGTTACAATTATCTAAATGCTAATTAATTCAATTGATTTACTTACGCTTTAACACATTTTCAATGAAAAGGATTTTCCTCATTAATTATGTAAAGAAGATGTGGGGGTTAATTTTCATGTGATTAAGATGTGATGCTTGTCATGCTCTTAGTTAATAAGGTTAGGTCACCTTGATTTTATGTTCTAAATCATGAATTAATAAGGATTGGGTAATTAGGCTTTTAATTGTAACTTTTAATGCATTATGTTTCAATTGTTAACTTTTACTTATCTTGTTGACTTGCCTTTAATTTACTAAGCCCTTGCTCTCGAGATTAGCTTATTAGTTCTTAATTAATCGCTAACCCCTCTAATTAGCCGGAGACACCAAGCTAATTAGCTTAGATGAAAATGGGGATGTTGCAGCCTGCCCTATTTCAACCTTCAGGATATAGGGCAACTTTGGTGAATTACTGGGGAAAGTAGGGAACAAATCAAGCTTTGAAATTTTGATGACATATTACCCTATATGTTTTCTTTCTAACAAAATTTTTTGCACTCTATTTGACTTATATAGGGCGAGTTATACCCTACACAACCTAGTTTGGTCAGATCTAGAGGTAGAAATTTAAGGTTAACTTCAAAAATTCATATCTCACTCAATACAGATCCAATGGCCTTATAATTTTTATTGTTGAAAAGTTATAAATGTTTAGTTTCACATAAAATTGGTTTCATTAAATTCTATTATTTGTAGGCAAAGCCATACACCTCATAGTACAGATAGTTAAGGGTTTTCAATTTGGATAGAATTTGTTTTGCTACTCCTTTGGTTTTTCTCTCAATTTTCTAACCAAAACCCAACTTGTACATGTGAATTCACCCACAAAAACTCATATAAACACAATATAATAGCAATTGAATGAATGAAACAAATATCTCAATCATTCATTGATTCGTAACTAGGAGAAGAAAACCATGAATCCTACTTCAAAATTGAAGTTTGAGCTTAGAAGATGGAAGCTTTGGGTATGGAAAGTGGTATGGGATGAAGAAGTAAGAAGAAGAGGATGAAAAGGGAGAGAAAATAGAGGAAAAGAGCTCAGCCTTTCTAATGCACGAAAATGAGAAGGAGAAAATGAGGAATTGTGAGTGTTTTGGATCATAATTGAAGAAAAGGGCATGTGAAGTTTGATTGGTGGATCCTTAGGTGGTGGAAATTTGGCAAATCTCTCCACCCATTTTATGGCTAAATGTGGCACCATATTGAGGTATAGAGATGGTAGAATCTCAGCCATTAAATTTAGGTCTTCATATTGTAAAGTTCTACTGATTCGGTTCTTGCAGTTTAAAATATCGAATTTCACCCAATTTCCTTCAAATTTGCAAAACATTGCTAGTATTCTTCTCATATTTTCCACATGATTATTCCAATTTCTCCTAACCCAAATGTTCATATTTCCATCCTAATTACTCTTATTTCTCTAATACAATGAATTAAATCGATTAACAATGCTAATCAGATGCATTATTCTTTGGGATATTACTATTTTGGCTTTTTGTAAGCCCTTGAGTACTTTCTATATGTTTTTTGTATCTAATGGCACTTTTGTAATTTTGAACAAGACTAGGGGGATCCCACACCATTTCACAGGTGGATACTTCCATGGCTCAATCGACGGAGAATTAGGTTGCTACGATTATGCTACGTGATTCTACTTTGTTCAAAACCCTATTATGCTAATCCTATAGATGCGGGGACCTAAATGTCATGTTCTAAAAAATCCTGGGATCATTGTGGAAAGAGCCTTTAGGGATCAATAAGTAATTACCAAAAGTTCTGGGGGCAAGAACCGAAAATAGTAAGAGTTGACATAAGGGCATTTTTGTCATTTCCTAACTTTTAGTGTACGGCAGTGCCATATTTCCAACGACAGTGTTATGCTACCTTATAGTACTAAGTGTGAGGATTATTATGGTATAGTGCGCCCTGAGAAATTTTCACACTGCTTAAGTGAAAAATTCAAGGTTTCAATTACGCTATATTAAAGAAAACGAGAATGTTACACTCTACACAATTTCTTTGATGGCTATAGGTATTTTCAACTTTTCTTAGTACAAACACCATTAAAACAACTTCAAAATTTCTCAAACTTGCCCCACATCAATACATATGGCCTAAAGGACCTAAAACCACTATAATAACATCAAATACTCACTTTAAACATAGTTTTTAATAGCCTCAAATAATATGGCCAAAAATCACCTCATAACTCAAGAAACTTAGCTAGTTGACACCAAATTCTCTAACAATACATCCTAAACCAATTCCAACCACTCAATGACATTTCTAAGGTGCATATAACTTAAATAATCATGCCTAAATTAAGTTTTGCTAACAATGGAAAGGAATGGACTAAAAATCACTCTTCTATAGACTTAAAGGAACTAGTTTAGCTCCAAAGTTGTTCCAACTTATTCTCTCACTAAACCAACTACTCAAGGATATTTTTAGCTTGAACATATCAGGTATTCTAAGGGGTAAAATAAAAGGATTGATTTCTAACAAAGTTGTGCTCATAATTATGCCCATTTTAAAGGTCAACTAAATTAATTAAACCTATAGGAACCTTAAACTTACATTAACTTTTGGAGACTTCAAACCTAAACACAATTTCCTAGTTTGAGCTAGTTTATGTTAAAACTAGTTAAATATCTCTCCTTGAGTTTTAATGCACAAAAACCATTTTAGAGGACTCACATAGGCTTGTATAAGCTAGATCTAAGTTTTACATATATCATTTCATTATTTGTAACCTTCGGAACCCTAGAATAGTGACCATAAATACTCATATATGAGACAAAACAAATGGGAATCCCTACCTCTTGTCCAAGCTAATCTCCTTCTTGATCTAAGTTCTAAGCTCTTCAAGACCACAAAACAAGCATAGTAACTCCTCCTCCTTCTTGTAAAGGCCACATTTTTTTTTTAGAGCTCTAAGGAGACTATTTGTTTGATTTTCTTTATGTGGGAAACTCCAAGTGGGTGAATGGGTTCTTGTGTTTTTAGAAGGAGGAGAATGGAAGCTAGATGAAGAAGAGAAAAAGAAATGGAATCGCTGTAAGGAAGAGATGACAGCAACTATTTTAAGGAGAAGAAAGGAAAAGAGTTTTATTTCATGGCTTTTTCTTATAAAGGAAAAATTGTGATTAAAACATTATTTTCTTTAATTAGGTGGCTAATTTCTAGCCATAAGAAGGAAACAGAATTGGTTTGCCTTGCTTACACTGTGTTTGGTTAGAGTGATTTAGGAAAGAAGGAAAAAGAGGGTAAGGAAATGGGAAGGAAAGGGTCTTATTTTCCTTATTTGGTTAGAGTGAAAAATTGGGAAGGAGAGGTTAAACAGTACTCCTTCCTTTGTGGGCCACGCATGAATAATGGGAAATTCTTTCCCCCTAATACCGAGTAGAAAATTATGGGGGTGAAGGCCAGATTTTTTATTTTTCCAAAGTTGCCCTCCTCACTTCCATCTCATCTTCTCTTCCTGACTCGATGGCACAACTTCATAGTGGCGGCGGTGTTTGGTGGTGGTCACCGGTTGTTGAGAAGGTGCACAACTCTATGACAGGGTAGTAGAGTAAGGGGTTATGGTCGTGATGGCTATTGGCTGAGGTGCGATAGTTGTGGGTTGTTAGCAGTGGAAGTAGTGCGACGGTTCACGGTGGCTTGAAGGAGTGGGTACTAGTTGCATTTTTCTGGCAAGGCAGAGGAGATAGGCAGAATGTCACGGTGGTGATACGATTAACGCCAGTGAACGGCAGTAACTACAATGGTTGACAGGTGGTGCTTCTGAGCTTGCGGCAGCACGAGAATGGTGGTGCATGGTTGGGCTTCAAAACCAGAACATTCTATTTCCAATGACTAGTGAGTTTTCTATTTTGAGCTTCATGCTTTATTTTGGATATTTTGGTTTGTGGCTTTGGGTGGCATTATTGCTGTATTGAAGGATCAAGGGGTGACCTCTAGTGTGAAGATTGATTTTTATTCCAAGGATGTTCTATTTGTGGGCTAGAAGGCATAGGTTTGTGTTGGATTTTGGTCTGGGTTTGGGTTGTTTCTAATTTGACTTTGAATCTTCACAAATTCCTATAAGCATTTGGCTCTATTTTGAGTTGAGTGTTTTGGTTTGTTTGGTGTATGGTGGTTGTTTGTGGAGGACATTTTGGATGCTGACTTTGGTTAGGTCATGCTTGGTTTGTGTTTTATTTTTGAGCTTTGGTTTGATCTTGGTTGATGTTGTAACATCCTCCCAAGTATAGTATAATGCTTAAGTCATAGTACCACATCTAAGAGTTGTTACTATTATCTGAGTGGACCTTCTCTGACAGCAACCTCGGCCGTCTTCGAAAATCTCTTGAACTATCTGGAGATAATACAAAAATAAACATAGGAGTGAGAATTTAAAATTCTCATTAGGATTCTCTAAATTATCACCCATAATGTCATCGTTATTATCTCCAGCTGCTTCGGTTTATTAGAAGAAAAGGTGAACATGTTATATAAATTGTTCAGTTTTATAGTTCAAAAACATATTATCCGAAATAAAGTTCATTTTATTCATACACTTGTTAAACAGAGAAAAAATCTAAACATCATCATAGTAATATGAAGGATAACTGAATAAGGATGATAGATTCATAATAAAATAAGGACCAATTGATTAACATGCATGACTGAATGCAATTAGTTCTTGATGTGAGTGCACTTTTATAATAACAATAACAAGAACACAATATATGCTTATAAAATGGCTTAGTACAAAATCATGTAAATGCATTCATACTTTCTTTACTTTCTTTATTTGGCACATCTAGGCATTATATATCGCCGTCCCTAGGGTGTCTGCTGTGCTCTTAAATCTTTACTGCCTTTGGGTAGTTTGATCTAGGAGTGAGCTCCACTCATGACAGTCATCACGCAGAACTAACATACAAGGGGATCCACATGCCTCTAATTTGGAGGGATCTCATTTGACCACGTGCCTCCGAAGTAGAGGAATCTCATAGTTTAACTGCCTTCACAAGGAGGGATCCACATCTTATCTTTTTTAACTGCCTTCACAGAGAGGGGTCCAATAACTGCCTCCAAGTGAAGGGATCTCATATATATAATTTCTTCGTTTATATGCAATTATGCTTTTTTTCATAAGAATAATCATGATCATATCATAATGCATGAGCTTAACATGTAAATGTAATCATATCACAGTTATTCATTCATGACATAAGATTCTTATAATTTCATGTATTTTCACCGACAATTCGGCAGCATAATAGATCAAGTCCATTTACTCTTGAATATTATCAATCAACCAGACATTCATTCATATAGAAAATCAATATAATGCATCAATCTTTCAATACTTTACAAAATTTGAAACCTTTGAACTTGAATTGAGTTGCTGCCAATTTCCTTTAGTTCTACTCGGTTTTATAAATTAAGCCATAATTTCTATTTAACTCATTTAGACCTGAATTTTGGATATATTGAAGTGTTATGTATCTAGTTTTTAACCTCTTTAGTCCTATTAAGTTTTGATGAGTATAACTCATGTTATTAACATTTTACCTAGGCCTATCCTGTTACCAGGCATATTTGCACATTGAAAAGTAAAAATTCACTAAAAATAGAAAAATAGTTAGAATTATACGAACCCTATATCATTTTAAAGCTAACTGGGCCAGATTTCATTTCCAATAAGTTTCATTTTTTTTGAATAAGCAAAATTCACTAAAAATAGAAAAATAGTTAGAATTATACGAACCCTATATCATTTTAAAGTTAACTGGGCCAGATTTCATTTCCAATAAGTTTCATTTTTTTCGAATAAGCAAAGCTCAAGTTATGAGCTCTTGAAATTGGCTAATCTAAATTGCCTTGTACTAGGCCAATTTGGACTTGGGGCAACTTTCATGAATTACTAGGAACAACAGAGATTGAATTTAGTTTTTGAAATTTTTATGGCATGTACAAAATTAGTTGCACATAATTTGAAGGAGTATATGGCAAGTTATGCCCTGCTCAACCCACTTCGATCAGGCCTAGAGATAGAAACCTAGGGCAAACTTTCAAAAATCATATCTTACCTAATACTAATCTAATAGTCTTATAATTTATATGGTTTGAAAGCCCTAGAGGTCTAGTTTCACATAAAAATAGGTTCATCAAGTTTCAATGGTTGTAGGCAGAGTTGTACACTCTGCAAGTATGGATGCTGTGAAGCTTTCTAGGTTTTCATATTATGATTTGCTATCTTTCTTGTTTTTCATGCAAGATTCAATCCTATTCCAACCAAATACTTGCCAAACTAGCTAGAAATCATCATAATCACATCATATATCTTCAATTAGATGAGCAGAGCAAGATTCCTCAACAATCATAAATTCACAAAAATCCAACAAGAACATGAATCCTACCTCAATTTAATAAATCTAGTAACAAGAACTAGAAATCTTGAGGGAGGTGATTGATTAAAGCTTGAAATTAAGATGAAATGGAATAAGATAGACGAAGAAAAGAAGCAAAGAGAGCTGCTGGTCCTTTGGGGCAAAAATGAAGGGATAAGGAAGGAAAATGTTAAGTTGATAAGGTGTATTGGTTCTTGGCTTGTATGGCTAATATTGAACCAACTCTTCTCTTTTTCTAAGGCTAACGGTGGTGCCACTTAAGGGGAAATGTGGCTGAGTTCTTAGCCAAAAATATTAGGGTTTTTGGTGTATAATTCTATTCATTCGATTTTGGCAGTTTAAAATACCGAATCTCTATCGATTTCCTTCAAATCGGCAAAACGGTCTTAAAGAATTTTGTGATGTCTTCTATGTTTCTATTCTAATTGTTTCTAATCCTAATCTCTCTAATTAACACATAATTAACTCCTAATTAATCTTTAATTAACTTCTAATTAATTTCTAATTGCCCTTATGTAACACCCTCCCAAGTATAGTAGTATGCTTAAGTCATAACACCTCACCTAGGAGTTGTTACTGTCACTTAATCAGACCTTATCAAGCAGCAACCTTTGGCCACCTTCAATCTTACTAGTCAACTTCGCCTCGAAGGGCATTCTTCGAAACTTTTGTACTATCTGGAGATAAATAAACATAGGAGTGAGAATTATAAATTCTCAGTAGGATTCATTAAACTACCATATGTTGTGTCATCGTTATTATCTCCAGCTGTTTCGGTTTATTATGAAGAAGGTGATCATGCCAAATAAATTGTTCAGTTTTATAGTTTGAAAATATATTGTCCGAAGCAGAGTTCATTTTATTCACACACTTGAGTCACATTGGCAATATTTCATATTTAGAATAATAATCACAGCATAAGTAGATAGAACAGTCTCTGCATCAATAAAATATGGGATATAATTATGCAAATATTCATACTTAAATTCATGCAAATGCACAGGTATTTTTCTTTAACTTTCTTTGTTTTCTTTTCTTGGCACACCTAGGCATTACGTATCGTCGTCCCTAGGGTGCTTGCATATGTTTTAATCTTTAGTCTTTACTGTCCTTGGGTAGTCTGATCTAGGAGTGAGCTCAACTCGTGACCGTCATCACATAGTACTGACCCACAAGGGGACCCATGTGCCTCTAGGTCGGAAGGACTCAGTTGGCCATCTGCCTCCAACATAGAGAGACCCAAAAGTTTTAGCTACCTTCACAGGGAGGGACCTAATGTGCAACTGCCTCCGAGTGAAGGGACCCACATCTTTGTCTTTTACCTACCTTCACCTAGAGGGACCTAAATAACTACCTCTAAGTAAAGGGATCTCAACATTACATAATCGTGTCATCATACAATATTCATCTTCATATCATAAATCTTCATAACAGAAACTATCATAATTTCATTAATATGCTTTATATCGTACTTAAATCATTCTTGCATATATGAATCTTATGAGCATAATACATAAATGTTTATCACATTCATATAATTCACATATTTCTGCTAGAATTTCAGTAGCATAATGGATCAAGTCCACTTTCCTATGAATAGTACGAGTCCACCAGATAGTCATTTGTACAGAAAAATCAATGCAAGGTATAGATGCTCCAAAATCAAACAAAGTTTGATAACCTTGATCCTAAATTAGTTTTCTGTCACTTCCTTTTGATTCTACCTGATTTTTGTAACTTAGGCCATAAATTCATTTTAACTCATTTAGACTTGAATTTTGGATATGTCATAACTCTATGTGTCTAGTTTCCAACGCTTTTGGCTCTATCTCATTTTGATAAATGTAGCTCAAATTATCTAAGTTTTATCTCGGCCTGCCCTGTAGCTGGCCAGAATTACACACTCAAAAGTAAAAAAATTCATTAAAAATCGAAAACCAGTTAAAATCATATGAAATTTGTATCATATTAAAGCTAACAGAACAAAATTTCAGATGAAAGAAATTGCATATCATTTGCGTGAGTATATTTTGAAATATAAGCCCCATAACTTGACCCTATTGGACTACCCTATTCCATCCCGATTTGAACTTAAGGTAACTTCATTGATGTGCTGAGAATAACTGATAATGAATTTGGCTCTGAAGTATTTATGGGATATTACCTTATATGTTAGCTTTCAAACAGTGTTGGTTTCACTCAATTTAGAGTTGTGTAGAGTGAGTTACACCCTTCTCAACTCATATTGCCCAGATAAGAATCCAGATCTTTAGGTCAAACTTCAAAAATTCATAACTAACTCTATACTAATCAAATGCCTGATATTTTATATGTATAGAAAGTTCTGAATGTATAGTTTCATATAAAAATGGTTTCATCAAATTTAAACAGCTGTAGGTAGAGCTGTACACTCCGCCGTATAGACCGCTGAGGAAAAACCCTAACAGCATCTTGAACTCATGATTTCCTTAAATCAATCCGTCCAATCTTCAATCCTAACTCAATTATACATCTTAAACCACCCATAATCTATCATATCGAACCAATATAACATCAAAACAAAGGGAGAAGGGGGACCCTTAGGCAACCCCAAATCAGAGAAAAACAAAAGAAAGGATGAAGTTCCTACCTTAATCTAGTGTAGTAGTTGATGAGGAAGGGATCCTTGAGGAATTAAGAGGGTTGGATGTGCAGAACAAGATGAAGAGAGGCAACTGGTTCCTCTTCTTCTCTCCTCCTTGGTCATAGCAATTGTAGGGAGTAAAGGAAGAAAAATCTGATTAGTATTAATGAGGGTGGTTGAAGGCTTGAGTTGCTATTGGTGCCTCCTTTAAGTGGTCCACAATTGAGCCAACAAGGCTTGAAATTTGTGGCTACCTTGCGCCACTTTAAGTGGTCATGTGGCTGAATCTTCAGTCATCAAACATGGGGTTATTGGGTGCATTATTCTATTGATTCGGCTCCGACAGTTTAAAATACCGAAACCTTGCCGATTTCCTTTAAATCAGTAAAATGATTTTAATAAGATTCCTATGAAATCTCGTATGTTTCAGATCAAATGTTCTAAATTCTCATCTCTCTAATTGATATTCAATTGTTCCTAAAGAATTACCAAATAAATTCCTAATTAATCTCACTCATTTAGTAAAACCGAATAAATTGATTTAAAGATAATGAAATTTGTTGGACGTTACATTATTGTATATTTATTCTATCGGTCTTAAACCTAATCTCTTTAATTAATATCTAATTAACTCCTAATTATCCTCTAATTACTTTCTAATTAACCTTACTTAGTAAATAAAATCAAATAAATTAATTATCAGCGCAAATTAAATGTTTTGTAAATTTAGAACCTTTTTTTTTCATAGCTAATGGCATTTTCATAATTTTGAGCAAGTCTAAGGGCACCCCACTTCATTTCACACCGTACTACCTCCGTGGCTCAATCAGCAGAGATTTAAACTTCTATGGTTTCACCACGTGATTCTGCTATGTTTAAAATCTCATTCTGCCAATTCTACAAATTTGGGGACATGAAAGTTATTTCATGAAAAGTTTTAGGGTTATTGTGGGGATAAGTCTTTGGGGTCAAAATATAATTTCTAAAAATTTTGGGCATCACTATAATTAACAAAAGTTTTCAGGGACACTTTTGTCATTTCTTAATTTTTAACATATGGTAGTGCCATATTTTCAACGTCAGTATTACATTACCCTAAAATCCTGAGTGTAAAGATCGTTATGGCATAATGCTACCTAAGGAATTCTCACATTGCCTAAGGGAAATAATTCAAAGTTTCCATTACGTTTTGTTTATGAAAGTAAGGATGTTACACCATACATAACTATTAAAACCGAATAAATCGATTAACAGCGTAAGTTAATCGTTTTGCAAACTCAGGGCCTTTCTGTCTTCTATTTTTCGTAACTAAGAGCATTTTTGTAATTTTGGGCAAGTCTAGGGGCATCCTGTAACATCCCCATATAACGTTATAGGAAATAATGAAAGCATCATTGGGCAAACTTTCATTATTTACATCCTTGCCCCTAAACATTTTTAAAAATGACATTTACGTCCTTATATCAATTGAATTAGCAGAATAAGGTTTTAAACGAAGCAGAATCGCGTAGCGAAAACGTAGAAACCTAAACCTCAGCTGATTAAGCCACGGAGGTATCCATATGTGAAATGATATGGGATGCCCCTAGACTTGTCCATAATTACAAAAATGCCATTAGTCATGGAAAACAGAAAATAGAAAGGCCATCAATTTGCAAAATGATTAGTTTACACCTTTAATTGATTAATTTGATTTTAGTGGATAAGTAAAGCTAATTAGAAATTAATTAGAGATTAATTAGGAGCTAATTAAGTGTTAATTAGAGATATTAGGATTAGAAATAATTAGAATAGAAACATATAAAACTTCACAAATTTCTTCAAAATCGATTTACCGATTTAAAGGAAATCGGTAAAATTACGGTATTTTAAACTGTCGGAACCGAACCAATAGAATTTCAGCCAACCCCCTAAAAGTGACGCAAATAAGGCCACAAGAAAGGAGGAAGCTTGGCTGAATTTCAGCCTCTTGTATTTCAACCAATCAAAGCCTTGGAAGCCAACCACCTCTTTGTATTTGAATCAGATTTTTTCCTTCTCCACTCAAATTTTTGAGCTCCCTTTTCCAGCAACCTTCCTCTCCTCTTTTCTTCATCCTCTTCATCTCCTTCCTCCTCTTTCAGCCTCCATCAAACCACTTGCATCCATATCTTCCATTGAAACTCAAGACTAGCTAGTTGTTACATCAAAATAAAGGTAGGATTCCAATTCTTGTCTTGATTTTCTGATTTGGGTGGCTGATGGTGGCTCTATTTTCTCAATTTTTGATGTATTGATTGAATGATTATAATGATATATGGCTGGTTTATTGGCTGTTTTTGAGGTTAAATTCGAATTGGAAGCAAGAAAGGAGGAAATTGGGAAGAGCTGAGGAGTTGGAGAACCAAAAACTCTCGGCACTCCATACGGCGGAGTGTACTGCTCTGGGTACAGTCAATTAAATTCAATGAAACCATTTTTATATGAAACTAGACATCTAGGGCTTTCCATACATATATCATATAAGGCTATTGGATTAGTATTGAGAGAGATATGAATTTTTGAATTTTGACCTAGGTTTTTGACTTTGATTCTGGGCAGACTGGGTTCTTCAGGGTAGAACTCGCCCTATACTACTTGAAATTTAATGAAACTAACTTTTTTAGAAAGCTTACACATAGGAGAATATCCCATAAAAATTTCAGAGTTAGATAAGGTCCCATTTGTTCCCAGTTATCCAAGAAAGTTGCCCTATGTCCAAACCGGGCCAAAACAGGGTAGTTCAGGAAGGTCAGATTTCGGGGCCTATAACTCGAGCCCTACTAGGTCAAATGGAATGGAACTTTTGGCAAATGAAATATTGTCTTGTTAGCTTTAATATGAGACTAATTTCGTATGATTTGAATCAGTTTTCAATTTTTAGTGGATTTTTACTTTTAAGTGTGCAATTCTGGCCAGAATAGGGCGAGTTCTACCCTGAAGAACCCAGTCTGCCCAGAATCAAAGTTAGAAACCTAGGTCAAAATTCAAAAATTCATATCTCTCTCAATACTAATCCAATGGCCTTATATGATATATGTATGGAAAGCCCTAGATGTCTAGTTTCATATAAAAATGATTTCATTGAATTTAATCGGCTGTAGGAGAAGCAGTACACTCCGCCGTATGGAGTGTGATGAAAGGAACCCCAAGGATATAATGATCCCGAAACCCCAAACACACACTTTGATAAGAGACAAGCAATAGGATAAACACCCTCCCTACTAAACCCCTAAGAAACCCATTCTTAGAAACGTAGATAATTGGGAATAGATAGAAAATTCTACATCACACAGAACAAAATGAGGAAAACCTCACAACTGTATTGGTAGTCAAACCATGATAAAAACTATATGATAAATTCTCTGTCTATAGGCCAAGTTGCCTATTTATACATAAATCCCAAAAATAGAAATTATCTAGTCCTATCTAAAAAAAATCTGATTTGAAACTAAAATTTAAAATTAAAGATATGATTCTATTCTAAAAGACTTATTCCTAACTAATTTAAATCAGATTTGATCTTTATAGATTAGATCAGATTTGATTTAAATCTTAAAAGATAAACTAATTTAATTTAAATCTAAATAAATCTAGACTAAGTCAAAACAAATCAAAAAAGAATCTAGCCACAATCTAAACATATCTCCAACATGATCAGATTACTTGCTCTCTAAGTTACTTTAATTAAGCTTGATTCCTTGATCTCCAAGTAACTTGAAATGAGCTCTCAGATTCCTTGATCACTAAGGTAGAACCAACTTGCTAGAAACATGTTCTTTTCTAGTGTTGAAATGACCAAATTACCCTCCAGAGCATGTATCAGAGTGCCGAGGGTTTTTGGTTCTCCAGCCTCTCAGCTCTTCCCAATTTCCTCCTTTCTTGCTTCCAATTCGAATTTAACCTCAAAAACAGCCAATAAATCAGCCATATATCATTATAATCATTCAATCAATACATCAAAAATTGATAAAATAGAGCCACCATCAGCCACCCAAATCAGAAAATCAAGATAAGAATTGGAATCCTACCTTTATTTTTATGTAACAACTAGCTAGTCTTGAGTTTCAATAGAAGATATGGATGCAAGTGATTTGATGGAGGCTGAAAGAGGAGGAAGGAGATGAAGAGGATGAAGAAAAGAGGAGAGGAAGGCTGCTGGAAAAGGGAACTCGAAAATTTGAGTGGAGAAGGAAAAAATCTGATTCAAATACAAAAAGGTGGTTGGCTTCCAAGGCTTTGATTGGTTGAAATACAAGAGGCTGAAATTTAGCCAAGCTTCCTCCTTTCTTGTGGCCTTGTTTGCGCCACTTTTAGGGGTTAAGTGGCTGAGTTCTCAACCACTTAAAGTGGGGTTGATGAGTTGAAATTCTATTTGTAATGTCCGCGACTTCAGACCTCCGAGCTCATCAGTATTCCAGACCTCCGACTTCATTTCCAAGGCTCAACTGGACTGGCAGGATTTCCGATTTCCGATTTTAATTAGGCTCTAATGGACTAGCTTGATTTTCACGACTTCCAAATTCGAGGCTATTCTCAAGAGCTTTTCATTTCTATGATTTTTCCGATTTTTGAGATTACGTTTTGAGTTCCAATCTCGAGTTTATTAGCAGGAGCTTTTCATTTCTCTAAATTACCGAGTTCCGAGGTCGAGTTAGAGTGCCAAGATCCTATGAGTTCCGACTTCCTAGTACACAAGATTAACGTTGTTATTCCCGATCTCTGGTGTTATGCTTAGAATGGATTCAAGTTCACACAATGTCCTTGACTTTCGGGTTTAAGTGTTATGGTTTCACATTCTGGTCCTTGACTTTCGATTTTAAGGTGACTATTCTTTACGATTTCTGACATCCGACTTTGATTTCAAGTTTCCAATAAACCAGAAATATTTCCGAGTTCCGATTTCACCTCTTCAAACTAGTCCCGACTCTAAGTAGTGTATGATTTCCGAGGTCATCTTCAGACACAATAGGCACGAATTCCGAGTTTAGGAAGTACACGAGTTCCGATGTCATGTTCAGATACGCTGGAAGCGAGTTTCACTTCTCAAGCGACATGGAGAGCAATTTTGTCATATAAGAGGAAGACATGGACGAACCTTGCCCACAGAAATTTCATCCAATCAAAGCCACTCATTCTAACTACCACCTCAAAGCCTTGCCTATATATATTCCCCTCCTGCCTCTTCAACTCATTCCTTACGTTGCCCTCTCTTCCTCACTTCAGCTCTCTTTTCTTTTCTCCACTCATCCACTCCATCCAGCCTTCAAGATCAACCAAGCCCCATTTCCAAACTCAAGCAAGAGGTAGAGGTTTTAATTCTTGTCTTGATTTTTCTGATTCTTGGATGAATATTGGTGGTTTAATTCTTCAATTATGATATATTGACTGAGTGATCATGATGAATTATGGCTGGTTTATTGGCTGTTTGTGAGATTAAAATTGAATTGGAAACAAGAAAGGATGAAGATATGAAGAAGTTGAGAGGCTGGAAAACTCAAAACCCTCGGCAGTTTGTACGGTTGAGTGTACGGCTCCGCCTCCTGCCATTCAAAATTAATGAAACCATTTTTATATAAAACTAGACATCTAGGGCTTTCTACACATATATCATATAAGACCATTGGAGTAATATTGAGAGAGATATGAATTTTTGAAGTTCGACCTAGGAATCAGATCATCCACCCGGGCAGTATGGGTTGAAAAGGGTGTAACTCACCCTATACAACTCCAAATTGAGTGAAACTAATTTTGTTGGAAAACTTACACATAGGAGAACATCATACAAGGAAATTCTGAGTTTGTTATCATCCCAGTTGTTCCCAGTGATTTGAAGAAGTTACCCAATGTCTAAACCAGGCCAAAATAGGATAGTTCACGAAGGTTAAGTTTCGGGGCTTATAACTCGAGCCCTACTGAGTAAAATGGAATAGTTGCAAATAAAAGATGGTTCTATCAGCTTTAATATGAGACCGATTTGGTATCCTTTGAGCCAATTTTCGATTTTTAGTAGATTTTTACTTTTAAGTATGCAAGTCTGGCTAGCTGCTGGGCAGACCGGGATAAAATCTGAATAATTTGAGTTATGATTATCAAAATGAGATGGGACCAAAGAGGTTAGAAAATAGACACATAACACTTTAACATATCCAAAATTGAGTTCCAAAAGAGTTAAGTAGAAATTATGGCATGATTTACAAGAACCAGGTTGAACGATTTATGTTGAGGCTGTAATTCTGCCTTAAGGAGACTAATGCTTCTATGAGTTCCATGATAAATTGTGCCTGCAATATTGTAATTTCTATGAGAAATTGGTATTCTGATGTATTGGCACTATTCATGGGGAAGCAGACACATTCCATTATGCCGCCAAAATTGCGGTAAAGTATATGCACAAGTTATGAAATACAAGTAGATGCATGTGCATTTTCAAGAAAGCTATGAAAGTTATGTTATGATAAACTCAAAGAATATGTTATGATGAAAGTTCCATGACACTTGGGCCAGCCCCGGATAGAAAGTTAAGGGGAATAGATCGGTGGGAATGTCGGGGAAAGTAAACCCGGCAATTCCTGTATAGGAACGAGCTCGGTCCTGAAAAGCAGACTATTACCCAGGAGTCTAAAATGGCCAAGAACTCCTAGGGGACCAAGTAATGGAAGAGTTTAT
Source organism: Pterocarpus macrocarpus (assembly GCA_031439585.1). Classification (NCBI taxonomy): domain Eukaryota; kingdom Viridiplantae; phylum Streptophyta; class Magnoliopsida; order Fabales; family Fabaceae; genus Pterocarpus; species Pterocarpus macrocarpus. Next base: position 46,421,529 of record CM062515.1, on the reverse strand, counting down.
GAAGAAAGGCTCAAGAGCAAGTTGCATGATTGCATTAAATGCATAATCACATTGAATAGTCATTATGAGTCATTTACAGTTTGTCTATTAAATTCAATTACTGCTGTATGCTCATTATTCTGTTTATTGTTGATATTAATTTACTTTGTCCCTTATGTTGCCTTAAGTAAAACTGGACCTTGCCTTGGACCAGACCTCTTTCTCAACCTTATTAAATATGAATAGTTAAGTTTAATCTCATGTTTTTATAATTAAATAAAACCCGAGGCAACTGAGAAAGAACGCGACGTCAGTTGAATGTCTTGCACGACCCTACTGAGAATTTTCTTGAATTCTCACCTCGTTTTGCATTTCCACCTCATTCTCAAATGGGGACGATGGACACGACAGCTACCCTTTTTATTGAGGTCCCAGACTTGCAGCTCCACCATGACCCTACAGTAGGCTCACTGTATATAGCCGGCTCTTGCCAATTCCGTCTTTATCTTTTTAGTGATAAGAATTTTACTGTCCCTTTTACACCACCCTGCTTTTGATCCTGCCACCCCTTACTTTGAGGTCCCACTACATGTGGCACACCCTCCGCCAGCACCTCCTACACCTGCAGCACCTGTAACTCTTGCCGATCCTGCGCCAGAGTCACCTCCGCAGGTAGTACCCGACATCCCCCTCGCTCTGAGAGCAACCTTCAGAGGCCACCGGCTCATCATCCTCCTCCTCCTCCAGACTCCAAGATCGACTACTCACCAGTAGGCCTGATATGGCCAACCACTGACTGAGTAGGTCGACCACAGCGATATTGACATGACCCTCTTTTGGCAGCATGCAGCTTTGGGTCATAGATCTAGTGGTAGGCTTTTGAAATGTCCTCTGGGGACCACATAAGATCAGGTTGACTGACATGGGCCTTATGTCTTTTTGGTACACGGCCCCACTTATGTATCCTATTTTGAAGCTTGTACTTAAACCGAGACAGTGGCTTCTTACATATATATGTATACATATTTACCATTGACAGCATATATATATATATATTATTGCTCTTATCTTCTCCGTTGCGATAAATTAAAGTCTGCCATGTTCATTATACAGAGTTCCATTTCTTATGTTATAAAAAAAAACAAAAAAAAAAAAGAGAACGTAAATGGAGCATTAACACAGTAACGCAATCTACTTAATTTCATGCTATGACTTAAGCATAACATTAAATTAGTAGGGTGTTACACTATTGGTTCGGTTCCGACAGTTTAAAATACCGTAATCTTATCGATTTCCTTTAAATCGGTAAATCGGTTTTGAAGAAATTTGTGAAGTTTTATATGTTTCTATTGTAATTATTTCTAATCTTAATATCTCTAATTAACACTTAATTAGCTCCTAATTAATCTCTAATTAATTTCTAATTAGCTTTACCTATCCACTAAAATCAAATTAATCAATTAAAGGAGTAAACTAATCGTTTTGCAAATTGATGGCCTTTCTATTTTCTGTTTTCCATGACTAATGGCATTTTTGTAATTATGGGCAAGTCTAGGGGCATCCCATGTCATTTCACATATGGATACCTCCGTGGCTCAATCAGCTGAGGTTTAGGTTTCTACGTTTTCGCTACGCAATTTTACTTCATTTAAAACATTATTCTGCTAATTCAATTGATATAAGAACCTAAATGTCATTTTTAAAAATGTTTAGGGGCAAGGATGTAAATAATGAAAGTTTGCCCAATGATGCTTTCAGTATTTCTTATAACGTTATATGGGGATATTACACTACATACACTTGGCATTTGGGAGAGCCCATACAATGTCGATTCATAAATTATATTATGAATAATAACTGAAACATAATAAAATACAATAGCATAAATATACTGAACACATAAATCTGCACATAACTTTACTTGTACTTGAACTTATGCATATACATAAGATTTACTTTTCTTTCTTCATCTTCTACTTATCATGACATATTCCAGAGTATAATCGCCATGTCATACCCCATCGGGATGTGATCGCCATGTCACATTCCTTAGGAATATGTTCTTCCTGCCATGTCCCAGAGTATGATCGCCATGTCATACTCATTCAGAATGTGATCGCCATGTCACATTCCTTAGGGTGTGGGATCATCATGCCACATTCTAGAGTATGATCGCTTTGTCATACCCCATCAGAGCGTGATCGCCATGTCACATTCCTTAGGAATATAGACTCATCATCATATCTTTACATGCTACATTACAGAGTATGATCGCCATGTCATACCCCATCAGAGCGTCATCGCAATGTTAGAAACCTAGGTCGAAATTCAAAAATTCATATCTCTTTCAATACTAATCCAATGGCCTTATATGATATATGTATGGAAAGCCCTAGATGTCTAGTTTCATATAAAAATGGTTTCATTGAATTTAATCGGCTATAGGTGGAGTAGTACACTCCGTCGTACGGAGTGCCGAGGGTTTTTGGTTCTCCAGCCTCTCAGCTCTTCCCAATTTCCTCCTTTCTTGCTTCCAATTCGAATTTAACCTCAAAAACAGCCAATAAACCAGCTATATATCATTATAATCATTCAATCAATACATCAAAAATTGAGAAAATAGAGCCACCATCAGCCACCCAAATCAGAAAATCAAGACAAGAATTGGAATCCTACCTTTATTTTGATGTAACAACTAGCTAGTCTTGAGTTTCAATGGAAGATATGGATGCAAGTGGTTTGATGGAGGCTGAAAGAGGAGGAAGGAGATGAAGAGGATGAAGAAAAGAGGAGAGGAAGGCTGCTGGAAAAGGGAGCTCGAAAATTTGAGTGGAGAAGGAAAAAATCTGATTCAAATACAAAGAGGTGGTTGGCTTCCAAGGCTTTGATTGGTTGAAATACAAGAGGCTGAAATTCAGCCAAGCTTCCTCCTTTCTTGTGGCCTTGTTTGTGCCACTTTTAGGGGTTAAGTGGCTGAGTTCTCAGCCACTTAAAGTAGGGTTGATGAGTTGAAATTCTATTGGTTCGGTTCCGATAGTTTAAAATACCGTAATCTTACCGATTTTCTTTAAATCGGTAAATCGGTTTTGAGGAAATTTGTGAAGTTTTATATGTTTCTATTCTAATTATTTCTAATCTTAATATCTCTAATTAACACTTAATTAGCTCCTAATTAATCTCTAATTAATTTCTAATTAGCTTTACTTATCCACTGAAATCAAATTAATCAATTAAAGGTGTAAACTAATCGTTTTGCAAATTGATGGCCTTTCTGTTTTCTGTTTTCCATGACTAATGGCATTTTTGTAATTATGGGCAAGTCTAGGGGCATCCCATGTCATTTCACGCATGGATACCTCCGTGGCTCAATCAGCTGAGGTTTAGGTTTCTACATTTTCGCTATGCAATTCTGCTTCGTTTAAAACCTTATTCTGCTAATTCAATTGATATAAAGACCTAAATATCATTTATAAAAATTTTTAGGGGCAAGGATGTAAATAATGAAAGTTTGCCCAATGATGCTTTCAGTATTTCTTATAACGTTATATGGGGATATTACACTACATACACTTGGCATTTGGGAGAGCCCATACAATGTCGATTCATAAATTATATTATGAATAATAACTGAAACATAATAAAATACAATAGCATAAATATACTGAACACATAAATCTGCACATAACTTTACTTGTACTTGAACTTATGCATATACATAAGATTTACTTTTCTTTCTTCATCTATCTTTATCTTTTACTTATCATGCCATATTCCAGAGTATAATCGCCATGTCATACCCCATCAGGATGTGATCGCCATGTCACATTCCTTGGGAATATGTTCTATCTGCCACGTCCTAGAGTATGATCGCCATGTCACATTCCTTAGGGTGTGGGATCATCATGCCACATTCTAGAGTATGATCGCCTTGTCATACCCCATCAGAGCGTGATCGCCATGTCACATTCCTTAGGAATATAGACTCATCATCATATCTTTACATGCCACATTCCAGAGTATGATCACCATGTCATACCCCATCAAAGCATGATCGCAATATCAGAAACTTAGGTCGAAATTCAAAAATTCATATCTCTCTCAATACTAATCCAATAACCTTATATGATATATGTATGGAAAGCCCTAGATGCCTAGTTTCATATAAAAATGGTTTCATTGAATTTAATCGGCTGTAGGCGGAGCAGTACACTCCGCCGAGCGGAATGCCGAGGGTTTTTATTTCTCCAGCCCCTCAGCTCTTCCCAATTTCCTCCTTTCTTGCTTCCAATTCGAATTTAACCTCAAAAACAGCCAATAAACCAGCCATTTATCATTATAATCATTTAATCAATACATCAAAAATTGAGAAAATAGAGCCACCATCAGCCACCCAAATCAGAAAATCAAGATAAGAATTGGAATCCTACCTTTATTTTGATGTAACAACTAGCTAGTCTTGAGTTTCAATGGAAGATATGGATGCAAGTGGTTTGATGGAGGCTGAAAGAGGAGGAAGGAGATGAAGAGGATGAAGAAAAGAGGAAAGGAAGGCTGCTGGAAAAGGGAGCTCGAAAATTTGAGTGAAGAAGGAAAAAATCTGATTCAAATACAAAGAGGTGGTTAGCTTACAAGGCTTTGATTGGTTGAAATACAAGAGGCTGAAATTCAGCCAAGCTTCCTCCTTTCTTGTGGCCTTGTTTGTACACTTTTAGGGGTTAAGTCGCTGAGTTCTCAGCCACGTAAAGTAGGGTTGATGAGTTAAAATTCTATTGGTTCGATTCCGACAGTTTAAAATACCGTAATCTTATCGATTTCCTTTAAATCGGTAAATCGGTTTTGAAGAAATTTGCGAAGTTTTATATTTTTCTATTGTAATTATTTCTAATTCTAATATCTCTAATTAACACTTAATTAGCTCCTAATTAATCTCTAATTAATTTCTAATTAGCTCTACTTATCCACTAAAATCAAATTAATCAATTAAAGGTGTAAACTAATCGTTTTGCAAATTGATGGCCTTTCTGTTTTCTGTTTTCCATGACTAATGGCATTTTTGTAATTATGGGCAAGTCTAGGGACATCCCATGTCATTTCACGTATGGATACCTTCGTGGCTCAATCAGCTGAGGTTTAGGTTTCTACGTTTTCGCTACGCGATTCTGCTTCGTTTAAAACCTTATTCTGCTAATACAATTGATATAACGACCTAAATGTCATTTTTAAAAATGTTTAGGGGCAAGGATGTAAATAATGAAAGTTTGCCCAATGATGCTTTCGTTATTTCCTATAACGTGATATGGGGATGTTACACATCCCACGTCATTTCACATGTGCATTCCTCCGTACCTTAACTGGCCAAGAATTAGGTTTCTATGTTTTTAGTACAGGATTCTACTTCGTTTAAAACCTTATTCTACTAATCCTATTGATGTAGGGACCTAAATATCATTTTCTGAAGGGATAATTTTGGAAAGAATCTTTGGGGATCAATATGTAATTACTAAAAGTTATGGGACAAAACTACAAATAACAAAAGCTTGTACTGGGGTGTTTCTATAATTTCCTAATTTTTAGTGTATGACAATGCCATATTTTCAACAGTAGTGCTACGCTACCCTATAATTCTAAATGTGAAAATTGTCATTGCATAGCACTGCTAGAGAAATTCTCACACTGCCTAAGTGGAATAATTCAATATTTCTATTACGCTATGTGGGGATGTTACAGATCTGTTATTTGAAAGGGTGAGATTTAGATAGTGTTTATGGAGGTTTTGGTGATTGGAAAAGATGATGAGTGCTAATTTTTGAGGGATGGAGCTTTATGGAGATCTTATGTATGCTCTTTTAAATTTATGTATATTGAGACTTATAGTATCGTTATTATGTTAGTTAAGAAATTTGTATTCAATTATATATTTTCTCTTGTGGTATGTTAAGAGTTTAAATAATAGTTAAATAATATTTTTAAGTAATATTTTTGAAATATTAGATTAACTAAAAATATTACTTTTAATTATAAATAATTTTGAATAATTTCTTTTTATTATTAGTAAATTAATTTAGTAGGTTGATATTATTTTAAACTGTTAAATTAAAAATAGTGAACTTTCTTGTTTGATATTAATTAATATAGTTGAAAAATCTTTTATGACAACATAAAGGTAAAATTGTCATTTGGCTACATTATCCCTTTCTTTCCTTTCACTTTCACACAAACAAATAAGATAAAATTATTTTCCTTCTATTTTTCTTTCCTCTCATTTTCCTTTCATCTAAACATACCTATGAAAAATACAAATCTACTCTATTTCTTTCCACTCAACTTCTTTCCTCTCAACTTTCTTCCTTCCAATTTCTTTTCTCCATCCAAACATACCTAGAGCCATGTAATTAAAGGTGTGAAGTGATGTGTATCACTTTATGTCACTTAATTGTACTTTTTGACATGCCATTAGTACTCTTTTGTATATTAACTCTTAACATAATCAGTTACAAAGGCTATAGGAGACTTTGTCAGCAATTTAAACTACCGTTAAACACTTTTATTGTAAATTTAAATTTTATTATTCTATCTCTGATAGGATTTTAACTATGTTGTTATGTTATCATTTTATTTCACTATTTAATCTAATAACTATTTTAATTCGATAAAGGCCACTACCTCTCTTTATATAACTTACTAACTTTAATAATTTTAATAAAATCACTATAGTTCTATTCTTTAATTATCAATCTAATATCATTTATTAAATTTGTAACACTGAGTCACAAATGCTGTAAAATTGGGGATGTTATAAGGAAGTGTAAACAAATGCCAACTGGGGAACCCCTACATCCGTGCAATAGGTGTGGGAAATCTCCTGACTCCAAACCATGCTATTTTGACCAAAATGTATGCTATGGGTGTAGGAATGCAGGACACTATGCCAAGGATTGCAACATGGGGAAACCAATGAATAATCCTATGCCCATATTACTAGCTAAAGAAAGAGTATTCACTCTAGGTTGAAAAGAGGCAACTTAATCTCCTAATATGATCCAAGATAAATATTCTCTTAAAAACACTCTCTTAATTATATTTTCTGATTTAGGAGCAATATATTCTTTTTTATCTATTGATTGTGTGAAGAAGTTAAATTTGCCTTTATTTTCCTTGCCTTTTGATATATTAGTCTCTACTCTTCCGAGGGAAAAGTTTCTACTTCTCAACCCTATTTGAAATGTCTTGTTAGTTGAAAGAAATCCTTTATTATTGATTTTGGTCATTATCTTTTGACTGGTATTGATATCATAATTGGAATAGATTAATTGTCTACTAACGACATTATTCTAGATTGTTCTAAAAAACATGCTTATTTTCCTAATAACCAATCCAAGAAGCAAAAATATTCATATTCGCTATTCCTTAATGGTACTCAAGTAGGAAAGTGTCTCCTAGAAGGAGCTCAAATGTTTCTATTATATTCTTTGAATTCATAGGTTCAATAGAAATGGATGACATACCTATAGCGAGAGAATTCCCAAAAGTAAATCCTAAAGGCATAGTTAACTTGTCACTTGAAAGGGAAGTAGAATTCTCCATTGACTTAGTACCAAGACAAAAAACCCTTCTTATTTGCACCTTATAGGATGTCTTCTTTAAAGTATAATGAACTTAAGAGACACATTGAGGAACTACTGGCCATTCATTAGGCTGAATGGGGGTGGAAGTGTAACACCTTACTAAATAAAATACTATACTTAAGTCATAATATATTACCTGATAGGTTATTACATGTCACTGTCTAATTAAATTTCATTTTTTTATTCAATGTTAATTACCCGCAAAGAGTTAACTGTTCACTTTTTAATTTCCTTCGGCTATAGAATAATTAATGGGTAAACGCCGAACAGAAACAATATAATAAAATAAATAAATAAATAAAATCTGCAGAATAAACAGAACTATCTGACTGCATCATATATATGTACATAGATGTCTGTTTCCAAAGTTTGTCAAAAAGATACATAAACAGTACAGGGTATAAAAAATGAGGCCGCTAGAACAAAATAAACTAGCCTGTCTCTATGGAACGAAACCCTATAAGGTACCCACAGGACATTTCATGTACTAACCATCCACCTATAACATCCACTAAACTGCTACCTATGGCCCAAAAATGCCAAAAGAGAGCCACTCTATACATCTACTCCTACTGCACTACGTAATCCTCCCCCTAGATGGACTCCGAAGAGAGTAATCCATTAGCCATGCCGGCGTCTGCTAGAGCATAGCCACCACTGGGTGCTGAAGATGACGAGAACGAGCTCGCTGCCTCTGATCGATCCTCCTCCTTAAAAAATGAAATAGAAGGAGCTTGGGGAAGTGAAGCCACTGGTGGTGCCATGGGGGCTGCTGTTGCTGGAGGTGAGAAGGGGTGAGCCATATATAGTGGAATAGCAGTATAAGGTGCAGAGGGTTCAAAAAGTGGATGAGCTAGTGAGATGGCAAAATCCCTACGGAAAAAGAAGTAAAATCGGAACTGACAGCTACCTGATATATATATAGAGTCTAAAAACGAGTCAAGATGAATATTCAGATCAGGAAACTCAATGTAGAGAATGTCGGTTTTTGCGTTTGCCATGATCTGAGAATGACGCGGAAACATACAGTAGGGTGAGAAATAAAAATTTCTTAGTAGGAATCCTAATTCTATACACATCTGTCATCGCCGTCATTCCCAATTGTTTCGATTTTTCTTGATTTTAAATGATAACATAATATTCAACTTAATTTAAATTGTAGAAAATAGAACCCGAAACAAAGCTAAATTTTAAATTAGAGTAATACAAATATATTTAACAAGCACACTAACAAAGCTAAAATAGTAACCATAGGCAAACAGTAATATAACACAAGGAATATACAGTTAACTATAACCTTAACTTAGAAACCCATAAACAGAGCATATATTTGTGAAATGGAAAAATGCATGTAGCCTTTGGAGATTTTCAACTTATGCAACTTTTATTTTCCACTATTAGTTCTCTGGGAGTATTTGGCCATATACTCCTGGATAATAGTCTGCTTTTTAGGACCGAGCTCGTTCCTATACAAGATTGTCGGGTTTACTTTCCCCGACTTTCCCATTAATCTATTCCCCTTCAGCTTATTCAGGGTTGGCCCAAGTAATATGGAATCTTTTATATCTTTCATAAATTGCATGCACAACTAACATTATCTTACTTGAACATCATGTATTCATATAAATATTTCATAAGGTATATGAATTCATCGCCGAAATTTTGGAAGTATAACGGATTGAGTCCACTTCCCCGTGAATAGTGCCAGGCTACCAGTAAAAGCAATTAAGCATTCAATTCAATATAAAACAACATGTTATAGCAATAATATCAATCATATGGTGTGTCAAAATCAACAGGAATATGAACAGAGTTTTCTGCTCACCCTATCCCCTTCTGCCCAAGTTTTATAAAACTCACCATTATTTCTATTCAACTCATTTGAACCTGAATTTTGGATATGTTATAGCTCAATGTGCCTAATTTTCAACCCTTTTGGTCCCATCTTTTGATTTATATAGCTCAAGTTATTTGAATTTTACTCCAGTCTGTTCTACTATTGGCCAGAATTGCACCCTTAAAAGTAAAAATTCGATAAAAATAGAAACCTAGGTCAAATCATACAAAACTTATACCCAATTAAAGCTAACAGAACAAAATTTTATTTGAAAGAAATTACACCTCATTTGCATAAGTATAACTCGAGATATAAGCCCCGTAAGTAGACCTTTCTAGACTACCCTGTTCTAGTCCGGTTTGAACTTAAGGCAACTTTATAGATTTGCTGGGAACAATTGAAAATGAATCTAACTCTGAAATTTTTATGAAATGTTCATCTACATGTTAGCTTTCAAACAGCGCTAGTGGCACCCAAGGAGTTTTGCAGGGTAAGTTACACCCTTCTCAACTCATCCTGTCCATAAAGGCCCTAGAATTTTAGGCTAAACTTCCAAAATTCATAACTCACTCAATACTAATTCAATAGCCTTATACTTTATATTGTTGGAAAGCCCTAAATGTCTATTTTTATATAAAAATAGACCCATCAAGTTTTGATGGCTGGATTTCGGTCTGTACAAGATGAACGTACGAATACCATAGGGTTTTTCACCCAACATCACTTTGCTTCTTTCTATCTTCAAGTTATTCTCTTCTAACTTCAATTCTAATCATCACATACATGCAAAATCAACCCTAACTCCTCATTTCTATCCAGAATAAGATCAAAATCATGGAAGAAAAAGAAACCCCAATCAGCCCCAATCCAAGAGAACAAGAAGAGAAGTTGAATTTCCTACCTTTCTTAGGTGTGATTCTTGCTAGATTTGTATTGTGAGTTGAAGAAATCTTGATGTAGCTTGAAGAGTTGATGGAGATGGAGTGAAGATGAGTTAAGATAGAAGAAAAAAGATGAGAGGTTAGTAGCATATATTGGCCGAAAACTGCAACGGGTAGGAAAGGAAAAATTGAAAACTTTTAAAGGAAGCTATCATATGATTAGTGGATTTCAATCCTTATTTAAACTTGGCTTGGCTGCCTCCTTCATGGCTGTTTGTGGTGCCACTTGTGAGGGTGTGTTGGCTAAATCTTGGCTATCCATCCTAGAGTTCTCACAATATAAGTTCTATTGGTTCGATTCTGACAGTTTAAAATATCGAAATCTTAACAATTTCCTTTAAATCGATAAACCAGTTTTGGAAAAGATTCCATGAGGTTTCCTATGTTTCTAATCTAATTCCCTAAATTCTAATCCTTCTCAATGATACTTAATTGGCTTTGGGTAAATACTTAATCAAATTCTAATTAATCTCAATCATTCGATAAAAATCGAATAACTTGGTTAAAAACAGTAAAAAATTTTTGGACATTACAAGAAGTATGCTAGGCTAGGCTTTAGCTTTAATGGGCATGGCCTACATTTCAAATATGTAGCTCAAGCCTTGGTCTATTGGCTGACATAGGCCTTTTTTTTTAAGGCCTAACTTGGCATTTTTAAAAGCCTGGCATGTCCTAAATTAGAGGCCTACTATATAATAAGACTTTTAAGTAGACCAAAAAGTTTCCTAAATGTGCTAAAAAATCGATTTCTAAATAAACTAAAAAGCTTCTAATATCATTAGGTTCTTGAATAATATAGTTTAATTTACATGATGATAATAATAATAATAATAATAATATAATAGGCTAACTTGTTAGGCCTAATAACCTTTTTGCATAGCCTATAACCTAACCTTTTTGGTTAAAAGGATTTTTGAAAGGTCTTGACCCGATTTATTTACTAAATAGGCTAGGCTAGGGCAGGCCTTACATAGGTTAAGCCAAAGGCTCCCAATGAGCCGCTAGTTTATTTCCACGCCTAAGGCCAAGTGTGTCTCCCTGGGGTGCACCTGCTTTATTAATTAAGAAGAAGGATGGGAGCATACAGTTGTATATGGATTACAGTTAGTTGAATAAAGTCATAATTAAGAATAAATATTTTCTCCCCAAGATAGATGACTTGTTAGATTAATTACTAGGAGCCTCAGTTTTCTTCAAAGTAGATGAGGTCAAGATAGCACCATATAAGAGTAAAATAAGAAGATATACCTAAGACAACATTTAGAAATGTGGTCATTATGAATATCTGCTGATGACTTTTGGATTTATCAGTGCTCCTACAATATTCATGGATTATATGAATAGAATCTTTTGGATTTATCAGTGCTCCTACAATATTCATGGATTATATGAATAGAATCTTTAGGCCTTATCTCGATTAGTTTGCTGTAGTTATAACACCTTCTCTAACTAATATATAATAATTAATTAAAGCAAAAATACTCTAAATTTCACTAGCCTTGATTAGGATAATTTAGGATTATTATATACAAAGTATTCTATTAATTGGTAGAAATAAGAAAGAGAAAACAAAAATTTCAGATTAAAATGTCAACAAGCAGGATAGTGGCAAAATAGTAACTTTCTTAGAGAAGAAAGGGCAAAATTGCCCACAAGTGTAGAAAAACAAACCTAACTCAACTAAAAATGATTATCACAATACTTAGCTAAATAATAATTATTAAACATTCCCAAAATGATAAACAAAAACTTATAACAATACTAAGACAAAATGCCCTTTAAGGCATAAACCCTGGCCCAAGCATAATTTAAATTGCTACAAGCAAAACTTCTATCTGTTAACTAATTGATGACAAAGAATATAAGGGATCAACTTTATGATAGAGATATACAGTCAAAATAAAACACAAATTGTAATTTAAATTATAAGAGAATCTTGGTTCCTTTTTTTTTTTTAAAGAAAATTGTGATAAATTTATCTGAAAACCGTAAGTTATAATGCTCACGTTGAGAAGTGATCAAGAAAGGAAAAGTTTCTAAGGAACTCAAAAAGGAACCTAATTAGAAAGGTTACATGGTAAGAATGGTTCTCATGGAATATCACAAGGGACAATTGATCAGAAAAGTGATCTTAGTCAGGAAAGCATTCAAAAGACAAGTATCATGAGAAAGGTTGAGCTTAGAATGGTGGTACATCAAAAAGCTTATTTAGAAAAGAGGTTAGAGATGACATGAAACAATGCACAAATTTGAAAAACTATCCATTACACTATAATGCATAACATCCACTGGCTTTTACATAACAGATATATGATCACTTGTCCAATGAATCTTTTTCAGAATGCTATATAAACCCCTCTCAAACACATTTAAGCCATCTTTTAGCAATCTTAATCATTTTAAACCTCTCTTTCTCACCCTGAGCTCATAAAAAGCTCTTCCAAATCAATTTCACTCAAAAAGCTCCTATAGCCCTTATTCTGCTAACTTCTCGTTCATCAAACTGGAAAAAACAAATGACAAAATATTCTACTCTTGTTATGTTCGATGATGTTGAGCTTAGGACTCTCTTCGAAGAAAAATTTGCTTCCAAACCTAATACTAAGGGAAAGACAATGTATGTAAGCACCTTTTAAAAGTTGCCAGGCTTCTTCAGTGCCTTGATGGATCAGTAATGGCCATACTTCTTGGGAATATTTGAATGGGTTTATCCTAAACTTAGTCAGTCTTTCTTCTATTCTACCATGTTTGGTGCTAGACCTCTTACTATCAGAGGCATCATCAAAAGGGAATGAGTATGTGATTGATGAACAAACTTTTGAAAGAGTTACTGGTGTATCCTCTGATTAGAGTAGGAATCACAACAAAGTAAGAATGGTGGGAAGACTTTGATTTATCCTACCAACATGTTAGACAAGTGTTGTTCTTAGGATTTGGACCTGTAGAGGTTAAGGCCATGAAAACTCTGGCTTAATTATTTTTTCTGTGATTCAGTATACTATTCTTCTAAAGAATGGAAGTTTATGTATGCTATCTGTAATGAACCTACAAGGCCCATTAGATTGGAATAAGTCAAATAGCCCAAGTGACCCAAGAGATAAACATGATATAAAACGCTATGTTCAGAAAGAAAAGGCAGGCATTGGTATGAAATCACTCCCCTCATCTAAATACTCTTCCCTCCCCTCTCTTAACATGCAGCTATTGATTCTAATTCCTCACTCACTTGTAGGTATAGAATGTAGGGGTTGATGGTTCAATAGTGTTCCATTATACCTGTAATTATCTTTTGCATTTTCTTGTTGAGATTGATATTGAAGTTATTGTTTTCTATTCGGCCATATACTACTATATAGATACTACATTTGTATTGATCACTTTACCATTTAATTGAGGTATATGTTTCTATAATTATGTGAAATTGGTACTGTTACATTGGTGCTTTCATTAATCCCACATGACTGAGAAAATTGAAGACATCACTCAAGAGGAGTACGATGAGTTTGAAGCTATGCTTAATCAGATCTCCCAACAGATAGCCCAAATTCATGCTCAAATAAAGGCGCAAATGGGTCAATGGGAAATTTTTTTTGATAGAATGGACATAATTACTAGCAAATTGGAGCAATTGTGTTTCTCAACATGTGTGAAGAGCTCAAGCATAGAGGTCCAGAATTTCCCTCCAATTAAGATTGAAAGTTGCTTTACAAATCCAACACTATAGGATTCCCAAATTAAAGTTGGGGAAATTAAACAAGACAATATGACTCTGCAATCAATGGTTCCATCCATGGACCTAGTTGAACCACTACCATGGGCGTTCGAAGATAGCATATCAGATCTTAAATTCCAGAAGAATGTGCAACTTGAAACATCAGATCCACAAGATCATACCACTTCTGATCACAGTGATCAACTAACCAAGGAGATCGTGACCTTCCATGAAGTTATAGCAATCATAAGCACTGGTTCTGGTATCAACAATAGTACACGCAGATATCCTCTCAAGAGCTTCTTGTCAAACACTTGGAGAGCCTAAGTTGGCAATACTTAGAGCCATTTGTTTTCAAATCTTGTGAGTTTACTTCTATTCATACATCTTCAAAATTTCATCTAGATAAAACCCTTACAAATGTGTGGGTTCTGCATATAGCGCCACAAATGCACCTAGATCTACAAGTTAAGCTGAACAAAATCATTAGAGTATATGAGTTGTCCTTTACAGATTGTGAGAGAAATACACTTGTCTTTGACCCTGGCGGTGAGCAAGTGTGTTTTAAATTAATGGTTATTGACTAGAACATTGTTGATGGTGATCTTCACTGCTGTTGCACTGATCCTTTTAACCCCTTTAATTCTTTAATTGTTGAAATTATGGAAGTTTTCTATGGGGAACGTGGGAAATTGTTGATCCCTATACATATAACTTGCAAGATTGTGAATGCCATGTATTTGGATGAATATCTACTTTAAATTTATTTGCTAAACTTGAGGGATTATGGGCATGTTCATGGGTCAATTGAGACATTATGAATGGGACTGATGGACCAGATAGCTACCAAGTATCATGATGCTATAGAAATTAACCCAGCATGTTCACATCATAATCCTTGGTTTCAAAGCATCCAAAGCATCACCACATTGAGCTTTTCTCCTCATGTTCATATTTTTGGAAGATACTTTGGGTTTAGATTAAGCTTGCTGTTGAAGCCTATGGGTTTATTAAATTCTCAGCTTCTTTATTGCTACAAATGGGTTGTGGGAGAAACAAGTTTCTGCACCGGTAGCATGCAGAGTCACCAGAAATAATGATAGCAATTGTCCTCATAGAATGTAAAGCTATATGCCTGAAGAATTGCTCATACATAGCTAATGTTCATGTTACTAATGGGCAAATTGGTTGTGTGAGGTGGATTGATAAGCTATCAGGCATGAGGCAGTTTTATGTAATGGGACAATTATTCCTTGTCAAAATAACAGTTGTTGATAAAGATGACATGGACACCGGATCTGTTGATTGCTCAAATAAGAAAAATAACGTAGGCAAGGAATTTGGGTCAAATAGATAACAGGTTGCAATGCAGGTTTTGGTTGATATGTTGGAACAACCTCATTTTTGTGCAAGAGCATATTTTGAAAGGTATGAAAAATCTTATGGAAAATTCAAGGAAGTAGGGGATTATCATGATTTTAGTATATCCATGTTGTGTGGAGACATAAGGAAAGCGACTAGTTATGCTGTGGTGCTAGGTGGGGCTGAATTTAATGATACAACAACATTATATTGCAACTTGGGCCGATGCAATGAGGCAACTCTAGTCGTTGTAACAGCTTATGCATTTCATTTAAAAGCACATTCAATTCGGTTAGAGCTTGTTAAGCTAGTAGACATGAATACAGCATTGCAAATAGCATTGATGCTTTTTGCTGTCATATACCTTGCAATTTGCCAATTTGAACAAGTGGATAGTAGCATGAACGTGGAGGATCTTTTATTTTGTCAAAATGAAAAGAAGTCAAAAAAGATCCTAAGTGTTGTGCATCCATTTTGGGAAAACACTGAAATTGACATTGCAGTTGTTTGTTTCTAAATACTGTCATTTAGAATTCATTATTGTCAATTGGAGCCTTTGCTTGGATACTACTTAGAATTAAAGGCAAGACTTTTTTAGGGGTTACTAGTATTTGACTACATAAGTAATGAGCATTTGATAGACTATTTAGATGACGATTCCAAAAACAACAGGAACTAGGACACTCATGTTAAAATTGCAAAAGAAGTTGCAATGGGCTTGGAGTATCTTCATCAATTAGTAGCTCCAAGAATTCTTCATAAAGACTTCAAATCACTTTGTGTTGTCTTATACATTCATGTTGTGGCTAAAGTAGTTTGGGATGTGTTATACTTGATTGTTGCTATAGCTACAATCATAGCTATCTCCCATCGGGTTTTGTTACTTTTCATGAATATGAAGAAAAAGGGTTGTTAGTGGCTCTAGAATGGAGGTGGTGTTGGAGTCAATATATACTACAGCTCACAAAAACAATGTTCTTGTATGTGTCTCTAATGTGTTTTGTAACATTCGAAATTTTTTTGAATGTTTAAATTTCGCTGCAAATTGATTTATTTAATTTTATTAAATGTGCGAAGATAATTAGGAATGAATTATAAAGAGATTAATGAATGAAGAATTTGAAATAGTTATGTAGAAAATTTTAGACGGTTACTAGCAACGTTTTACTGATTTGCATTATTAATTGATTTATTCGATTTTAATGCATAAGTAAGGTTAATTAGAAGTTAATTAAAAGTTAATTAGGAGTTCATTAAGTGATAATTAAGGAGATTAGATTTGAGAATATTAGAATAGAGAAAAAAAAATCTCATAAAGTTACTTAGTAATATCTTGCCGATTTAAAGGAAATAAGTAAAGATTCGATATTTTAAACCGTCGAAACCAAATCAATAGAATTACACATCAAAAACCCTAACATGAGTGGCTGAAACTTTGCCACTCTTCCCCTATATAGGTGGCGCCATGTGCTGCCCATAGAGAGGAGAGATTTGGTCTTCCATGCACTACACAGTTCTTCACCAATCACAAGCCATTCCTCAAGTTTTAAAACACCAAATCCCCTCCAACTCCCCTCATTTTTATGCTTCTCTTTCATGCTGACTTCTCTCCCTTCATTCTTCTTCTTCCTTACTTCCTCTTTCCTAAATCTCTAAGCTCCCCCCACTTCCTACACTAAGAGCTCAAGTCTAGCTAGTTTTGCATCAACTAGAGGCAGGATTTAGCTTCTTTGCTTGAGTTTATTGAATTGATGGCTGTTTGGAAGTTTTTCTCTATTCATGTAATTGATGATATATGATGGTTATGTTATGAATTATGGCTGGTTTATCAAGTATTCGATGGGATTGAGATTGAGTCTTGCATGAAAAATAGCAAACTAGATCTGAAACCTAGAAAATCTTACAGCATCCTTATGAACCTATGTTCTTGTGAAACTAGACATTTAAAGCTTTCCGACCATATATAATATAAAGCCATTGGATTAGTATTGAATGAGATATGAAATTTTAAAGTTTACCCTAGGATCCTAACCCTAATTCTAAGTAGACTGCATTTCAAAGGGCATAACTCGCCCTATACTCCTTCAAATTAAGTGAAATCAATTTTTTTAGAAATTTAAGAATAATATGCCATGAAAATTTCAAAACCAAATTCAACACCTGTTGCTCCCAGTAAATTTGTAAAATTTCCCCATGTCTTTAATAGACTAGAGTAGGGCAGTTCAGATTATCCAAATTTACAAGGTTACAAGTTGAGCTCTATTTACTCAAATAACATGGGACTTATTGGATATGAAAATTGAATCAAGAAGCTTTAAAACGACATAGGTTTGGTAGGAATCCAAGTAGATTTCGATTTTTGGTGGATTTTTACTTTTGAAGTTGCAATTCTACCCAACTACAGGGCAGGTCGAGATAAATCCTCAATAATTGGAGCTATACTTATCAAAATTAAATGGGACCAAAGAGGTTACAAACTAGACACATAACATTCCAACATTTCCAAAATTTAGATCCAAAGGAGTTAAGTAGAATTTATAGCATGATTTATAAATTCGAGCATATTTGGGTGCTATAAGCATAATTGTTATTTGAGTATTTGGCTGCTCTATTAAATGAATGAAATTCAATTAGAACTTGATGGTTGTAAACCTATAATATTACTGAGGGACTAATGTATGATGTTAACTCTGCTATTGTAACTGTATGTTTGTGTGAGCTGGCACTATTAACGGGGAGGCGGACTCGGTTATGCTACTGAAATTTCGACAGGAATATGTGAATGATAAACATGTTTATATGTTATGTCCATGAATACTTATCATGCAAACATAAATGTTTGAAATCCAGATACGGAAAAATGTACATGAACCTCTCATACATGAAAATATGAGCATATGAACTATGAAAGCACATGAAAGATAAGATAAGATCCTTTAACTTGAGGCAGTTAATGGGTCCTTCCTTATGAAGGCGGTTAAATAGACAAGATGTGGATTCCTTCATTTGAAGACTGTTATTTGGGTCCTTCTATGTGAAGGTAGTTAAAACTATTGGATCCCTTTACATTAGAGGCAATTCGCCAGCTGAGTCCCTCCAATATAGAGGCACGTGGGTCCTCTTGTGGGCTACTACTGTGTGACGACGGTCACGAGTTGAGCTCACTTCTAGATTAGTCTACCCAAGGGCAGTAAAGATTAAAGACAAAGATATACGCATGTAGACACCCTAGGGATGGCGATATGTAACACCTAGGCATGTTAAGTAAAGGAAGAAAATAAAGTATAAGTGCATTCACATGAATTCATGATACGCCATTACACATGTAAATTTGCTATTTGTAACATTCCTACTTTCGTGAACAGAACGTGATGGAAACTTTGAATTATTTTCCTTAGGCAGTGTGAGAATTTCTCGGGTAGCGCTATGCCATGATGATCCTCACACTCAGAATTATAGGGTAGTGTAACACTGCTATTGAAAATATGGCACTGGCATATGTTAAAAATTAAGAAATAACAAAAGTGCCCCTCTAAACTTTTGTTAATTGCAGTGATGCCAGAATTTTTAGAAATTATATTTTGACCCCAAAGATTTATTCCCACAATAACCCTAGAACTTTTCATGAAATGATCTTTATGTCCCCATATCTGTAGAATTAGCAAAATGGGATTTTAAACAGAGCAGAATCATGTGGTGAAACCGTAAAAGTTTAAATCTTGCCGATAAGGCCATGGAGGCAGTCTAGTGTGAAATGACGTGGTGTGCCCCTAGACTTGCTCAAAATTACGGAAAGGCCATTAGTTATAGAAAATAGAAAACAAAAAGGCTCCGAATTTGCGAAATTGTCTAATTTACACCGTTAATCTATTTATTCGATTTCAATAGTTATGTAAGGGCAATTAGGAGTTAATTAAATATTAATTAGGATTTAATTAGATGTTAATTAGAGGGATGAGGCTTAGGAACAATTAGGATAGAGATATAGAAATTCTCTTAGAGTCATTTAGTAAAGTTTTGCCGATTTGAAGAAAATCGGCGAAGATTCAGTATTTTAAACCGCAAGAACCGAATTAGTAGAATTTCACACTAGCACCACTAGTTTAAGTGGCTGAAAATTGAGCCACTTCTACCCCTATGGATGGCGCCAATTGGCTGCCAAGTGAGTAGAGAGTGTAACATCTGAAAAATTTTATCGTTATTAACCGAGTTGTTCGGTTTTCATCGAATAATTTGGATTAATTAGGATTCAGTTAAGCATTCACTTAAAGCCAATTAAGTGTGATTGAGAATGTAACGTCTGAAGAATTTCATCGTTAGTAACCGAGTTGTTCGGTTTTTATCGTATAAGTGGGTTTAATCGAAATTCGATTAAGCATTTACTTAAAGCCAATTAAGTGTGATTTAGAAGTGATTAGGCCCAGTGGAATTTGATGAGGAACATAGGAAACCTCACAAAATTTTTCTAAAACCGATTTACCGATTTAAGAGAAATCGGTAAGATTTCGGTATTTTAAATTGTCGGAACCAAACCAATAGAAATTTTTCTATGAGTGCCTTAGGATCAATGGCTAACATCTAGCCAAGCTACCCCCTCATGTGGCGCCTTGATCAGCCATTGAGGGAGGGAAGCTAAGCAAAATTGAATGATGAAGTGAAATCCACCAATCATCATGCATCTTGCTTTTAAAAATCTCCACCTTTTTCTTCCCTTCTCTTTTAGAAATTCGGCCACCCCACTTGCTGAAATTCCTTTCATTTCTCTTCTCCTCACTCTCATCTTCACTCCATTTCCATCCTTCCTTCAAGTCTCAACACAAGTTGTTCACATCAAAGCCACTAAATCAACCCAAAGTTCAACTAGACAAGGTAGGGGATCCTGCTTCTCTTCTTATTTTCTTTGATTTGGGGCTGCATGGTGGTCATGTATAGCTTGAGATATTGATGTTATGTAGAGTGGTGATGATGGTTTATGACTAGTTTCACATGTATATTGTGATTAAAATTGGAATTGATAACAAATAGCTTGAAGAATAGAGAACAAATTAAGAAGCTGTTAGGGTTTTCCTCGGCAGTCCATACAGCGGAGTGTATGGCTCCGCCTACAGCTGATCAAAGTGGATGAATCTATTTTTATATGAAACTAGACATTCAGGGCTTTCCATACATATATAATATAAGACCATTGGATTAGTAAAGAGGAAGTTATGAATTTTTGAAATTTAACCTAGAAATCAGGACTTTCATTCGAATAGTATGAGTTGAGATGGGTGTAACTCACCCTATATAACTCCAAATTGAGTGAAACTAACTTTGTTAGAAAGCTAACACATAGGAGAATATCCCATAAAAATTTTTGAATTTGATAAGATCCCGTCTATTCCCAGTAAGTTGAGAAAGTTGCCCTATATCCAATCAAGGTTAGAACAAGGTAGTCCAGTAGGGTCAAGTTTCAAAGCCTATAAGTCAAATTATACTCATCCAAATGATATGAAACTTAATTCATTTGAAAGCTTGTTCTGTTAGCTTTACATGGATATAAACTTCGCATGATTTCACCCATATTTCTATTTTTGGTGAATTTTCCCCCTTAAGAGTGCAATTCTAGCTAGAGTAGGACAAGTCTAGGATAAGACACAAATAATTTGAGTTAATGTCAGAAGTCGAGATTTAGTGAATGGAAGTTAGGTCGGTATACTTAAAATCAAACTCTAAACTTAGTAAATAAGGGACTAGGTCGGGAATATTTAAAGTCGATATCGGGACTCAGTAAAACTAAAAACTAGGTCGGGAGTATGTAAGGATGAACCCGGAAGTGTATACTTAAGGTTGAACTTGGAGGGGTTTACTTAATGAATGAACTCGGACTTAGTGAATAGGAATCCATATCGAGTATGCTTTAAGACTGTACTCGGAACTTAGTAGAGAGAGAGCTAGATCCGGTATTTTTGATGTTGAACTCAGGAGTCAGCAAATAGGAAGCTTGGGATTTAGGAAATATACTTATCAAAGTCTCAGAAGACCAATGGTGGGGTAAGGTCGGAAGTCGCACAACCCCGGAAATCGGGAATGACGTAACCTCGGGAGACCGAACATAATGTAGGGAAGTCGGAACCTATATAAGGTCAAAACTCGGAACCCATTGGATATTGAAAGTCAAACTCGGGAACCTTAATAAAAATTAAAAGCCCGCAAGATAGATTGATACTTGAGATTCTAAATCTTGCACTTATCAATATTGTTATATTCTTAGTATAAATATGATGTCTTATATTGAGTTTACTATTTGATTTAAATGTCCTGATTGTCTGGCACTATTTATGGAGAAGCGGACATGATCCGTTATGCTGCTGAGATTTCAGCAAAAAATGCCATTAAAGTAAATTCACAAGTTATGCATGCATTGATCAAAGTGTTGGATAAGCAATGCTACTCTATAAGTATGAGAAAGGAAATTCCGTGTGACTTGGGCCAGCCCCTGAACAAAGTTAAGGGGAATAGATCAGTGGGAAAATCAGGGAAAGCAAACCCGGCGACCCTATATAGGAACTAGCTCGATCTTGAAAAGCGGACTATCACCCAAGAGTCTTATGGCCAATATACTCCCCGGGGACCAAGTATGGAAAAATATGAGTTAAGATCAAGTGTATCATTCTTCATGCATATCCATAATTTCAGTTTTTTAAGCATTGAGTTAAATTGCACTTGGATGTTATATACATATTATTGCTCACTTTATAGCTATCACTCATTTAAGTCAATACGCAAATTGGGTTGTTTAATTTTTATTTTATTTCCTTTATTTCCTTAAGTAAAACAAAGCTGTGTTTCGGGCTATGATTTACATGTCTAATTGAGTAGAAAGTAGGACGTCCAAGTGACGTAACATTTTCTCCTAATTAACCAAAAATCCGAAAGACCTGAGAATGATAATGATGACAGATATGCATAGATTTAGGAGTTCCTACTGAGAAATCTTTGTTTCTCACCCTATTATATACCCCCGCATCATTCTCAGATCATGGAAAACGCAGCAACCTGCATCCTGTTCATTGAGTTTCCAAAGCTCCATATCCATCTCGATCCATTCATAGATTCCATGTACATATCTCGTAGATGCCAGTTCCATCTTTATTTCTTTTTCTGGAGAGATTTTGCAGTACTTCTCATGCACCCGCTTTTTGACCTTGCCGTCCTTTACATAGCCATCCCTATCCACATGGCTCATCCCTTTCCACCTCCACTCATAGCAGCAGCACCAATAGCAGCACCACCCATGGCTCCGCCAGTCGCACCACCGCAATCGATCCCCTCTGCCTCTATGTCTGAGGAGGATCCGTTGGAGGCAGCGAGCTCGTCATCCTCATCTTCTGCCCCAAGCATAGACTATACCCCTGCCAACGCCGGTATGGCGAATGGATTCCTTTCTTCGGAGTCCATCTAGAGTACCCGCCAGAGCATCAGTAGATCCATAGGATGACCCTTTTTTTGGCAGTTGGGTCATAAGTATACAGGTAGAAGTCAGTAATTATACATAAAATGTCCCATGGGGACCAGTAGAGGGGGGAATGTTCATATTGTCAGGCCGATTTATTTTGTGTTAGCGGCCTCATTTGTTTTACCCTGTACTGTTTTGTATTTCTTTTGATAACTTTGAAAACAAAGGTATAAGCATGTACATATATATATGATGCAGTTTGTTTATTTCGAAATTTTGTTTGAGTTACTTTATTTCCGATACAATGACTGTTTAGTGTATATCTCACTGTCAAACCGAAATTGATTAAAATGAATAGTTAACTCTTAGTTCATCACACGTAATAACTTATCAGGTAATATATTATGACTTAAGCATAGTATTTGTCTGGTAAGGTGTTACAGAGAAAGATTAGACTTGATGTAGTTAGATTAGAACCATAGAAAACCTCATAGGAGTTTTCTAAAACCAGCTTACCGATTTAAAAGAAATCGATAAGATTTCGGTATTTTAAACTATCGGAACCAAACCAATAGAAATTATACTGTGAGAACCCTAGGATGGATGGCCAAGATTCAGCCAAAACTCCTCACAAGTGGTGCAACAAATCAGCCATAAAGAGGGAAGCCAAGCCAAGTTTGAAAGAGGATTGAAGTCCACCAATCAAAAGCTAGCTTCCTTCATAAGTTTTCATTTTTTTTTTTCTTCTTTCTCCTTTCTCCCCTTAAATTTTCAGCCTCCCCACAATAGATGGAGACCAGCCTCATTTTCCCACTTTCCTTCATCTTCTTCCACTTCCTCTCATCCCCAAGCTCAAGCTCCAACCATCAACTTTACTCCAAGATCAAGTTCCACCAAGATTTCACACCACCAAGGTAGGAACTTCAACTTTCTCCTTCTTTTCTTTGATTCAGGGCTGTCTAGGGTACCTTGTTCATCCATAATTCTGATGTTGTGAGGGATAGGGATGATGAATTAAGGTTGATTTAAGTGTATATATGAGTTTGAATTGAAGATTGGATGGATAGATTTAAGGAAAACATGAATTCAAGAAGAATCTAAGAAGCTAGCAGGGTTTTCCCCTTGACGGTCTGTACGATGAAATGTACGGCTCTGCCTAGAGCCATTTAAATTTGATGAATCTATTTTTATATAAAACTAGACATTCAAGGCTTTCCATACCTATAAAATATAAGGCCATTGGATTAGTATAGAATTAGTTATGAATTTTTGAAGTTTGACCTAGAAATCTGGATTCTCATTTGGGCAGTATGAATAGAGAAGGGTGTAACTCACCCTACACAACTCTAAATTGAGTGCAACTAACACTGTTTGAAAGCTAACATATAAAGAAATATTCCATAAAATTTTAGAGTCAGATTCATTGCCATTTATTCCCGTCACATCAATGAAGTTTCCTTAAGTTCAAACTGGGATGGAACAGAGTAGTCTAGTAAGGTCAAGTTTTGGGGCTTATATCTCAAAATATACTCATGCAAATGATATGAAACTTATTTCATTTGAAAGCTTGTCCTGTTAAATTTAATTTGATATAAACTTTGTATGATTTTATCTAGTTTCCTATTTTTAGTAAATTTTTACTTCTAAGAGTACAATTCTGGCTAGTTGTAAGGCAGACAGAAGTAAACTTTGAATTACTTGAGCTACATAAATCAAAATGAGATGGGACTAAAAGAGTTGGAAACTAGACACATAGCACTATAACATATTCAAAATTTAGGTTCAACTGAATTGAATATAAATAATGGTGAATTTTACAAAATCAGACAGAATTGAGTAGAATTAGCAAAAAACCTAAGTTATGTATTTATGTTGACATGTTATATGATTGATATTATTGTTATAAAACTTGATGCTCTATGTTGCTTTTGCTACTTGATTGATCCTTCTGGTAATTTGGCACTATTCATGGGGAAATGGACTCGATCCGTTATGCTGCCGAAATTCCAGCAAAAATATGTGAATTATATGAATGTTATACATTTGTATGTTATGCTCATAAGATTCATATATGCAAGAATGATTTAAGTATGATATGAAGTATATGAATGAATGCATATAGCATATGCATGTATAATCATGTCCAAAGAAGAATAAGATTTATGAGAACTTGCAAGAAAGACGTACCAAGCTACCATGCGAGGCATGGCATAGACTCAGCTGGCATAGGCTAGAGCGGTACTGCCTTATACTTGGACCAGCACTCGACCAGATTTAAGGGGAATAGACCGGTGTGAGTGTCGAGGAAAGTAAACCCGTCACTCATGTATAGGTATGAGCTCGGACCTGAAAAGCAGGCTATTACTCGGGGGTAAGAGAGGCCATTCACCTCCGAGGGACCAAGTACAGAATAGCCAGGTTAAATTGCAAGTTAAAGAAAGATACGAATTAAGTCAAGTGCACTTGTATACAGTCAAGTACAAGCATCTATATGTGCATCTTCAATTATCTCGTTAAGCCATACTGTTATTATGATTCTTGTTGAAGCATATTATACTATTAGTATTTCTATGTCTGTCATATAATATGGCAAGTGGTTGTTAAAATATAACCCGCTTCGAGAAAGATATTTTCAACTTAAATTGAACCACTATTTGAGTATATGTGCTCATATTTTCATAACAAACCGAAGCCATATATTATGCTCATGAGATTCATATATGCAAGAATTATTTAAGTATGATATGAAGTATATGAATGAATGCATATAGCATATGCATGTATAATCATGTCCAAAGAAGAATAAGATTTATGAGAACTTGCAAGAAAGACGTACCAAGCTACCACGTGAGGCATGGTATAGACTCAGCTAGCGTGGTCCAGAGCGGTACTGCCTAATACTTGGACCAGCCGTCGACCAGGTTTAAGGGGAATAGACTAGTGCGAGGGTTGGGGAAAGTAAACCTGTCACTCATGTATAGATACGAGCTCGAACCTGAAAAGCAGGCTATTACTCAGGGGTGAGAGAGGCCATTCACCTCCGGGGGGCCAAGTACAAAATAGCAAGGTTAAGTTGCAAGTTAAAGAAAGATACGAATTAAGTCAAGTGCACTTGCATACAGTCAAGTATAAGTATCTATATGTGCATCTTCAATTATCTCGTTAAGCCATACTGTTATTATGATTCTTGTTGAAGCATATTACACTATTAGTATTTCTATGTCCGTCATATAATATGGCAAGTGGTTGTTAAAATATAACCCACTTCGAGAAAGATATTTTCAACTTAAATTGAACCACTATTTCAGTATATGTGCTCATATTTTCATAATAAACCGAAGCCATATGTTATGCTCATAAGATTCATATATGCAAGAATGATTTAAGTATGATATGAAGTATATGAATGAATGTATATAGCATATGCATCCATAATTATGTCCAAAGAAGAATAAGATTTATGAGAACTTGCAAGAAAGACGTACCAAGTTACCACGCGAGGCATGGCATAGACTCAACTGGTGTGGGCCAGAGCGGTACTGCCTAATACTTGGACCAGCCGTCGACCAGATTTAAGGGGAATAGACTGGCGTGAGGGTCGGGGAAAGTAAACCCGTCACTCATGTATAGATACAAGCTCGAACCTGAAAAGCAGGCTATTACTCAAGGGTGAGAGAGGCCATTCACCTCCGGGGGGCCAAGTACAAAATAGCAAGGTTAAGTTGCAAGTTAAAGAAAGATACGAATTAAGTCAAGTGCACTTGCATACAGTCAAGTATAAGCATCTATATGTGCATCTTCAATTATCTCGTTAAGCCATACTGTTATTATGATTCTTGTTGAAGCATATTACACTATTAGTATTTCTATGTCCGTCATATAATATGGCAAGTGGTTGTTAAAATATAACCCACTTCGAGAAAGATATTTTCAACTTAAATTGAACCACTATTTGAGTATATGTGCTCATATTTTCATAATAAACCGAAGCCATATGTTATGCTCATAAGATTCATATATGCAAGAATGATTTAAGTATGATATGAAGTATATGAATGAATGCATATAGCATATGCATGTATAATTATGTCCAAAGAAGAATAAGATTTATGAGAACTTGCAAGAAAGACGTACCAAGCTACCACTTGAGGCATGGTATAGACTCAGCTAGCGTGGGCCAGAGCGGTACTGCCTAATACTTGGACCAGCCGTCGACCAGGTTTAAGGGGAATAAACTAGTGCGAGGGTCGGGGAAAGTAAACCTGTCACTCATGTATAGATACGAGCTCGAACCTGAAAAGCAGGCTATTACTCAGGGGTGAGAGAGACCATTCACCTCCGGGGGCCAAGTACAAAATAGCAAGGTTAAGTTGCAAGTTAAAGAAAGATACGAATTAAGTCAAGTGCACTTGCATACAGTCAAGTATAAGTATCTATATGTGCATCTTCAATTATCTCGTTAAGCCATACTGTTATTATGATTCTTGTTGAAGCATATTACACTATTAGTATTTCTATGTCCGTCATATAATATGGCAAGTGGTTGTTAAAATATAACCCACTTCGAGAAAGATATTTTCAACTTAAATTGAACCACTATTTGAGTATATGTGCTCATATTTTCATAATAAACCGAAGCCATATGTTATGCTCATAAGATTCATATATGCAAGAATGATTTAAGTATGATATGAAGTATATGAATGAATGTATATAGCATATGCATGCATAATTATGTCCAAAGAAGAATAAGATTTATGAGAACTTGCAAGAAAGACGTACCAAGCTACCACGCGAGGCATGGCATAGACTCAACTGGTGTGGGCCAGAGCGGTACTGCCTAATACTTGGACCAGCCGTCGACCAGATTTAAGGGGAATAGACTGGCGTGAGGGTCGGGGAAAGTAAACCCGTCACTCATGTATAGATACAAGCTCGAACCTGAAAAGCAGGCTATTACTCAAGGGTGAGAGGGCTATTCACCTCCGGGGCCAAGTACAAAATAGCAAGGTTAAGTTGCAAGTTAAAGAAAGATACGAATTAAGTCAAGTGCACTTGCATACAGTCAAGTATAAGCATCTATATGTGCATCTTCAATTATCTCGTTAAGCCATACTGTTATTATGATTCTTGTTGAAGCATATTACACTATTAGTATTTCTATGTCCGTCATATAATATGGCAAGTGGTTGTTAAAATATAACCCACTTCGAGAAAGATATTTTCAACTTAAATTGAACCACTATTTGAGTATATGTGCTCATATTTTCATAATAAACCGAAGCCATATGTTATGCTCATAAGATTCATATATGCAAGAATGATTTAAGTATGATATGAAGTATATGAATGAATGCATATAGCATATGCATGTATAATTATGTCCAAAGAAGAATAAGATTTATGAGAACTTGCAAGAAAGACGTACCAAGCTACCACTTGAGGCATGGTATAGACTCAGCTAGCGTGGGCCAGAGCGGTACTGCCTAATACTTGGACCACCACCGCCGACTGTGTTTAAGGGGAATAAACTAGTGCGAGGGTCGGGGAAAGTAAACCTGTCACTCATGTATAGATACGAGCTCGAACCTGAAAAGCAGGCTATTACTCAAGGGTGAGAGAGGCCATTCACCTCCGGGGGACCAAGTACAAAATAGCAAGGTTAAGTTGCAAGTTAAAGAAAGATACGAATTAAGTCAAATGCACTTGCATACAGTCAAGTATAAGCATCTATATGTGTATCTTCAATTATCTCGTTAAGCCATACTTTTATTATGCTTCTTATTGAAGCATATTATACTATTAGTATTTCTATGGCTATTATATAATATGGCAATTGGTTGTTAAAATATAACCCACTTTGAGAAAGATATTTTCAACTTAAATTGAACCACTATTTGAGTATATATGCTCATATTTTCATAATAAACTGAAGCGACTGGAATGTTTATGATGACACTGTAAGATTGGTTTGACCTTACCTACTGAGAACCTTAGGTTCTCACTGCCTACTTGTATGTTTTTCTTTTCCGTAAACCTTCCAACACCCAAGTTGGAAATCAAGTGCAAGGTGGAGTACTGGGACATTCACTGATCAAGACTCAGGCACAAACCAGACCAAGAGGCTATTGAAGCTAGCTAGCAACTAGTCGGAAGCAAATACTGTGTATTATGTTAGCCACAATTTCTTTTAAATTGTAACCATTCTATTCTCTATGTATCAGAGATGACAAAGTTTATGAACTATTAGTTAGTAATAAAGTGTGCAGTTAAAGGGCCAGGTATTATATTTTCCATATTTTAAAGCTTGCTTAGTACAGTGACACCGTTTTGATATAACTCCATGACTCGAGCATGGCTTATATAATAAAGGGTGTTACACTATTGCTATTATTAAGAAATCACTCATAATCTGTTATGCTTACGTTTTAATTCTTGCTCTGTTTATCAAGTGTATAACTAAAATAAACTTTACTTTGGACAATATGGTTTTAAACTATAAAATTGAAAATATTTATATAACATGTTCAGCTTTTTCTTAATAAATCGAAGCAACTGGAGATAATAATGATGACATAGCATGTAATTTAGTGAATCCTACTGAGAATTTATAATTCTCACTTCTATGTACATTTCTATGTTATCTCTAGATAACTCTAGAAATACCAAAGGCGGCCACCATAGGCAAAGTTGACTAGAGATATCGAAGACAGCCGAGGAGATACAAGGTCCATTAAAGCAATGGTAACAATTCCAAGTGTGGTATTATGACTTAAGCATAGTACTGTGCTTGGGAGAATGTTACATGTTTCACGGCAAGACTTCAAAGTGGTGCAAACATATTGACCCAAACTTTGAGCCTGAGGACAAGGTCAATTTTAAAGAGGTAGGTAATGTAATGAACCTACAAGGCCCATTAGACTAGAATGAGTCAAATAGCCCAAGTGAACCAGGAGATAAACATGATATAAAATGCTATGTTCAGAAAGAGAAGGCAGGCATTAGTATGAAATCACTTCCTTTATTTGAATACTCTTCGCTCCCCTCTCTTAACTTTCAGCTATTGGTTCCAATTCCTCACTCACTTGCAAGTATGGATTGTAGGGGTCGATGGTTCGATAGAGTTCCATTATACTTGTAGTTATCTTTTGCATTTTCTTGTTGAGACTGATATTTAAGTTGCTATTTTCTTTTCCGCCATATACTACTATACAGATATTATACTTGTATTGATCACTTACCATTTAATTGAGGTATATGTTTCTGTAATTCTGTGAAATTGGTACTGTTACATTATCTGACTTAGATCTTGACACTCTCTATAATATGTATTATCTAAGAAAGATTATCTTGAACTAACTCATTCTTCATCATATGCCTACTACTAAAGGATTTGAGAAAAGGAAGATTGCCGATCTACCTTATAGGATGCTATTCACTAAGTTGTTCAAAGAATGGAACATCAACCTTGAAGAAGAAGGATGGTCTGAGCCTTAATAGCTCATCATAGAAAAATCCATCAAGTCATTAGCATTCCAATTTATCCAACCTTTGAGACCTACTTATTCGATTACACCTACACCATCTCCTTCTACTACACTTTCACAAGGACAAGTTATGGTTGATATTTTCTGTAATACCCTACCAGATATAATACTATGCTTATGTCATAATATTTACCCAGCAGTCTATTACGTGTGATTATCTTATATTGTTTAATCTTAATTCATTGACATTTTACCATTTCAATATCAAAATATCTGTTGCTATTATTATATACATACATACATACATACATACATACATACATACATATATATATATATATATATATATATATAGTTATTTATTTATTTTGCTACTTGTGATGTTATATACATCCTCGGTGAGGTGCAGCGTACTAACAGAAAATAGATAAGTCGAATAGAAGCAGTATCATACATCCATGGAACCTTTATTAGCATATATACAAAATTGTTGAGTTTAAAGTCATATCTACATAAACACTGTAGGTACAATAATGTTGGGCCATTATACAAAATAGATCAACCTATACTCATGAAGTGTAGGCCTACACAGTCCCAAAAGAAACCTAGATATGTGGCCCAAGTCTCATTGCCATCAAAAGAGGATCATATTGTACACATGCACCTGCTGCCTGAGGATCCCGTCTAACTGGATTCCAAAGAAAGGAATTCGTTGGCCATGCCAGGGTCGGTCGGGGCATAGCTGTCGCCATCTAAACCCGAAAAGGAAGGTGAGGAAGCCACCTCCTCGAACGAGTCGCTGTCAGACGAGATAATGGGTACCACCTATGGTGGCGATGAAGCAGGTTCTGGTGGGGTTGCTAGAGCTAGCTGAGCCATGTGCAGGGGGATGGCTATGTAAGGTGCAGATGGATCAAACATTGGGTGGTGGAGAAGAATAGCAAAGTCCCTATGAGAGAACATGTACAAGCAGAAATGACAGGTACCAGTTATGTACATAGAGTCAAGCAGGGGGTCATAGTGAGTCTGGAGATCAGGTAGCTCGTTGAAGAGGGTGAAGGTTGCCTCAGAATTCATGGTCTGAGAACGAGGCAGAAATATACAATAGAGTGAAAATTGGATGAAATTCTCAGTAGGATTCTAAACTATACTACGCTGACATCGCAATCATCTTCAGTTACTTCGACTTTTATTTAAATTAAAAACAAGTGTAACATAGCTATGATATTCTATTCAATTAATGTTAAGAAAAGCAAAACCCCAAGCAAGACTTAATTTTACTTGAAATAAGAAGAAGTAGAAACAAATACCAATCCCTAACATGAGTTGTGTACTAACCACAATATAAACAAGACTATAAGCACAAGAGATATATAGATAACAATGGATTTAGCTTAGGATTAATAAATAGAACCATGTGAAAGCATGAATGGAAGTGAAATGCACTTAGCTTTAGTGATCCTTTAACTAATATGATTTACACTTTTCTACACTTGTTCCCCTAGGAGTTTTTGGCCATATAACTCATGGGTAATAGTCTGCTTCTCAGGATCGAGCTCGTTCTTATACAGGGATGTTTGGTTTAATTTCTCCTACCTCCCGACCAATCTATTTCCCTTAACTTTAATTCGAGGCTGGCCCAAGTATTATGGAACTTTCCTCATAACTTTTCTCATAATACATGTCTTAGGAATTTCATGCAATTGTCACATATGCGAAGTATATTTCATGAATCATGCATGTTTTCTGCCAGAATTTTGGCAGCATAATGAATCACGTCCGCTTTCCCGTGAATAGTGCCATTCTAGAACAAAAAACCAACCAAAGTACCAGCACTAGTATAACACATTAAACTTCAGCATTAACATGGAATAGCAATATTTAGGTTTTAATTAAAATCACATATGCCTTAGAGTGCCTAGTTCTTCAATTTGGAAATTTTGTTTATGTTCCTCAATTCTGCTCAGTTTTGTAAAATCTGCCATAAATTCTAGTAAACTCCTTTGGACTTGAATTTTGAATATGTTAGAGTATTATGTGTCTATTTTCTAAGCTCTTTGGTCCTATCTCATTTTGATAAGTGTAGTCAAGTTATTATGGTTTTATTTCGACCTGCCCTGTAGCAGGCAAAACTGCACACCCAAAAGTAAAAATTCACCATAAATTGAAATCTGAGTGGATGCCTACCAAACCTATGTCATTTTGAGGCTTATTGATCAAATTTTCATATGAAAAAAGTCTCACTTCCTTTGGCTAAGGAAAGCTCAAGTTATGAGCTGACCAAGTTGATGAAATTGGGCTGTTCTATCTCTGGTTCACCAGAATAAAGGGCAAATTCACGAATATTATGGGAGCAATAAGAACCGAATTTAACTCTAAATTTCTATGGGATGTTTCCCTATGTGTAAGCTTTCTAACAAAATTAGTTTCACTAAATTTCAAGTTATATAGGGTGAGTTATACATTTCACAACCCGTACTGTCCAAAATAGGACATAGGATTCCTAGGTAAATTTCAAAAATTCATACCTTCCTCAATATTAATCTAATGGCCTTATAACTTTTATAGTTGGAAATCCCTAGATGTCTAGTTTCACTTAAAATTAGTTTCATCTCCATTTGGTGTCTATAGGTGAGTCTGTATAATGTGCAAGTATGGACGTTGTATGGATTTTAAGGAAAGCCTGGTTCTGTTTTGTTGATTATTGTGTTCATCATTCAATATCCAATCTAACCCAAGCAAATATATGCTAAATCATCATCAATCCAAGAAAACCAACTAAGCAAGTAAATCCTACCTTGATTTTGAAGTAGTTAGCCTAGCTAGTTTGTGTTTTGGGATTCAAGAGTTTATGGAGCTTGAGATGGAGAGAAGAAGGAAAACTTTAAAAGAAGAATGAATGGAGAAAGAGTGTGCAGAATAGGGGACGTCCAAAGGAGGCCAAAAGGGAGATTTTAATTTTATTTCTCTATAAAGCTTGAGTAGTTCGAATTCTAGCATTTGATTGGAGGAAGAATGAATAGTTAACATTGCACCAAATCTCTTCTTATTTGGGGCAGCAACTGGCTCCATTTGGAGTGGTGAGAATGGCAAAATTTCTGCCACACACATTAGGGTTTTAAAGGTGGAAGTTGATTGGTTTAGTTCTAGCAGTTTAAAATACTGAATTTCTACCGATTTTCTTCAAATCGGCAAAATAGTTTGTAAGGCTTTCTATGTTGCTATTCTAATTGTTCCTAATCCAAATTTCTCTAAGTAACATGTAATTAACTTCTAACTAATTATTTAGTCGATTTCTTTATCAATCTCGCTTATTTGCTAAAACCAAATAAATTGATCAAAAACAATAAGATTTTTTGGACGTTACATTTTCACTGTGGCCAAAGACAACAAAAGAATCCAAAGACAAGAAAAGAGTCTTTTTTGACACTGCTTAAGAACTTTCTAAATCCTCTTTTGGTGAAAAAAAAAAATAGAGTGAGAAACAACAAGAACCATGAGACCCTGATCCTACTTCTCATGAAGTACAAGATGAAGACTTTGAAGACTCTTTCAATCCAAAAAAAGAAACAAAAAAATAACAATCTCAAAAGAGATTGATGCTTCTGAGGGATCATGAACCTAAACCTATTCGACTCACTCAGTGAAATGTTTCTTCTACTCAACCATCGCATATGCACAGCTCACCTACTCATGAAGAGACAAATCCTCAAAATGAAAAAGAATCTGCACCAATGAAATTTGATTGTCTAGTGCGTACTGTAACGACCGAAAAATTTATCGTTAACAACTGAATTATTCGGTTTTTAATCAAATAAGTAAGTTTAATCAGAACTTGATTAAACATCTACTTAAAGCCAATCAAGTGTAACTTAAAAGAATTAGGCTAGATAGAATTAGATTAGGAGCATAGAAAACTTCATAGAACAATTTCAAACCGATTCACCGATTTAAAGGAAATCGGTAGGATTTCGGTATTTCCAACTGTCGGAACTGGACCAGTAGAAATTAAACCATGAGAGCCCTAGAATCAATGGCCAAGATTCAGCCAAATGCTCCCCCAAGTGGCGCCTAGATAGCCATTAGATGAGGAGGATTGAATCAGATTTTATGACCATTTTAGGTCCACCAATGAAGATCAAGCCAACTTCCAAATATCTCACTTCCTTTTCTTTCTCCATCAGCAAAATTTCGACCCTCCATCAGCTGAAACTCCCTTCTTTCTCTTCTCCTTGCTCTCATTTTCTACTCCATTCTCATCCATCTTCAAGCTTCATCCCAAGCCACCACCATCCAAGAACACAAAATCAGCCAAACTACTCAAGACAAGGTAAGAAATCCTACTTCTCATCTTGTTTCTCTGATTTGGGGCTGCATGTGGGGTTTGTCTAATCTGAGATTTGGATGTTTTATAGAGTGATGATGATGTCTTATGATTGGTTTTGCATGTGTGTTGTGATTAAAATTGGATTTGGGGGCAAATAGCTTGAAGGGAGGAGACAAACCTAGAAGCAGGATAGGATTTCCTCGGCGGTCCAGAGCGGAGTGTACGGCTCCGCCTCCCACCGATTAATTTGGATGAAACCATTTTTATATGAAACTAGACATCTAGGGATTTCCATACATATATCATAATAGGCCATTGGATTAGTATAGAATTAGTTATGAATTTTTGAAGTTAGACCTAGAAATCTGGGTTCTCACCCGGGCAGCGTAGGTTGAGAGGGGTGTATCTCACCCTATACAACCTCAAATTGAGTGCAACCAAAGATGTTTGAAAGCTAAAACATGATAGAACATCCCATAAAAATTTCAGAATTTAATTCGTTGTCATTTGTTCCCAGCACATCAATGAAGTTGGCTTAGGTTTAAACCGGACTAGAACAGGACAGCCCAGTAGGGTAATGTTTCGAGACTCATAACTCAAAATCTACTTAGGCAAATGACATGAAACTTAATTCATTCTAAAGCCTGTTGTGTTAGCTTCATTTTGATATAAAATTCGCATGATTTCATCTAGTTTTCGATTTTTAGTGAATTTTCTTCTATAGGCACCCAATTCTGGCTAAGAACAGAACATGTTGAGATAAAATGTTTATATCTAGAGCTATACAACTCAAAATAAGATGGGACCAAAGAGAGTAGAAACTAGACATACAAGGCTATAACATATTCAAAGATTTGATTTAAATGAGTTGAACTGAATGAGGAATGAGACACACCAAATTCGGGCAGAATAGGGGGGGTTAAATTGAAACTCTATTGATGTTTAAATTTAAATTGTTGATTGAGATTATGAATGTACATGTATAATTGAGATTGTTGATTGATGTTATGAATGCACTTGTATAATTGTTGCTCTATACTGAAATTGTATGTGTATAAATGTACTGGTTGTCTGGCACTATTCACGGGGAAGCGGACTCGATCCGTTATGCTGCCGGAATTTCGGTAAGAAATTCATATGTTATGAAATTTATGACAACTTAAGTACATCATATGTAAAGAGACAAGTTAGATGTGCAAGCATTTCATGACAGTATAAAGAATTCCACATCACTTGGGCCAGCCCCGGAATAAATTAAGGGGAATAGATCAGTGGGAAGGTCGGGGAAAGTAAACTCGGCCATCCTGTATAGGAACGAACTCGGTCCTGAAAAGCGGACTATTACCCAGGAGTATATGGCCAATGACTCCTGGGACCAAGGATGGAAATAAGTTATAAAAGGCAAAAGCCTCCAAGAATAAGATGCATCCTCTCATTGCACATGCATATGTACAGTGTAATACTTTCTATTAATTGTTCTAGATCTCTGTATTTTTTCATAACATGCTATTGTTCCACTGTGATTACTGTTTAAGTACATTAGTATATCTGTTAATTAAAATTGAGCTTGTTTCGGTGTATGCTTTACAATTGAGTATTTAAGTTAAATATTATCATTTTACTGTACTATCTGAAAATCTTGTACGACCGAAACAACTGGGAATGACAATGATGATGTATGTATAGAAGTTAGATTTTCATCGAGAAATATTCATTTCTCACCCTATTGTATATTCCGCCATTCTCGCACCATGGAGCACGCGGCGACCGGGGTCCTATTTATTGAGTTTCCAGAGCTGCACATCCACATCGACCCTTTTCTAGATTCTATATATATATCCTGTAGATGCCATTGCTTATATTTCTTCTTCCGTAGGGACTTCAGCACTTTGATGCACCCACTGTTTGATCCCACTGTCCCATACATTGCTATCCCACTTCATATGGCCCATCCGTTCCCACCTCCTCCTCGCAGCAGAAGAAGACCAAAGCAGCACCTCGCCTCCTATGGCTCCTCCTGCCACCACCACATCCGATGCTTTCCGCCGACACCAGAGGAGGACCCATCGAGGCGCTGAAGTTCCTCCTCATCCTCCCGCCAAAGACAGCCACCCTCCCTTAGATGCACCCATGGAGAATGGGTTTCTTTCTTCAGATTCTGGTTAGATAGTGGGCGATCACAAAGTGGTAGTAGGTGTATAGAATGACCCTCTTTTGGCAGTTTGGGTCATGGTTAGATGGATAGATATTAGTAGATGTACATGAAATGTCCCATGAGGACCACTTAGGGTGTCGTTCATAGATACTGGCCGTTTCATTTTGTATTAGCGGCCTCATTTTGACACCTTGTACTTTTTGACAAACTTTGAAGTCAGATATCTATATACATATCTATGACGCTGTTTGCGGTTATTCTGTTCTTATTGTATTTTTATTTATATTAAGTTATTTACAGTTTACCGATTGATTTGTATTTATTCCGCCATCACGCAGAAAATTTTGTTATAAGATCAGGTAGTCTTATGCGAGAAATTAATTCTAATACAGAAAAGAGAAATTTAATCAGTATTACACGTAATCTCTTATCAGATAGATTATTATGACTTAAGCATAGTACTTTGTCTGGTAAGGTGTTACACGTACACTCCAAGTTGTGCATGCTACACAAAAACATTATCCTAGAGTGCTTGGATCTTTAAGAAAATTGGCACTTGCAGATTCTCAAGAATCAAGTCAAGAAATGAGTTCCTTCTCGCTTTTATGATGCCTTTTTTCCTTTCCTTTGCCTTTTGCTAATGACGAAAAGGGGAGAATAGAGCAAAAACTTCGAGGTAGCTTAGAGCATTTAGATTACATCACATTACATATCATTGCATATATTTCTTGTATTCTATTTGTTCAAAATATTAATATATGATTGTTCTCTTATCTTAATCAGTTTTTATCTTCACTTGGATCATATTTATTGAATATCATAATAATTGCTCTAATATATCTTAATTTTTTTGCTATAATGCTTTGATATATCTTATTTTGCTTCAGAAAAGAAAAATTTTATATATCATTTTCTGTGAAACAAATATCTTATACACTGCTCTGATTATAACTTGTGCTTTGATATTTCTTTACTCAAATATATGTGTTATATCCTATGCAATATTAAGATAAGCTTTTGAATCAATAGACATACCTTGTCAAAATTATTTGCTCTGATATATCATGAACAAAAATGACATATGCTCTAATATATCTCAAATTAAATTTGATCAGAAAAGTCCTATGATTCAAAAAATCCTTATATTAAAGATCTATGCTTTACTGCTTTATCACTCTTTTTAAACTTAAGTTATTGGCTTGGTTTGTCATTGTTAACTCTACATCCCTTCGAAAGGCACCAAATGTTGCTCTAAATGCCTATTATGCATGGTTTTAATGGATAACAAACAATCTAAAAAACTTAGTGAGTACTAGTATGTTTATTGAGTGATGTCTCTTAGATAGGATCTTTATCACAACAATCCAAACTAATCTAAAGCTTCAAAATTATCATGACCTTCAAAAACAATTCAGTTCTTACAAAAAATTAATTTCATGATGAGGAAAATGTTCCTACATAAAGAATAATACATGAACCAAGAAGATCCTAATGCCTATGCATTGCTAGAAGAATGAAGAAATGCATAGAATACTAGAAAAAGCCTAAAAAAAGTAAAGGTTCAGAAAGGTGAAACCTCATAATGGTCACCTCAATCAAAAAGGAACATCATAAAAAATGAAGCATCTTAGAAAGGAGTCAATTGAAGAATTATTTTGAGAAAAGTATACTACAAACTAGATTGGGAATAAACTCAAATGTTAGGAAAAGCCTATATTCACTCTGATACAATTACAATGGACAAGTGGCACCTATAGCTAGTTATCATTTTTGGCATTCTTGATTGTTTAACAAAAATATAAACTTGCTGAGGCTCAATAAGATAAGAATAACAACTGTTATCATGAACCCAAGGGTCATTTCATGATCATTTATGAATTCAGCTTCAGAAATCAAATAAAGAAGTTGTTGAGGCAATTGTTGAAGCTATTGAATACACTCAAGCCAATATTCATTGCTTTGATCTCTTCTGAGCAAGTTTATGAAGTTATATTCTTCAGAACTCATAGAAAAGCATATTCCTCTCTACAAGCTTTATTAGCAAATACTCTTTGAGAGTAAAATTGAGAATACTTCTTTACTTGAACTTTACTATATTATCCACACTTGAAGTGTGATTTGAGTCAAGAGAGTTATACACAAACCAAACATTTACAAATCTTTGTAACTCGACCAAATAATGGTTACAAAAGCCAACTTCGAGAGGCTAGGATAATACTACTTGGATTTTAATTAGCTCAAAGAGGCTAGTACAATACTGCTCAAATTGTAAGTTTGAAAAGGCTTGTACAAGACTACTTAGTTTATGAAATTCTAAACTTCTTGTTGGGAACTAGACATAGGCACAAAGTTTGGCCAAATCAGTATCTTCTGCACTCCAGGTGAAAAATATTTGAGGATATTTGTTTGAGTTTCGGGTTTGAAAAAGAGATTTGATGACACGATTCATGTAACACCCTCTATCATATAAGCCATGCTCGAGTCATGGAATTACATAAAAAGGTTGTCACAGTGCTGAAAAACTCTTTAAAATAGGGAAAATATAATACATGGCCCTTTTATTGTCCACTTTAATACTAACTACTAAACTCTAATACATAGAGAATAAAATAATTACACTTTAAAAGCAATTTGTGACCGAATAGAGTAAACAAGGCGCATTTTTCGACTAATCATTAGCTAGCTTTGATGGTCTCTTGATCTCAAGCTACCGAGTCGTGCTCAATGAGCGGCCCTGCATTCCGTCTTGCACTGGATGTCCAACTTAGTTACTGGAATGTTTACGGAAAAGAAGAACATACAAGCAGGCAGTGAGAACCTAGGGTTCTTAGTAGGTAAATTTGAACAAAACTTATGATGTCATCATAAACATTCCAGCCGCTTCGGTTTATTATGAAAATATGAGCATATATAAACAAATAGTGGTTCAATTTTAAGTTGAAAATGCCCTTCTCGAAGCGGGTTATATTTTAACCATCACTTACCATATTATATTACAGACATAGAAATATGATTAGTATGATATGCTTCAACCAAAATCATGATAATAATAATATGACTTGATGAGATAACTAAGGATACGCTCATAGATGCTTATGCTTGACTATATGCAAGTGCACTTGATTTAATTCATATCATTCTTTAGCTTGCAACTTGATCTTACTTTTCTGTGCTTGGTCCCCCGAAGGTGAATGGCCTTTCTCACCCCTGGGCAATAGCACCTTTTGGTCCGAGCTCGTACTATACATGAGTGATGGGTTTACTTTCCCCGACCCTCACACCTGGGTCTATTCCCACTAATCGGTCGAGGTGGCCCAAGTCTTAGACAAGATCGCCTGGCCCACGCTAGCTGGGTCTATGCCATGCCTGGCGTGGTAGCTTAGTACGTCCCTCTTGAAAGTTCTTATCATCTTTCCTTTCCATATCTTATCATGCATACAGATGCTTTGTGCATACATGAATATGCCTCATGTCTTATTTCTCATATCATATTCTAATTATGCTTGCATGCATGGCATACATGAACATAACATGTGAATGTAATATATTCAAGGTATAATCTCTCATTGCATAAGCTCTCATAACTCATATCATGCCTAAAATTCATCTTTGATAGCTCGTATCATATTCAAGTTCATCCTTACATGTAAACATTCCTAGTTTCATAGACTTTGCATAAAATCGGCAGATAATCTGATCAATTCCGTCTTCCCATGAATAGTGCCAGTCCTCACAGACAATTCAATCATAGCAATATAATCAATGTAACACACACACACATATATATATATATATACATCAATATAGAACTGGCAATCCTCAGCTCAAACCTTATATGCTCACCAACTCTTGTGAAACTATCACTTCGGCCATTCTGCCAATCCCATTTGGTTCTGCCCGAATCCTCTATGATCCACCTTTATCTCTATTCAACTCATTTAAACCTGAATTTTGAATATGTCATAGATCTATATGTCTACTTCCTAACCTCTTTAGTCCCATATCATTTTGATCCATATAGCTCAAGATATTCAAATCTTACCTCAACCTGTTCAGTCACTAGCCTGAATTACACTCCTGGAAGTATAAATTCACTAAAAATCGAAACTAAGCTCAAATCATACGAAATTGATCTCATATTGAACTAACAGGACAACCTTTCATTTTCCACAAGTTTCATTCCATTTGCTATCGTATAGCTCGAGTTATAAGTCCTGAAAATCAACCTTCTTGAACTACCCTGTTTTGGCTCGGTTTGGACATAGAGTAACTTCCTCGAATTACTGGGAACAATTTGGACCATCACAAACTCGGAATTTCATATTGGATGTTCCCCTATGTGTAAGCTTTCTAACAAAATTGGTTTCGCTCAATTTGGAGTTGTATAAGGTGAGTTATACCTTCCTCAAGTCACCCTGCCCGGATGAAAGTCCTGAACCCTAGGTCAAACTTCAAAAATTTGTATCTCCCTCAATATTAATCCAATAACCTTATATGATATATCTATGAAAAGCCCTGAATGTCTACTTTCATCTAAAAATGGTTTCATCAGATTTGACCGATTGTAGGCAGCGCCGTACACTCCGTCGTACGGACTGCCGTGGGATTCCTCACCAAGACAGCATCCTGATGCTCCTCTCCTTCTAATTTTCTCTTCTAACCATAATTTCAACTCAAGATTTCCTATTAATCCTATCATAATCCTATCATAATTCAGCTATTAACTCATCAAATACATGAAGGAGAATACAAGTTCATATAGCCTTAGGGCGAATAATTCAAGAAGAGAAGTAGAATCCTACCTCTTTAGAGTGTGATCTTGAGTTAAGTGTTGAAGCTTGAATTATTAGGACCTGGCCAAGCTTGAAGGAGTAATGGAGTTAGGTGAATGGAGAAAGGAAAAGAGAGCTGAAGTGAGGGAGAAGAGAGGGCGCAGAAAATGGGTCTGAATGAGGGGAGAAGAAGGTGTTATATAGGCATGAGTGGTAGTCAACTTGGAGGGTTCTGATTGGCCTTAAAACACAAGGCTGAAATTCTGCCAACCTTCCCCTCTTTTGTGACAATTTGCTCTCCACGTCGTTCTAACAGTGGGACTCGTTTCCAGTATATTCTGAAGATAACATTGGAACTCATGCACTTCATGAGATGAAATCGGAACTCGTGGATGATTTGGAAACCAGCTCAAAGATCCGAACTCGAGCCCTTTCTAACTGAATTCCACCTTAATGCCGGACCTCGTGACATTTTACTCGGAAATCGGTACTTGCACCATTGTGTTAAACTATAACTTCTGAGGTCGGAAACCATGTACACCATTAAGGTTAGATCGGAACTCGGGTAAATTTTCTTTGAGACATGAAGTCGGATATCGTGGAATTACGTCATGTTGTTCGGACTTGAAGTCCAAGTCGGAAGTCAGGAAATGAGGGATTTCAAGTTGAAATCGGAGGTCGGAAATTATACCCACTATACTTTAACTCGAATATTGGAACTCGGAAGCCACTCCAATTAACTCGAAGCTAGAACATTAAGTCGGAAATCGGAAAGTCCATGAAGTCGGAATTTTGCAGACCAATTCGGAAGTTGGACACGACATGAAGTCGAGAATGAGGAACATGCTGGGATAAGGTCGGAAGTCGGAATATTGACATGAAGACAAACTCGGAAATCGGAAATTGCTCCATTTCATGTAGAATTCGAGTACGAAGTCGGAAATCATAAAACTAATGAACTCGGAACTCGGAACTCGTTGTGGAGGTAAAGTGGAATAATTTAGCGCAAAGAAAATTGGGATGTTACAATTCAACCTTTTCTTGTGCCAACTCCCATCCACATGCTTTCTTCTTGGCTGGCTTTTGCTTTTGAGCTTTCTTTAACAACTTTCATAATAACTATAACTAAAAAATAAATTTTTAAAAAATAACATTTTTTGAATTTATAATTAAATATTAAAAGTTATTTTATTGTAATTTAATTTTTCTAAATTTTTTATTGCAATTTAAAATATTTTAAAAGTGTGGCAATAATATTATATTATATATCATAGTATCTTATATCTTATATAATATGATACCGAACACTGTATAACATTATAATTTTAACAGGACTTATCGTATTTAGCATACCAAATGAGCTCTAAAATGTATAATTTTGATATGCTTTATTGGATACTTCAGTTAACTTATATATTGTCACGACCCAACTAGGGCCGTGACCGGCGCTTAGGGAATGTCATTCCCCAACAAGCTTACGGAAGAATTTTACTAAGAAATGGATAGAGTTTCTCCTAAAAATTGGACGTTTCCCAAAATACAAAAAGCTCCAGATACAAACCAAGAATATACAGACCAGCTACAAATCCAAATTATTAATAATATTTAAAATACAGACTCAAGACAACAAGCATTCTCAGAATGCCCTCATAATTCAGAACATGCAAGACATATATAAGGATAGATACTCTTTTCAAACAAAACCTATTACAATTATATATAGATATACTACAACGGAAGCCAAACCCTACCTGTGGGTTATGAAGCATAACTAGAAATATTTACATATGATTACTCAACTATACATGAATCAAAATATATAGACAACCCGAAGGCCCACACTGATTGCGTCAAGTTCACGAAGCTTCTATACCTTTAATTTACTGAGACAAGTCACTTACAGCTTGTACCTAACTCTGAAATAGAGGGAAAGTGAGGAGTGAGTCAAACAAACTTAGTGAGAGATAATATACTTATAACGAGGAGTGGGACATGTGCAAGCACGA
This sequence comes from Pterocarpus macrocarpus, assembly GCA_031439585.1. Lineage (NCBI taxonomy): Eukaryota > Viridiplantae > Streptophyta > Magnoliopsida > Fabales > Fabaceae > Pterocarpus > Pterocarpus macrocarpus. The sequence continues at coordinate 46,377,888 of CM062515.1, read as the reverse complement.
GTTTTTATTAAAATAATTATAATTAATTGATGATACTCTCATAAAAGATTTGTATATAGATATACATATACATATACAAAAGATATTCCAGATCAAACATGTTGCATGAAACCAAAACATGGTAAAGCAGAAAATAACATAAAATTCTTAATAAAAAGTCATCGTTAACAAATTAGTACTTCCAACAATTGATAAATTAAGTACATTTGAATGCGGAGTTAAAATTAGTTTTAAAAATAAAACAAAACAAATTCTAAAGTTTAGAAAGGGAGGTCTCAATTACAGAGTCAGAACAGAACATAACAGACACGTCTTACCAATGGGCGTCCCCGAAGGATTGACGAGAACAGATATCTCGCCAATGGTCCTATGCCGAAGGATCGACAAACAGAGCCGGACATGTGGCCATCACGCCGGGCTAGCAACACCCCTGCTAGCTGGGTTGGCCAAATCAAGGTGCACCTAAGGCTAACGTTTACTATCGTTAGCATACAGTTCTATTAAAGATCCCTCCCAAGAAAAACCATTTATCCAAAGCTCAAAGAAAGTTTTTAAACAACTTTATTTCATAAATCAAATTTCATCAAAGTCTTAAACTCCTATAATATTAAAATCCAATATAGTCCCCAAGCATATCAAATTTAGAATCTAGCATACAGGTTCCAAACCTTTTCAATCATGCCAATAATATTAAGTTTAAAATTAGTTTACCAAAATCAATTTCAAAACTTACAATCCCAAAATCTATAAACTTCTCAAAACAACATATCAATTCCAAAGCAATTAGATATTTGGTTTCCAAACATCAATTGATAACAATACAGGAAATTCTTAAACCAAAATGGAGTATCGGAGAGTAAATTTCTCAAAATACTTGTCCCACCTGCGGATGCACAGAATTAATAACATAATAATAATATAAGCAATTTTAAAGATCCAATTAGAAGACAAGCATCTGTGAAAACATATATTTAGGAAAATAGGAAAAACAGAAAACAAATTATAAATATACTATCACTCACAGTACTAAGCCAAGAAGAGAAGGTCCAAGTCTCTTGCGCCATGGAATTAACGATTGATCCTCTCGGTATCTATCGCTATAAATAACATGATGTTATATAAAAGGGAAGTTTATTAAAAGGAAAAGGAACGAAATAAAAAATAACAAGTAAATGCTGAATTTGAGCCTCTAAATCTTCCTATCGAGCAACAACAACAATGGTGAGACATGAAATCTATAATAGAAATCATGACACACACACACACAATTGCAAGATTTGCTTAAGTAGCATTTACGAACAAAGAAAGCAAACAAGGAAACATATTGTTTGAGCCAATCGCTGGTTTATAAAACTATATTAACTTTATTTATTTATTTATTTATTTTTCATATTCAATTCCTAATTGTATAAGTCCTTAAGCACAAACCTTGTGTTAGCACTTAGCAACCATAAATTTCGACTAAAAAGAAACATTGCAATAGCCAAAAAGGAGGTTTAAAAATAATATATATATATATATTACTTGACTCATCAAAATTTCAAGTGTTAAATCAATTCTAATCCAAGCATTTCATAATTAAGATAATCAAAACCCAAATTTCTACTTTTTCTTTGCTTCAACAAAGGAAACTAAACACCATATTTTCATCTGAAATAATTGACATCAACAAGAAAGTTCACTAGAAGCTATTTGCTTCAGTCCACACACATTCTAGATATTCCGTTCCCTGACCACCTTATCAATTAAACTACTCACCTAAATTTCAATTTTATCTCTATTTCTTAGCTCTAAAATCAACCCTTTACACTCAAGGATTTTGAATAAAACTGACCAGCAATACGAAAACCAAACTAACCAAATAACACAGTCAATGTTAGAGATATAATTGTGTTAGTTAGTGATTAGTCACAATTAGTTACAATACTTGTAATTAGATATTAGTTAGTTACTTTACCATTTTGTATATAAGCCACACTATTGGCTGATGTAGTAACCTTTCTCATTTTCAGTAAAATTTTATCATTTGAGCTTTTCTCCATTTTCATTTTTCTTTCTGCTACCATGGATTTCAACATGGTATCAGAGCCATGGCACCCACCTTGATAGGTAATCAATCCTATCATCCATTAACTAAATTTATGAATCAGAGGGAAATTAAAACAAGCAAATAGGAAAGTATTCAAACTTGATTCTACAACAACTAAATAAGGAAAACAAGAACAACTTAGTTGTGGATTTTGGAAGAAGCAAGCCACCTCCCCTCTACCCGAAGCACGGCAAATAGAGAAGAAACGTGGCAGATAAAGAAGCAACCAGTGGCAGTGGGGAAGAACAACCAGCGGCAAAGCGAGGAGCCTATCCACGGTGGTGGGAGGGACAAAACCAGGCCGAGGAAGAAGAAAAATCGTGGTAGAGAAAGAAACAGAACCGCGGCGGAGAGAGACAACACCGCGGCAAAGAAACAGAACCACGACGATGAAAAGGGGGTGGAACAGCGGCGGAGTGAAGAGCAAAATCGAGGGGGGAGAAGGAAGATGCAGAGAGAAGGCACGGAGAGTGAGACGAACTAGGGAGAGATCCACAAGGTGGTGGTGGTTCGACGGAGCAAGGGAATCCGGCAAGGAAGAGGAAGAGAGAGGGAATGGTGAGGAATTGAGAGTGAGAGATCATGAGAGGAAGAGAATGAAAGAAAGTGAGAGTTGGTGAGAACCAGAAGATTCTCGTAGAAAGGGGAAGGAGAAGAGATAAGATGGGTTTAACATACACCTTATCACTTAAGGTCTAGGTAGTCTTGCCTTCCTTCTTCTTCTTCTTTTTTTTTCATCTTTAAAACAATATTCTCCTAATTTGAGTTAAATTCATCTATCTTTATATAATTTAAAATGATTAGAGATCCAATAACTTAAGCCATGTGAAAAAAAAATTTCTATTACTAATATTTTATTTTTAACCAATATTTTTATTTTATTTTAAACTAGGATATTGCATATATGTTGTATGATATTCATCGGAGTTATTTAGCTAATTTTATATTTTTATTATTACTTGATTAAATTTTGTGGAAGTACACAAAATAATATACCTATAGTGTAAAATATAATATAACAATTAAGTCATATATTAAGCTATATTTTAATAATATTTCTTTCATATATTTTGTTATAAAATTAAAATTATTCAATATTAAGCATAAATACTTTATTTATTTTACTCTTGTTTTTAAATACTATTTTTAGAATATGTAATGAATTTACGAGTCAACTTTATGATTCATGTTTATTAAGATTTATGAGTTTGGCAATCTAGATTGCAACCTCCGATCTGGATACAAACAATTCATCCTTCGTAAATTTCAAAGTAGAAAATAGGAAGTCTTCTTTATCACTAAAGGTTATATTTTCTGCTTGCCGTGTCTCACTTGTTTGAATAAAATATCTTCTAACTCAAAATAAGAAAATATAGAAAAAAATATTTTTCAAAAAAATATTATTCCTATTTATTAAACTAGAATCCAACAATACTTACTTAATTCAAATAGTTTGATAATTATTCCACTTAAATAAGGTTTTAAATTCAAATCCTATGAATAGAAAAATTATCACTAAGAGAACTTTGGCTTCATAGTAATCAATCTGGCTAAAATTAGATTATCAAGAGTTTAGTAAATTTTACATACTAGTGGTTTAAAAAAAATTAGAATAAAAGACGTCATTCTTTAACTTCTTTTCTTTTAAACTTAAATTATATTGAATTAATTATATATATCATGTTTATAATTTTATACATTTTAAAGTTACCTATATTATGGTTACTAACTAATGTGCTTCTTCTAATAGTAAAACCGTGTTCTAATTAACAATTATAACTCATGACAATTGCTCCATTAATGTCCAATAAAGGTCAACTTATGTGCCACTCTAACCTTTTAATGGTCTCATTTCTAATTTGAAAATTTTTATTTGTACATAACATTTAGGCATCTTTTTAGATATTGGAAAATCAATTTGTAAATAATTGGATATTTTAGTTTTATTTTTAGTGAATATAGTAAGATAATTAATAATATATAAGATATCCTTTTACCATATTCACCACTAATATAGTCTGGCATCCACAATTATTAATTTTTATTTTTCATATTTCTTTATAGACAGATTTACTACTTACATAATTGAAATTTTCACTTTTCTATACATGATTTCACATATAATAAAAAAGGTGTCTATCATCATTATGGACAAATAATTACACTCTTCTAATTTCATTTGTAAATATTTATAATATAGAAAAGTTGAAGCATAGGCTAAGTTATTGGCACATTGGTTGATCCATAATGTTGTCACATCAACATATTATCCAAGTGTCACTTCCAAGTTTAGTCTCTTATTTTTTCTATATAGTCTTATACTTATTCAAGTGGTTTTATGTATTCTATCATAGTTTTAATGTTGTTAACAACGGTTACATGAAGTATTAAGATATATTTATAATTATACAAGTAAATGGGCAATAACCACTACCTTCTTAAGTGCTTCTTGACAACCTCCGAGTTCACATATTGTGTCATGATGGATAATTGTTTGCTTTTCTTTAACTCCTATGTTGGTAGATGCATCAAACAAACACAACTTACAAGTAAATTAGTCGAAAAAAAAAGGGAAATAAGTGCCAAAAAAAAAGGTGGCAGTTGCAAAAAAGATAAACACAAAAATAACATTAAAGGGATGAAGATCAATTGAATAGTATACATCCATAAGGAATTAATACATTTCAAATGATCATTAATGGCACATTTTTTTCTTTTTGATAATTAGATAGAAGGCTCAAACTTTTTGAAAAAAGAGGAGTAATATAAGATATCTCAGAAATTTAACAAAAGACTAATGAGACATCACAAAATACAGATCAAATAATTCCAAAATAAAACCCGAAAAAGCCACTAATCAACACCACAACAATAGACTCTGAAAAAAAAAAAAATCCAAAAAACACACCCCAAAACAACACATTGCAAAAGCATTGATTCTAGCTTCAAGAGACCCCATGAATCAAAAATCCCAGCAGCAACAATCTCAAGTCTTCCTTCCTTGAATCTTTATCACAAACAAACTTCAAACCCCTCAAAGGAAAGAAAGTGGAAGCACCAAGCACAAAAGGAAAACGGGATCCATGAAGAACACAAAATCGAACTTGAATACGAAACTAACGCAAAACCACCATGGAACCTCAGTCATGAATAGTCACACTCCTTCAGGCCGCAACACCACCAAATCCACCCTCAAGCTACCACCAGATGCCATCAATCACCTCCACCGCGATTTGCTCCACCGTCGACACCGCAAACACCATGCATCTACCACCCTCGCTCAACAACCCACTGGTTTAGTAGAGCATACCTACGACAACAATCCCGAATAGGAGCATGACGTGGATACCATCACCAAACATGGCGAAGACAACAACGACTGAGGACAAATGGAGAGCACCACCAGGGACCGCCCTTCGCCCTCGGGCAGAGCTACAACCACGCCATCAATGATTCTAGCGGCGACGACACCACCACAATGGTATGATCCATGAACATTTGGTTTACTTGTATTACCAAACATCAGTTAATTATAAATAAATAATATTTTCTTTCTATTATATATAGTTATTTCACTTCGAATTATTTCGAAAATATCCACCATATCATTTTTACAGTGATAAATAAATAACACTATCTTTATTTTAACAACAAAACTATATTCATTTTATTTATTTTATCCACTTACGCAATACACAGGTCCGAGTCTTAGTTATCACTATTGCTAATTCATCTCAAAATCCTAATATAGTGCATAAGAGGGTGGTTTTATTGCCAAGTATTCTGATCCATCTCGTCAAACTGCACATTTTTCCTTCAGTTTTTTTGGCATTCCACATAAAAAAATACTTGCAAAAAAGTTTCCACTGCATTCATACTGCATGGATATAATGCATGACACCATCATCAATCCCTATGTCCTTTTGTAAGATAGACCCGACATATGCAAAGGTCTAAGTTTTTGATGACTCTTTATTCTCAAATGAAGCTATTAAAATTGGATGGACAGAATACCTGTTAAGATGAATACTTCTTGACATATCTCCTTTGCCTAGCTTTATTAGTCATATTAGTAATTACATGGTGAGAACAGAGAAACAACTTTGATTAATTTAGTCGCATCAAAAAGAAGAAAAAAAAACGAAGGAAACTTTGATTAATTTAGTGACTTTAACATACACAAATGTAACACATAGCTCCACCCAAGAAAAATAAAATGTAACACGTGGGATTAATCTAATAACGAGATGACAAAACAACAAAAGGTGGCCCTACAGGAAATTATAAACTTTGCCTTCTCTCTCTCTCTCTCTCTCTCTCTCTCTCTCTCTCTCTCTCTCTCTTTGGGAGGCGGGTAACCTTCGCCTTCTCTACCGAAACATGAACGGCGCCAACGTTGTTACACTATTTTTAAAGAGTGTTGATATTAAGGAAAAAAATGATATTTATACTCATAAATCAAGAATTATTGTTAGACATATTCTCACAAAAATATTGTGAGGTGTCTTTCAATTAAATAAGGTCGGGTTGGGTTTGGTCGAATTTTGAAAAATTTTGTTATAAATCCGAACTAATCCAACTCGACCCGATCTAAATTGAGTTGGCTTGGGTCAAGTGATCGAGTTGGCTCTTAAAAAAAATGTTAACCCTAAATCTCATATTAGATCTGAATACTCATTTAAAAAAAATAAAAAAACAAATATTATCAACAAAGATCAAAACTTTGTTCATCAATAACAAAAATCTCATATCATATTTGAATCTTCATTTTAGAGGGGGAAAAAAAGAAACCAAAGATTATCAACAGAAAAAAAAAATCAAAACTTTGTTCATCATCAATAACACACATACCAACACTCTAATTAACTAGCCAACATCAAGATACCACTCCTAGTACCAGAGCACCCTTGGCTCTACCTCTGGCAACAAGGTGGCCGGCAAGGAGCTCATTCAAAGCTGTGGCAAACTAGATCTAAATCCAAGGCGGCAATGATGATGTGGCCGGCTTTCTTGTTGTCTTTTGACTCATGTAGCAGTGGTGGAAGTAAGAAGAAAGATCAAGGAAAAGAAGCTAATGATAGGGGTGGCGATGGCCTTCTTCTGGCAACAATGATGGAGACCAAAAAGGGGAAAGAGGCTGGGCATGAATTGCAATAGGGCTAGAGATGAGGGACTGAAATGGAACAAGGAAGAGCCATAAGGGGCCACAAGTGGGTACCTGGTGGCGATGTAGCAGTGACAATGAATAGAAAGCAGGCAAAGGATTGAAGATTGAAGGAGAAGAGGGAGTGAGGAGCGACGTTTATGTTTTTTGGGGGTTAGATGATGAAATGAGTCTCAATTTAGATTAATGATATAAAAATAAAAAATTAAAAAAAGAAGAAGTCGAGGGTCGGGTCTACAGGGTGGTTAACGGATTTATTTTTTGTACCCAATACCCGACCCAATCGTTGGACAGGTTGATCGGGTTTTACCCAAACAGACATGATTATCCAACCCAACCAGGATTTATGTGTTTGGGTTGGGTCAAGTTGGGTTAATCAGGTTCGCAGGTCTACTCGGACCCGTGAACACCCCTACTCTGAGCAGTATATCATATATTTTTATGTTATAGCTCTCTCTTCTTGAGTGAATCGCATAAAGAAATAACTACAAACATCATTTCTCATTTTTAAGAAAGTGGCTATTGTCACTTCATTTTTTATCTAGTGTCACTCTCACTTATCAAACACATTTACTAATTTCACTAAACTACCCTTCCTTACTTTTATAGTTAAATCAACAAAAAAATATTAAACTTGACAATTTTTATGGAATATATTAAATTAAACTTTTAAGTAAAATAATAATGAAATTTTTTGATGTGATATGTATTTATTGCCATCATAATAGACAAAGTTTGAGGATTAAGCTTAATCTTTACTTCATATATTCTTATAAGATACAATTTTTTTTTTTTAATACTTTTAAGTAGGTCTATTGTCACTTCTGGATGAATATTATCACTCATAACTGATTAAATTTTGTTTAATTTATCTAAACTACTATTCTTTTTTCCTTAATCAAACTAATTGTTTAAAATTATTTTTACCATAACTCCTAATTTTTTTTAAATCTTAAAAGTCTTTTAATTATTTTATTGTCACCCTTAATTTTTAAGTTTTTTTCTTTGTGACAACTAAGTATTTTATAAATTTATAAATTTGCTTATTTAATATAAGTTTAAAGCTTAAGTATCAAAGTAATGTGATTTCAAGTCTTTTTAAATAATCTTTTAAAAAGATAACAAACTTAATTAAAAAAAAATTCAGGTGTTTAGGTTATTAAAAATTAATTTTTTGAATTTAAAATTTAACATATTTAATAAAATTTTATCAATTTTTCTTTCATATAATTGTTGTTATTTGTCTGATCCACCAATTAATTTTACAGTATATTTTTATAGAAAAGTTGATTAGTACAAAATAATAATTTGTATAAACTAATGAGAAGTGATAAGGGAACTCACTTCTTGTGAAACACCGTGCCGACTTACCACTCATCCTCATTAGATGGGTTGTGGATCTAATCTGAATAGATTCCACACCTCATTCAATAATCGATGAGTGATGAATCGATACGGTATCCCACAAAAAATGATTCCCCTCAATATTTTTCCACACTAATTCATTGTAACATCCCCAATTTTCGAGTTCCGACTTTATCTTCAAGTTTGATCAACTCCCATTTCCGACTTCATCTTTGAATTCCACACAAAATGGGATAATTTCAGACTTCTGATTTTGTCTTCGAATTTCAGCATAATTTCCGACTTTCGACCTTACCCACACCTAGCATTCCTCATTTCCCCGACTTCGGACTTAATCTTCAAGTCCGAACAATATGAACGTGATTCCCAATATCCAACTTAATGTCTCAAAGACAATGTACCCGATTTCTGATCTCATAATTTATCTCCAAGTTTCAGCAAAATGTACCCGAGTTCCAACCTCAGACCTCATGTTTCAAAATAGTGTACATTGGTTTCTGACCTCTGAAGTTATAGTTTAACACAATGATACAAGTACCAACCTCCGAGTTGAATGTAACGAGTTCCGATATCCGAGCTTATTCCCAGGAGCCTTCCATTTCTACTGGCATTCCCGAGTTTGAATGGGGAGTTCCGAGATTAGGTGATTATAAGCTGTATGACTTCCGATATTCGAATTTACTCCCAAGTGTCAAATAAGATTAGACGAGTTCCGACATCCGGCTTCAACTCCAAACTCAAATAAAAGGGACGCAGGTTCCGACTTTACACATAATAGAGTACGAGTTCCGATGTCATTTTCAGAAAATAGTGGAAGTGAGTTCTACTTTTAAGCGACGTGGAGAGCAATTTTGTCACAAAAAGAAGGATACATGGCCGAACCTTACCCACAAAAATGGGGAAGGTTGGCTGAAATTCAGCCTTGTGTTTTTAGGCCAATCAAAACCCTCCAAGCTAACTACCACCTCAAGCTTATATAACTCATTTCTTTTTCTCCTTTAGCCCCATTTCTACGCTGCCTTCTCCCCACAAAAATGGGGAAGGTTGGCTAAAATTCAGCCTTGTGTTTTTAGGCCAATCAAAACCCTCCAAGCTAACTACCACCTCAAGCTTATATAACTCATTTCTTTTTCTCCTTCAGCCCCATTTCTACACTGCTTCTCCCTTGTTCAGCTCTCTTTTTCTCTTCTCCACTCACCCAACTCCATCACTCCTTCAAGCTTAACAAGGTTCTAACAATTCAAGCTTCAACACTTAGCTTAAATCACACTCCAAAGAGGTAAGATTCCATTTCTGTTCTTGAATTCTCTACAAAATGATTGCATGAAATTTTACTCTTCTTCATGTATTTGATGATCTATTGGATGTATATGATGGATTATGATAGGATTAATATGAAATCTTGAGTTGGAATTATAGTTAGAAGAAGAAAATTAGGAGAAGTGGAGGATTGGGATGCTGCCTAAGTGAGGAATTCCACGGCAGTCCGTATGGCGGAGTACACGGATCCGCCTAAAGTCGGTTAAACCCGATGAAACTATTTTTAGATGAAAGTAGATATTTAGGGCTTTCCATACATATATAATATAAGGTCATTGGATTAATATTGAGAGAGATATATATTTTTTAAGTTTGACCTAGGAATCAGGACTTTCATCCGGGCAGGGTGACTTGAGGAGGGTATAACTCGCCCTACACAACTCCAAATTGAGTGAGACTAACTTTGTTAGAAAGCTTACACATAGAGGAACATCCCAATATGAAATTCCAAGCTTTTTATGATCCCAATTGTTACTAGTGATTCGAGGAAGTTACCCTATGTCCAAACTGAGCCAAAATAGAGTAGTTTAGAAAGGTAGAGTTTCAGGACTTATAACTCGAGCTATATTAAAGCAAATGGAATGAAACTTATTGTAAATGAAAAGTTGTCCTGTTAGCTTCAATATGAGACCAATTTTGTATGATTTGAGGTTAGCTTTGATTTTTAGTGAATTTTTACTTCCAAGAGTGTAATTCGAACTAGTGATCGAACAGGCTAAGGCAAAATTTAAATATCTTGAGTTATACAAATCAAAATGAGATGGGACCAATGAGGTTAGAAAATAGACACATAGAGATATGATATATCCAAATTTCAGGTTTAAATAAGTTGAATATAAGAAAAGGTGGATTATACAAAATTCAGACAAAGCTGAATAGAATTGGCAAAGATGACCAAATTGATGATTTCACAAGTGTTAGTGAACATATAAGGTTTGAGTTTATGGCTGCAAGTTTTATATTGATAGATATGTTAGATTGATTATACTGCTATGGCTGATTTATCCGTGAGAACTGACACTATTCATGGGAAAACGGATCTAATCCGTTATGCTGCCAAATTTACGGTAGAAGTCTAGGAGACTATGAGTGTTTATATTACAAGGAATTTATGATATGAACAGTTATACAATTATGAATATGTATGTGAAAATTCTACATGCAAGGATGAATTTAAGTATGATATGAGTTATGACGTATATGAAAATAAATGATGAAGCATATGTATGAGTACGTTTAGCATGTCTATGCATGACCATGTATGAAAATGAAAAGACATGAATATATAAAATGTGAATCCCTTCACCTGGAGGCAGTTATACATTGAATCCCTCCTAGTGAAGGCAGTTAAAAGGTAAAGATGTGGGTCTCTTCACTTGGAGGCAGATGCACATTGAATCCCTCCCTGTGCAGGCAGCTAAAACTATGAGATCCCTCTATATTGAAGGCACGTGGTCAGATGAGATCCCTCAGTTTTGAGGCACGTGACCAAAAGAGATCCTTTCAATTAGAGGCACGTGGCCAGAATGAGATCCCTCCAAGACTAGAGGCACGTGGGTCCCCTTGTAGGTGAGTCGGTGTGACGACGGTCACGAGTGGAGCTGACGAGCTCACTCCAAGGCCAGGCTATCCAAGGGCAGTAAAGGCTAAAGACTAAAGACTAAAGATTAAAGCATATGCAAGCACCCCACTCACATGAGACATGGCATCGACCCAGCTAGTGTGAGTATAGGGGATAGGACTTACATGAGGCATGGCATGACTCAGCTAGTGTAAGTACCGAATGAAGATCCTATATTCTTAAGGAACGTGATATGGTGATCATGCTTTGATGGGGTATGATGTAACACCCTAATAAACCCATACTATGCTTAAGTCGTATTACGGCGTTTCATTAGTTGTTACTTATGCTCGTGGAAAACTAAACTTCACTTGAAATTAAGTTACGCGGAAAATACGATAAGATTTTTCTTTGAAATACGTCGTTGCTTTGCAGTGTTTTGAAAAGTAAAGCCTTGAGCGAGAAAATAGCTAGAGAAAGAGCGTGTCGTATAAAATATATACCCCAAAATCGTAAAACATGAGAAAGGTAAACAAATAATAATTCACAAATACATTGCATTAAATAACTAACCATTACATTTATATGGGTTCATAATATATATATACATACATATCAGCATTACAGCGAAGGAGGCTCATGGTCGTGCCATGATCCAAATACTAGATACAAACTGGAATCGACATCGTCCGTCACAAAAGAAATGAATGAAGATGCAGAGCTACGACGACCACAAGTCCACATCAGCATTGTCTGACATCCCACGTCATACATCCGCTCACAATGTGGGGGATCCATGCTCCACTCCACCGGATGCGCCATCGAGATCTGGTGACAATATGGAAGAATAAATAGGGTGAGAAATGGAATTTCTGAGTAGGACTCGAACTCGACAAGAAAGTGTCATCATCATCGTCCCAACCACTTCGGTTTTATTAATGAAAATAGTGAGCATTCATAAGGTTTCATTCTTAGGTTTTCGAAAACATGAATATCCGAAGTGGATTCAAGTTTAACGTATCCTCTAATCATTTATATCACAATATACATAAGCACAAATATAATTACATAAAACATGCAAGGCTATGCAATAAGCTTCTCTTAACTTCTTCCCTTCAAGAGTTTAGACCTAAGTCCCTTGTCTTTTCTTAACTTGACTTTATCTTTTCACCCACTAAACATAAGTGGTAATGAGCTCATACCGTGACCATCGCCACCATAGAATTTTGGTACTTACACTAGCTAGATTGTAATGACCGGGTCAAGAGTCACACGAATTATGACACTTTGTTCTGTCAGACCCTATGGAAGCTCTAAGTTTGGACCCTATGCCCCCTTGGAGGGCTATAGGTTTGGGACATTTTCTTGGGATCAAAAGTCCTGGTAATTATTCTTTAGATATCAAAGAATTGAAGAGCGATTTTTAACGAATTTTTGGAAGTTATTAACCCTTTCGTTTTCAAGCTTGAAGTTTAAGAAAATGTAAGTTTTCAAAAGTTTGTACTAAAATCCAAGAGTTGGATTTTGATTCTTAAGGAGTTTGATTTTTCCAATATTTTTATTGGATTCAAATGGGGGATAATCTCTTATTTATATTTATGTTTTAAAGTTAATGGAGAACAAAATAAATGAGGACATTAACTTAAAATTAAGAAATGTAAATAAGTATATGATGATGTTTGAGAAGTGTTTGAAAGAGGAGGAGAAAAAAAAAAAAGGAACTAGGCGCCTAGGCGCCCAAGGCTAGCGCCCAAGCACTGGCTATGCTATAGAAATGATGTAGCTTCAAGTGGGCGGGCGCCCATGCGGCCAGGTCGCGGCGCCTAGCCACCCGCTGGACATAATTAAAAGAAGAAGCTCGAAGCTTCTCTCTCATTCTTCACCAACCTCTCTCTCTTCCTTCCTCTCTCATCCTTCTTCTTCCCTCATGGATTCCATCAATCCTTCACCCATTTTTACTCAATCTATCATCAAATCCATTCTTTCCTCATCATTATCCAAGCTTTGGAGGTTGATTCTCTCTTTGGAGCTCTCTCTCTCCTCTTTAGTGAGAGAAAGTGATGGTGGGAGAAGACCCACCACTCTCCTCACGCTCCATCACCTTCCTCCGCTCTCTAAGGTAATTCTTGAGCTCAACCCTCCTTATTAGACCATAGATTAGCTAGTTCTTTCACGAATTCCATGTTTAAGGTTACGAAGGAAGGGTTAGGGTTCTAGAAATTGGGGGGTTTTGCCTTATGGAGCTCATCCTAGTAAATTCTTAGAATAGTTATGTTGTGGAAGCCTAATAGTTATATTTGTCATGTTAGATGCTCTCCAGAATCTCTTGGCAACTCTAAGGCATCGCAGAGTTTGAGTTTCTTCCTTTCCAAGCATAGGCTGTGAGTGGATAGCATATTTATAGCTAGTTTGTTTTAAGTATATGTATAATTTATAGTTTGTTTTAAGTATATCCATAATTTCATAAATGTTATGTTTGTGATTTAAGTTATTAAAGATCAAAGAAATTGAAATAGCAAATTAACGATGACCTTAGTGAATTCTTGAAAGATAAAAGATATTACTTTTTTCTATATATATATGATTATGTATGTGTGCGGGACAAGCACCTTAAAGGTGAATTATGATACTTGAACAGTTTGATAGAGAAAGATATGGTTTCAAGTTATTAAATGTTAGCTATATAAAGGCTTGAAGTTGATATGATGTTTAGAAATTATAGATTTCTATGAAGTAAGCTTAATATTGATTTCTATGAATCATTTTCACATTGATGTTGTTTTTTTTAAAAGCTTGATATATTGAGAATTATGAAATGTTGATGTTTTAAAAGCTTAAGCAATATATTTAGAATCCAGACTTGATGTCTGGAGTAAAGTTATTAAGGAATTTTAATGATAACAAATTAGAAATGAGCAAAGGTTTTCAAGGGGGAGGGAACTATAGCAGAACTGTTTGCTAATGGCAGCAGCATTAGCCTTGGTGCACCTCGAGTAACCCAGCTAGCAGGGTGATTGCTAGCCTGGCATGTTTGGCCAACATGTCCGGAATATATAGACACGCATAGGCGTGAAGTATCATTTATTGCTGGAGTTAGGCCATAGGGCTACCCAGTTAGGCAGCTATTTCTGAAATAGGATCCTCCCTTAAGCTTTATTATAAGTTATTTCAGTTAGATTTAAAAGTACTATGCATATATATATATAGGTTTATAGTGAAGTTATTATCCAGTCAAATTAAAAAGGCAATTTAATGAATTGTATAGGTTTACTGAAAATCTTATGGTATTTGATATACATAGACGAAGTATTTTCAATAGCAAATATGGCATGAGATGTTTAAGAAACTTATAAAGTTATTGTTTTGCAAATGTTGTGCATCGGCTTGTCCCACCCTTGTTATAAATATATTATCCTTCACTGAGTCGTATGACTCACTCTTTCTTTCTTTCCATGTTTTTAGACAAATGCGAGATTGTGCTCAAGCTTCCACAGCTAATTAGAAGTTTCAGCATCTAAGTTTAATTGTAAAATCTCTAGAAGTGCTCCATTAACCTACAGGCAGGGTCCTCCCTGTGTTGGGTCTTATGTTGTTACATGTAATTAGTTTAAATCTCAATGATTATGTATTTAAGCTTCTTGAATAGTTATGTAAACATTTTTTTTTTTTACAAGTGATTATGATTTAAATTCTCATTTTTGTGTGCTGTGGGGTGCATTCGGAGAATGCTTGGATCCCCAATGAGTTTGCATGTTTATGTGTTCTATGCAGGGCGAGCATCCTTATTTGGGAATAGTCCTAAATACAAAAGAAACTCTACCCGATTTTCTATTAGAATAAAGTCTAAAGTAGGCTTGCTAGGGACGTGTCCTTATGCACCAGTCACGACTTAGGTTAGGTCGTGACATGGATCATGCCATGCCTCATGTAAGCCCTATCCCCTATACTCACATTAGCTGGGTCATGCCATGCCTCATGTGAGTCGTGGGTGAGGGGAGCTTAAATAAGGTCATCTTCCCTTTTGAAAGATCACACCCTTAGTTCATCTTCTTCTTATTAAAGCTTATAATGCAAAATTGTTCTAATTCTTTTCCACATTTAGGCGTTACGTATCGCCGTCCCCAAATTTGATTCCTTTATCATATATTATTAAGCATCATATCATCAACATATCATATTCATATCGTCATCATATCATTATCATAATCATTATCATCATATCATATCATCATCATCATGATCGTCATCATATCATGTTATAATCATCATCATCATATCATATCATAATCATCATCATCATATGGATACATAGAGGCATACCTATCACACAAAATCTTATGAACTTAGCTTAGTAAAATTAGTACAAGCTTTTAATTGAGATTACCTCTTATATAGATTCTTTTATTAGGGATAGGGTCAATTTCATCCATTATTCTTTTTGAAACTTTTAAGTTGAGTTATGAGGGTTTTCCAATGCTTAAAGTAAAGGTCTTAATGTTTTAAAGCTTAGTTCTCATTATTCTTTAACTTTCACCATAACCAGTTTTTACTTTTTCAGTGGGGCAGTAACTTTAAAAATTCACCATAATTTCATCTTTTACTCTTTTGTTTCAATTTTTTGTGCAAATATACTTCTCTGAGTCTATTTTTAAACAAAATAAACCCCACTCAAAACTTCATTTTGTAACTTGAGTTATGCACATTTTATTCTAACTATTCGGACTTGAAAGTTCAACTCGGCTCAGTGGCTTGTCCACTTCACTGGGAATTCCTCACATGGAATCTGACAAAACTGTGGTCTTAGCTTTCTAAAAAACTTGGTCCCACTCAAAAATAATTTTTGTAGCTCCAGTTATAAGGTTTTTAGTGAAGACTGGCCAAACAGAAATATATCTGGGAA
Organism: Pterocarpus macrocarpus; assembly: GCA_031439585.1. Taxonomy (NCBI): domain Eukaryota; kingdom Viridiplantae; phylum Streptophyta; class Magnoliopsida; order Fabales; family Fabaceae; genus Pterocarpus; species Pterocarpus macrocarpus. The sequence goes on along the minus strand of CM062515.1, from coordinate 46,361,489 downwards.
CAACCAACTTTGAAAAATCATATCTCCCTCATTTTAAATCCGAATTTCACAAATTTTATATGTGTGGAAAGCTCTTTGAGTCTACTTTCATAGAAAATTAGTTTCATTACATTTGGAGTTTTGTAGAATGAGTTATACAGTACGCATTCCAGACTACCAAAATTCCAGCTTAACTAGTTTTCATGTTTTATATATCAAACTTGTGGAGATATTGCTATACCATTTCAAATCACCATTTTTATATTTTATCTCATCATCATATTCAAAGTTTTAGTCACCAAATCAATATTTTAAACCAAAATAAAGCAAGGTACATAATACCATCATGCCACATAATCTCATTTCAAAACAATATTTTTCAACAAGACAAGAAAAACTCATAGAGCAAGAAATAGTCATAAGACCTTGAAGCAAGTGTTAAAACCACCTAGCTATGAAGAGCTTAGGAGTTCTAGAGCTTGAAAAATTCATGAAAAAGAAGGGTTAGAGTCACTACCAAAGAGAGCTTTCTTGAAGGATTTTGAAGGTGGAGAAGGTTGGAGAGAGTCTTCCTACTTGAAAGCTTGAAAATGGGGCTTGTGTATGAGTGATCTTGTTTCTCCAAAGACCAAAAATGGTAGTCTTTGAAGGGATGGTGAGGGTGGTGATGGAAATGAGGTGAGAAGTAGTAGAGAGATTGGAACAAGAACAAGGAAGATTGGAAGAACAAGAGAGTAGGAAAGGGACTTGGAGAGAGGAGAGAGTTTTGTATCTTAGTGAGAGGAATGAAAAAATGAAATGAGCGGAGAGAAGGGAGGCTGATGACGCAAATGAGGAGGGAAGGAGTGATGTGATTTTGCTTCTTACAACAAGTAAGAGAGTGGGAAAAACCTTAGGGCAAAAGAGGGAGTTGTGTTTCCTTTGAGTCTTGGCACTTGGGTAAAGACCATGTAGTGTTTTCAAGTGGTTAAAAGCATGACCTATCTTAGGATTGGCATTGGATGGATATGATTAATCCAAGTGTCACAATCTTAATGGAGGAAAGTAGGTCTTTTGTCTTGACTCAAGGAATCTACTAACATGGACTCTTAATCTAATGGTGTATGATGAGAAGGCAAATGGATGGTTGGATATGGCTCTTGCCTTGACCAAACTTTCAAATAATAATTAAAGGAAAGTTTCTAAAATTTTACCATTGTTACAATTATCTAAATGCTAATTAATTCAATTGGTTTAATTACACATTAGCACATCTTCAATGAAAAAGATTTTCCTCATTAATTATGTAAAGAAGAGGTGAGGGTTAATCTTCATATAATTAAGATGTGATACTTATATGCTCTTAGTTAATTTGGTTAGATCACCTTGATTTTATGTTCTAAATCATGGATTAATAAGGATTGGGCAATTAGACTTTTAATTGCATTATGTTTCAATTGTTGACTTTTACTTATTTTGTTGACTTGCCTTTAATTTATTAAGCCTTTGCTCTCGAGATTAGCCGACTAGTTCTCAATTAGTCGCTAACCCCTCTAATTAGCCAGAGACATCGAGCTAATTAGCTTTGACAAAAATTGGGGATGTTACATATGACATGGCGATTATACTCTAGAATGTGGCATGTAAAGATATGATAATGAGTCTATATTCCTAAGGAGCGTGACATGGTGATCACGCTTTGACGGGGTATGACACGGCGATCATACTTTGGAATATAGCATGATGATCCCACACCCTAAGAAATGTGACATGGCGATCACATTCTGATGGAGTATGACATAGCGATCATACTCTAGGACGTGACAGGAAGAATATATTTATAAGAAATGTGACATGGTGATTACATCCCGATAGGGTATGACATGGCGATCATATTCTAGAATATATATAACAAGTAAAGGAAAATAAAGAAAGAAAAGCAAATTTTATGTATATGCATAAGTTCAAATACAAGTAAAGTTATATGTAGATATTATATCTCCAGTGTATTGATATTATTACATTTTATTATTCATAATATAATTCATTCCAAATACTAAGTGTATGAGTAAAATAAACTTTGCTTCGGATAATATATTTTCGAACTATAAAATTGAACAGTTTGTATAGCATGTTCATCTTTTTTATAATAAATCGAAGCAAACTAGAGATGACAACAATGACAGTATGTATGATAATTAGAGAATCCTACTAAGAATTTATAATTCTCACTCTTATTTCCGTGTTATCTCCAGATAGTTCAAGAAGTTCCGAAAATGACCGAAGTTACTGTCAAATAAGGTCCGTTCAGGTAACAGTAACAATTCCAAAGTGCGGTACTATAACTTAAGTATAGTACTATACTTGAGAGGTTGTTATATTTATGATGATCACAACTGGTTATTATGGGTTTATCTTTTGTTTTAGTTTTTGTATTTGTTGCAAAAGAAAAGGTAACAATAGCGTGTCATTTGCAACCGCTACTTTAACAAAGAAGAAAAAAAAATGTGTTAGATTGCACGACTCTTTTCTTTATTTTGATAAATATATTTATTTTATAATAAATATAGGTCATATCAAAATTATTTTATTAATTTTTACTTAAAACAGTTAAATTTAATGTATATTATATAATTTAACATATCCTATAAAAATTGTAAAGTTTAATATTTTTATTAATTTAATTATAAAAATAAGAAATAATATTTTAATAAAATTAATAAATATATTTAATGATTGGAAGTGAAAATGTATAAAAGGAGGTGAATTCTATGATGAAGATTTTTAAAAATCTTTATATAAAGATAATAAGTAATAATATGATAAGTGGATGTTGTGGGGTCCATATGAAGGAGTTAATTAATGGTGTGTTCTACTGTATATTTTGCTTGTCAAGGAGCGTGATGCACCTTGCAATCTGATGGTGAGATTGTGAGGTGTATCGATATACTAATCACTTATGATGTACTAAATAATATCTAATTTTAAGAAAAATTAAAAATATAATTAAATATATTTTAAAAATTAATTATCATTTACTGATAGTATAAAATTATATTGGCAGTATAAAATAATTTTACACTATCAGTAAAATCAAAAAATTTTATTAATATAATTTTAATTATTATACATTGACAGTGTAAAATTATATTGGCAGTATAAAATAATTTTACACAATCAGTGTAATAAAAAAATTTTATTAGTATAATTTTACAGTATTGCCAGTATAATTTTACACTATCAGTGTATAATAATTAAAATTATACTGATAAATTTTTTTATTATATTGACAATATAAAATTATTTTATACTGCCAATATAATTTTACACTATTAGTGTATGATAATTAAAATTATATTGATAAAATTTTTTGATTATACTAATAATATTAAATTATTTTATACTGCCAGTATAATTTTACACGGTTAATGTATGATAATTAAAATTATATTGATAAAATTTTTTGATTATATTAATAGTATAAAATTATTTTATATTACTAATATAATTTTATACTGTTAATATATAATAATTAATTTTTAAAATATATTTAATTATATTTTTAAATTTTTTTAAAATTAAATATTATTATAATGCATTATAAGTGATTAATGTATCAATACACCTCATAATCTTACCATCAAATTGTAAGATACACCACGCTTCTTAACTAGCAAAACACATTATAAAACACGTTATTAATTAACTTCTTTATATAGACCCGCAGCATCCACTTATCATATTGTTACTTATTATATTCGTAAGAAGATTTTTAAAAATTTTTATCACAGCATGTACCATAAAAAGAAGCGTTAATAGCCGCTCCTCATTTTTAAAAGCAAAAATGTAAAATGTCTCTGTTGCTTCTTCTTCTTCTCTTCTCTCTCTTTTTTTTCGTTTGATGAATGAAAAGTCTCTACTTTTTCTCTTCTGGACTTCTTCACTGTTGGTCACTCCACGCACCAACTGCCACCACCACGCTTCAGTCAGCGACTTGGTCTTCGATTGGAGCTCATGGAGTGGCATCTCAGCATCTTACCATAGTGTGGCTTCCTGGCGACAATGGCAGTCCTGGTGAGTGTGGCTTCCTGGTCGCGAGCATTGGCTTCCTGACAGTGACCCTTACTTTGCGGTCTCCTCCTTCGATGCATTTTAGCTGCAGTTATTTTTGCACTATTTTGAAGGAAAACAATTTTTTTTTCACTTTAGCTGCAATTAATCACTTGTGTTTTGAACTCTGGCTGGAGCAGATATTATAATTTCTTGATGACTGCTAATATTGTTTTAGGCCAAGATTTTAGTGTGTCTCTCTCTTTTTGTGTTTACTAGCCTGTGTTTTGTTGTCAATTTGATACGGGAATATAATAATTCCTATTAAATTTCCTCCTTTGAGTAATTAATCTTCTTCTGCAAAGCCAATGCATTGCAGCTAAAACATTTTGTTGGAATGATTCTCATCCTCATCTTTGCTGAGGCTCTTGACCTCTATGGTCTCATTGTTGGTATTATCCTTTCATCTTGTGCTGCTGACCAGTCTAAAGCAATTTGCGATGACTGGAAAATGAAAATACCTGACTTTTTGACCCTTTTTACGTTGAGTGCTTTCGAGTTGAAGATAACTTTCTTTGATGTTCAAGAAGAAAAGTGAAAAGAAAGTCCTCTTCAAGCCAAGTGAACAGTTGTAGTGGCCAAGCTAGTTATGTGGGCTAGTCGAGTGAGTTTTTTCAAGCCATTGAAATAAAGTTTGACAGAGCCAGTGGCGTGTTTAAAGAGACGTCATAACAGCATCTCCTAGTGCGACCCATTTTTGGTGTGGTCATTTTTCAGTTTGGATGTGTTTAAAACTGACGTTTAGAACTTGGAATTGTGCGTAGGGAAGAAAATATTTGATTCATTGGTCCACTCACGTGTATTAGCTATAAGATGATCCAACTACACAATTGAAAGCCACACACAGTCAGACACACTCTAAACCGTGTTGACTCTTAGCAGGGAAGTCTCAATCAAGAAGAAAGAAAAAAGAGGCCACTTCTAAATGCTGAAAATAATCCACCATTATCATAGCAAGAAGTGTCAATATCCAAAATGAGTTTCAGGAACTTCACATATTTGTTCTTCCCTTTGATCACTCTGTGATGTTATCTTTTAGATGTTGGTGTTGCCATAGACATCATCACATCATCTGAATCCATCAAGGACCCTAGAACTCTAAGCTCCAGTGGTGGTAACTTCACTCTAGGCTTCTTCGGCCCTGAAAATTCTACAAATTGCTATGTGGGAATTTGGTGGCAACCCCATTTCACAGTCATATGGGTGGCTGACACGAACCAACCTCTTAGAAATTCTTCTGGGATTATTACAATATCTGAGGATGGCAATCTTGTGTTATTGAATGGACAGAAACAGGTCATTTGGTCATCAAATGTGTCCAGTATCGCATCCAATTCTAGCTCGAAACTTTCAGTTGCTGGGAACCTGGTCCTTCGGAATAACACAACTGGAAGCACCTTATGGGAGAGTTTCCAGCATCCTACTGATGCATACTTGCCTGGTATGAAACTTACAAGTAACAAAAGAACAGGTGAGAAGGTCAAACTTACAACATGGAAAAGCCCTTCTAATCCATCCATTGGGAGCCTTTCTTTAAGTCTTGAACACCTAATATACCTGAAGTGTTCATTTGGAATGGAACTCGTCCATTTTAGCACACTGGTCCATGGAATGACAAGAACTTCACGGGGATTCCCACCATGAAAACTTATCATCTTAGTGGTTTGCATGTTGGTGATGATGGGCAAGGAACTATTGACTTCTCTTACACAAAAGAAGATGAAATTAGTTTCGTAATCTATATTCTAAATTCACAAGGCAATTGTCAAGAGAAATGGTGGGATGAAAAGAAGAAAGATTGGCAAGTAACATGGGATAGCCATCAAGTGGATTGTGATGTTTATGGCGTGTGTGGGCCTTTTGCAAGCTGTAATTCGCAGAGCTCAGCAATATGCAGCTGTTTGAGAGGGTTTGAGCCGAGGAACATTCAGGAATGGAATAGACAAAACTGGACTAGTGGATGTGTTAGGAGGACACCTCTGCAGTGTGAAAGGGCCGACAATCAAAACACAAGTGCAAGCAATAATGTAGATAGGTTTTGGAAACTGCAGATGGTCAAAGTGTCAGATTTTGCAGAATTGTCATCTCCTAGAGTTGTGCGAGACACATGCAGACGCCAGTGCTTGCAGAATTGCTTTTGCATTGCATATTCATATGATTCTGAGATTGGCTGTATGTCATGGACTAGGAATTTAATTGACATACAACAATTCTCACATGGAGGAGTTGATCTATATATTCGTCTAGCTTACACTGAACTAGGTAAGCATGGTAGGTAGGCTACTCTTGTTGTATCTGCCCAAAAAATTGAATATTGTTATTTCATATGACCATATCTCAAGGGTTTGGACTGAAATGGTTCACTTATCCAACATTCTTTTTTCTTACTTCCCTCCCCTCCTTTGAATTATAGATAAAGAGATAAACAAGACGGTGATCATTACCATTACGATGACAACTGTAACTGCCATAGTTGTTACTCCTGCATGTATTATGTGGAGAAGTACTTCAAAGCATCTAGGTATTATACCATCACTGTGGATTCAAATCTACTCATACAAGTTTGCTGTATGTTGGTAGTGTAGATTTGCAAATTATAAAAAGGCATGATTAAATTCTTCATAAAATTCATTTTAGTAACTAATTTGTGTTCTCTCTCTCTCTAAAAAAAGTTTGATTAACAATTTCAAATCACTTCTTGTTAAGTTTGATGATTCTCCCTCTTGCTAGTTCGGGGAATTAATAAATCAGCAGGAAAAGGGAAGAGCATAGGGCTTCCGCAATGTCATAGAGGTGAACCTTTTGCACAATATACCAGTGACAATGTAATTGGAGAACTGTCACATGTGTAACTCCAGGAGATATTAATTTTTAATTTTAGAGATCTTGCAACTGCAACAAACAACTTTCACTCGTCCAACAAACTTGGGAGGGTGGTTTTGGTCCAGTACACAAGGTACCTTAAGTTTGGCAACTCTAAATTATATGTCTGTAGTGGCTATTCTATTTTCTTGCAGGGGAAACTGCAGGATGGTCAGGAAATAGCTGTTAAAAGACTTTCTAGAGCATCTAGACAAGGTCTTGAAGAATTCATGAATGAAGTAGTGGTGACTTCTAAGCTTCAACACGGCAATCTTGTAAGACTTCTTGGCTACTGCATTGAAGGGGAGGAAAAGATTTTGATAGATGAATACATGCCAAGTAAAAGTTTGGATGCATTTGTCTTCAGTTAGTTCTTTGAAGTCCCCTTCAGTGTCTTTCTTTTTTCAAAGCTAGTTAGTTTAATTGAAAGCATACTAATGTGGGTTTTCTAGAAACCATTCTAAACTTTTAATTTAGATGATGTTGCTTCATATTGTAATGTCATATAGTTCTGTCCTTTGATTTATTAGATTCATATAAAAGTAAACTCCTAGATTGGGGAAAATGTTTTAGCATAATAGAAGGAATAGCTCAAGGATTGCTTTATCTACATAGAGACTCCAGGCTAAAAATCATATACAGAGATTTGAAGGCAAGCAATATCTTGCTAGATGAAGAGCTAAATCCAAAAATATTAGACTTTGGTATGGCTAGAATATTTGGAGAGAGTGAAGATAAGGCCAATACTAGAAGAATTGTAGGACCATAATAAGTAGATTCCCTTCTTAGTGCAAGATTATAACAGCATGATTTGATAATCATTTGTGCTACATTTCAATGTAGTGGCTATATGTCCCCTGAATATGTAGTGCAACGACTCTTTTAAGAGAAATCTGATGTGTCACGACCCAACCCGAGCTGTGTCCGATGCATAGGGACACGTCCCCTAGTAAATCTGAAAAACAAATTCTCACAGGAAACGGACAAAGTTTTCCTTGTATTTGGGTCAATTTCCTATTTTTAGAATCTCTTCTTGCAGGAAAATAACATATGCGTTCATTCATTTGGGATCCAGGCAATCTCTAATTGCACCCCACAGCATGCATATAATAGTTATAATAATATAACTTCAACTTTCGATCATAAATTCAACATAATATAGATTAAATCAATTAGGAGACCAATTAACATTTACAACATATTGGAAGCAAGACACTGCCTGTGGGCTAATGGAACATCACTAAAGAATATTTATAAACAAACATAAATTCTCATCATGAATAACCTTCAAAAATCACACGATCAAGGGTGTGGAATTACAGAAAATCCAATGAGATCAGTTAGCTGTAGGCATGCAGGCATAAATTTACACCTATCTAAAAATATGAAGAGAGAAAAGAGTGAGTCATACAGACTCAGTGAGAGATAATATATACCTATACCTAAAGTGGAACAAGCTTAAATATAAATTTTTCATAAAACATATACTTATTACGAAAATACATTCATGAGGAATAATTGTTATAAAACTTAAAACTTAAAACCACTTAAAAATTTCACTACTTTATTATGATCTCATAATTCACTTTACAAATCCCTTTTAAATAGGCCTTTAGAAAAGTAAAGTTTTATAAAACATCTTAAGAGCCTCATACGTCATTTCTCAAGTAAAATACTCATCTATATATATATAAACATCCATAGTTCATTAAATCACCTTATGGATTCAACCAGATATAAATTTATTTGCATACATATCTGTAAAATGTTTAAAATAATATATAACAAATTATTCATAATCAATTATAATAACTGTACCCCTCTGGAGAGGGTTCTATTGTAGAATCCTTATTGGACGGCCCCGACAACCTGACCCCAGGGTGTCCAAAACTCATTTCCGGTTGTGTCGGCCAAACATGTCAGGCTAGCATCCCCCTTGCTAGTTGGGGTTCTACCAAGGTGCACAATAGGCTAACGTACCTGCCATTAGCATACAGTTCTGTTAAAGAATCCCTCTCATTAAGAAAATCATTTGGTCAACACTTAAAACATTAGAATTTCATAGTTCTAAATATATCAAGCTTCAGTATTCATGATATTGATTCCTGAATCCTCTTTACTTCTTTAATTATTAGAGTCTCGTATAATCAAAAGTATAATTCTTTAGAATTTCTATGTCAAATATTAGATTTAAGATCACAAATTTTAATAACTTGAAACTTCATCATTTCTATCAAATTATTTAAATATTGAAAATCAACTATCAGGGTAGCTTGTCCCACAACTTTACATAATCACATATATACATATATATAAAAACACTAAAAGCTGCCTTCAAAAATTTCAATAGGGTATTCAATCCAATGCTATCTCATCTTATAACATTGAAGAGTTCAAACCATAAACATGACATTTCTAAAATTATACATATATTTAAAATATGCTATAGATATATTATCAACTCATAGATCAAATCTGGAAAGGAAAGAGCTCAAGCTCTACAAAGCCTTAGTGCCACCCTGGGATCCTGGAGAGTATCTAACATGACAAATACATATATTAGACTTCCATAATTTAACTATTGTAAGAATTTATTAGAATGAGTGTAAGATCCCCATATAACGTAATAAGAAATAATGAATATGTCCGTGAGCAAATTTCAATTATTGGCGACTTTGCCCAAAATTTTTGGTAATTACATATTTACCCAAAAGATCTTTTCCATATTTACCCCTAAACTTTTAATAAAATGATATTTAGGTCCCTATATCAATAGAATCAGCAGAATAAGGTTTTAAACGAATCAGAATCATGTAGCGAAAACATAGAAACCTAAACCTCGGTTGATTAAATCACGGAGGTATTCATATGTAAAATCATGGGATGCCCCTAGACTTGTTCAAAATTATGAAAATGCCATTAGCTATGGAAAACAGAAAATAGAAGGCCCCTAAAGTTGCAAAACATTTAAGTTACATCGTTAATTGATTTATTCATTTTTATTGAGTTTGTAAAGTTAATTAAAAGTTAATTAAATGTTAACTAGGAGTTGATTTGAAGTTAATTAGAGAGATTAGGATTAAGAAGAATTAAAATAGACATATAGAAAATCTCACAAAATTCTTCAAAACTGTTTTGCCGATTTGCAGGAAATCGGTAGAGATTTGGTATTTTAAACCACCAGAAGAGGACCAATAGAATTTTACACTAGAAATCCTAGAAAGAGTGGCTAAAATTCAGCTACCATCCCCCCTACCTAAGTGGCACCAAGTGGCTGCCCAAAGAGTGGAGAAACTTGACTCAATGTACACCATCCAAGCCTCCACCAATCACCACTCATTTTTCATGCTTTAAGACTCTAAAATCCCTTCCAACTCCCCTCATTTTCGTGCTTCTCCTTCATGCCAACTTCTCTCCTTTCATTCTTCTTCTTCCTCATTTTTTTTTCCTCAAATTTCTAAGCTCCACCCACTTCCTATAGCAAGAGCTCAAATCTAGTTAGTTTCTACATCAATTTGAGGTAGGAATCTCAACTTTCTCCTTCTTTTCTTTGATATGGGGCTGTCTAGTGTCCCTTGTTCATCCATGATTCTGATATTGTGATGGGTGGGGATGATGAATTAAGATTGGTTTAAGGTGTATATGTGAGTTTGAATTGAAGATTGGATGGATTAATTTAAGAAAAACATGAATTCAAGAAGAATTCAAGAAGCTGTTAGGGTTTTTCCCTCGACGGTCCGTACGGCAGAGTGTACGACTCGGCCTACAGCCGTTTAAATTTGATAAATCTATTTTTATATAAAACTAGATATTCAGGGCTTTCCATACATATAAAATATAAGGCCATTGGATTAATATAGAGTTAGTTATGAATTTTTGAAGTTTGACCTAAAAATCTAGATTCTCATCTGGGCAGTATGAATTGAGAAGGATATAACTCACCCTACACAATTCTAAATTAAGTGAAACTAACGTTGTTTGAAAGCTAACATATAAGGGAACATTCCATAAAAATTTCAAAGTTAGATTCGTTGCTAATTATTCCCAGCACATCAATGAATTTACCTTAAGTTCAAACCGGCTGAAACAGGGTAGTCCATTAGGGTCAAATTTTGGGGCTTATATATCAAAATATACTCATACAAATGACATGCAACTTATTTTATTTGAAAGCTTGTTCTGTTAGCTTTAATTTGATATAAATTTCGCATGATTTCACTCAGATTTCCATTTTTAGTGAATTTTCTCTTATAAGGGTACAGTTCTAGCTTAGAATAAGGCAGTCTGGGTAAAATATTAATAACTTGAGTTATACAAATCAAAATGACATGGGACTAAAAGGGTTGGAAACTAGACACAGAAGGCTATGACATAGTCAAAATTTAGATTTAAATGAGTTGAGTTGAACTAAGGGTAGATTATACCAAAATCGGTATAATAGGAGAAAATAGACCGAAAATCCTATTGATGCTTGGATTGAACTTGATGAATGATGCTATGAATATGTATAATTGCGGATCCATGTTAAATTGCAAGTTTGAATAATTGTACTGGTTGTCTGGCACTATTTATGGGGAAGCGGACTCGATCCGTTATGCTGCCAAATTTTCGGCAGAAATTAGTGATAGTTCTAAATGTTGGTGTGTTAATATTGTTATGCGACATGTATGAATACTAAGCAAGTATTATTATTTAAGAATAAGGTTCGAAACCTATGTATTTATGATTCTATAATAAAAGATATGATGATAAGTCCATATTCCGAAGGAACGTGATATGGCGATTACGCTCTAATGGGGTATGACATGGTGATCGTATTTTGGAATGTGGCATAATGATCCCATCCTCTAAGGAATGTGATATGGTGATCACACCCCGAGGGAGTATGACATGATGATCACACCCCAATGGGGTATGACATGTGATTGTACTCTGGAATATGGCATAATGATCACATTCTAAGGAATATGACATGGCGATCACACTCCGATGGAGTATGACATGGCGATCATACTCTAGAATGTGCATGACAAGTAAAGGAAAAAAAGAAAGTATAAGTGCATTCACATAAATTCATGATGAGCCATTGTACATGCACAATCTGCTATGCTTATAATTTAATTCTTACTTTGTTTATCAAGTGTATGACTAAAATGGACTCTGTTTCGAACAATATGTTTTCGAACTATAAAATTTAACAGTTTATATAACATGTCCGCCTTTTTCATAATAAACCGAAGCAGCTAGAGATAATAATGATGATACAGCATATGGTAGCTTAATGAATCCTATTAAGAATTTATAATTCTCACTCCTATGTTTATTTCCGTGTTATCTCTAGATAATTCAGAAGTTTCGAAGAAGGTCTTCTGAGGCAGAGTTGACTAGTAAAATTGAAGGTGACCAAAGGTTGCTGCCAGTCAAGGTCTGATTAAGTGACAGTAACAATCCCTAGGTGAAGTATTATGACTTAAGTATAGTACCATACGTGGGAGGGTGTTACAATGAGCCTCATAGGGCAAAAATTGCCAATTTCTTGAACTCTAACCCTCCCCCATGTGTTCAAACCTTAAATTCATAGAAAGACTAGCTAATCCATGGTATTCAAACCTTAAATTCATATAAAGACTAGCTAGTCCATGATAATATAAAGAGGGTTAAGTTTAAGAATTATTTTAGAGAGTGGAGGAAGGTGGTGGAGTGCGAGGGGAGCAATGGGTTTGCTCCCACTATCATTTTGTCTCACTAGAGAGGAGGAGAGAGAGAGCTCCAAGAGAAAAACTCAACTAAAGTGATGATGATGTGAAGAAAAAGATGGATTGGGTGATGAATTTGAGTAAGAATTGATGAAAGATTGATGGAATCGATGTGTGGAGAAGAAAGATGAAAAGAAAGAAGAGAGAGAGACTTAGGGAAAAATGGGCAAGAGGGCTCGAGATTCTTCTTTTATTCTCGCCTAGGAGGCGCCTAGGCACCATGACTTGGGCGTCAAAGCACCTAAACGCTGCATACCAGCAGGGTAGCTGGCACCTGGGCACCAAGCCCCTCTTTTTTTTTTTTGAATTTTTTTTTTCCTCATGTACATCTCATATACTTAGTTGATGTCCTCAATTGTTTTACTCTCCAATAATTTTAAAATATAAATATAAATAAGGGAATACCTTCCATTTGAATTCAATAAAAATATTGGAAAAATCAAATTTCTTAAAAATGAAAATCTAACTTTTGGATTTTAGTTTAAATTTTCGGAAACTCACATTCCCTTAAAATTCTAGGCTAAAAATGAAAGGGTTAACAACTTTCTAAAATTTATTAAAAATCACTTTTCATTTCTTGAATATCTATTATCGGGACTTTTAATCCCATGAAAATATCCCAATCACATGGTTCTCTAAGGAGGTATGGGGTTTAGACTTGGAGCTTCCGTGGGATTCGACAGAATAAGGTATCACCGATCATGAAACTTTTGACTTTGGTGTAATATGATGTCTTTAGCTTTGGAGTATTGATGCTAGAAATTGTTAGTGGAAGATGAAGCTCTAGCTTTTATGATAGCGAGAATTCCCTAAGCCTCTTTGAAGTTGTAAGTCTATGCAATTCATTCCTAGCTCAATTATTGCGGCTTTGTAGCCTATTGCTGACGAAACTTCCAAATATTTGGCATTTCTTTTTTCCTTTTTATTTATTTATTTTTTTGTCATATTTGGCATGGAAACATTGGAGGAAAGACAATCTTTTATCTCTAATAGGTCCAGGAATATATGATCCTAGCCTTCATAAATATATGTTTAGGTGTGTACACATAGGGCTTCTGTGTGTACAAGAGCTTGCTGCAGACAAGCCCACTATGGCTGCTATAATTTCAATGCTTTATAGTAAGACTGTGGGTCTTCCTCTCCCAAGGCAACCTGCATTCATCCAGAGGCAGAAAATGTTGAGTCTGGTATCCTCTGAAGAAAACAATAGACTGTACTACCTGAACACCATTACTATTTCAGACATCCAAGGGAGATAACAAACCCAAGGGAGATAACAAACTAAGAGCTCTGAGTAAGGTTTTCCAAATTAATAGAGATGATGTTGACACTAGAAGGTTGTAGGAGATGATGGTAGACATCTTTCCTAGAGCATGCATTGAATATGCTCTAGGAGCCTAAAAAAATTTATCCCAAGGTAAGGGCTATTTAGAGTAAAAGTTAGTGGGTTATGAAAACGCCAGTCCTATCATGATGCCGAATGTATGATGTAGTAATTACCTACTTCTATACATCATACCTCTGTTTTGGTATATACTGATTTCCTACATGAGGAGTCCTTCTGTCTACATTGCTTAGGCTATTGTAGTATAGTATAGTGACAGTAGTATCCTCAAACCTTTCAAGTAGAAGTTTGCAAATTGCTTGCCATCTTCGATCAAAAACAATGTATCCTTTGCCACTTTCAAAGTAGAAGATGGCATTTCTCATTATGTATTTCATTAAAAGGGTGTTATTTTATTATCATTGACTAAATTTTCTGCTGATAAGGGGTGACTTAGCTTGAATATAATATTTTCTGTGGGGGGAAAATTTATAATGTGGCAGTTCATGATAGAAGATAGGAATTGTTAGCCTCTCTCGATATAACCCAAGCACTACTGCCAGTTTTCATTCTTGTTGATGTCTTTATATTACGGAAAGAAAAATTATTACAATATTCATTATAATTATGAATTTCATAATTAACAGTGAGATTGTAGGTAACGATTATGACGGGTGTCATGGGAGCCATTGACCAATTTGCAGGACATACTAATTTTCATTTACATCTTGCAAACAGAATTCATTGATTTTTCAGCTGTGACTTGATTTTCTGCACCAGAGTCCCTCTCTTTGTAAGTTACATTCTATAATTTTGGCCATATACTTTTCAAGTTGAATGGAATAGATGTACTGTAGCTATGGTTATTAAACTCTGAGTTAATTATTAAATTTTTTAGTGTTTATGATCTTATTACACAAATTTAAGTTTACTTCCATACAATTTTTTTTAAATAAAAAAACTTGTATGAATTTACGTAAACTCTAATAAAATTGATAAACTTTCATTTCTGTTATCAAGTTAATGAGTCTAAATTTAGACTTGATTTCACCTTCAAAATGCATAATTTTGGTTATTTTTGTTGGATACTTAACTTGTTTATGTTATGTAATATATATTGAATTTGTTAAACTAATTTTGCATTTTTATTATTATTTTATTATGTTTTGTCAAACAATGAAATAATATATGTATAGAGTAAAATATAATATAACAATTGGGTTATGTATTAATGATATTTTCTTCATTTATTTTGTTATAAAATAAAAATTGTTCAATAATGACCATAAATATTTTATTTAACTATGTTTAGTTATTAAGATCTTATTTTTGAAAACATGTAAATTTTTACGAGTTATAAATTGACTCTACAATTTGAGTTGGTTAAGACTTTACTAATTTATCTAAACTCTTAAATTTGATAATCTTAATTTCAACCTTCTATTTGATACAAATTATTCATCCTTCATCAATTTCAAAGTAGAGAATGACTTATCTTGCTTGATATATTCAATATAAAGAAAGTCTTTTTCATCGTTGCATTCTGCTTGTACCAAGTCTCACTTGCTTGAATAAAATACCGTCTAACTCAAAATAAGAAAATATGAGAACAATTTTATTTTTGAAAATAGTAGTAATCATATTTATTAAGTTAGAATACATCTATATTTGAATAGTTCAAATAGCTCGATACTTGTAATTTTTATGCAATGCCTTATGTTTAAGTCTTCTAAATGAAAAAAATTAGTGCTTAAAAAAATTTTAATCCCAAAGTGGGCCAGCTTGAACCATTTGGAGAGTGACTTAATTTCTTAGGTTTAGTTTGGTAATGTGACTTTTTCAAAGTTACTAAATTCGCTAAGCTCTCTAAAAGTTGCTCTTATAAATTAATCGTAGTACTGTTTAGTAAAATAATATAAAAGTAGTTCTCAATAAGTAAAAGTTATAAGAGTAATATTTGGTAAAATTATCTTTAAAATCTAAAATGATTATAATAAATATAAAATTTTAAAATCTAAGTAAAAGCCATCAAAAAGTTAAAATTGGATTTTTATTAAAATATAATATTTTATTAGTCTTTTAAATTTTAGAAAATATAAGTTAACACTAAAAAGGACTTTATAAGGCTCTCAAAAGTATCTCCTGACTTTTAAAAGACAAAAGCAAAAGCACAACAATTGTTTTGTTTACCAAAAAAAAAATTGGGTTATATTTTTCATAAGCAGTAGCATTCCCTCAAAGAGTACTACTAAATTAAACCTTAATATACTCTTCCTTAAAAGAATAACATTGGTCATTCTTATCTTCTTTTCTTTTAAACATAAACTATATTGAATTAAATTGTATTTTTAACTTTAAACATTTTAAAATTACCCTTATTATGGTTTAGTAACTAATGTGCTTCTTCTATGATAATAAAATTGTGTTCTAATTAACAATTATAACTCACTAGAACTACTTTATTATGTCCAATAGAGGTCAACTTATATGCCACTCCAACCTTGGAACGATATTTCTAATTTGAAAAATGTTATTTGTGTAAGTTTTAATACCCTTTAGAAGCCACTAAGTGGTTTGAGATATATCTATCTAAGGGTTTTGATGGATAATAAATCAATTCTTAATAAAATCTTTTGTCAGGGCTAATGGTGTATTCAAGTGTTTGTTCTTATTAACGTAAGATTACAATAGACGGTCATTGAAGAAAATTGGATCAACATCTTTAAACAAACTCTCTAAAGGTTCCTATATATCTTGTATATAATCCTAAGGAAAGAATCTTTTTACAAGAAAATCTATAATCTAAAAATTTTCTCTCACAAAAAGTGATTAAGAAGCATCAGAAGGATATTTCTAAGTCATCAGAAGGATCACAAGTATATCAGAAGGATGATCTGTTCAAAAGGCTTGACTAAAAGGGTGATTTTCAGAAAGTTAATCTGCATAAAAAAGACCTCACTCTCAAAGCTTGTTTTGTACGATTCATAGAAGGTCAAACTTGACAAGATAGAAATTCAAAAGGAGAATTGACACTCTAAAAAGCTGTTCACCCAAGTGGCTAGTCTTCTTCTTTGGTAATGTGCTTACTTGTTGAGAAAGAAAGCTTTCATGTTGAAACTTATATAAACCTTGAAGACAAAGAAACAATTATTGGAATCCTGCTGATTGAAAATTTTATCAAGCTTTCATTTTTTTCAACCTTTAAAGTTCAGAAAGTTACTTTATGTAGTTTCTCTTGATAGAAAATCTTTTCATTGATTTGTAGCGAATATCCTCTTAGTGAGATTACTAAGAAGTTACTCCACTCTGTACTTAATAGTTCTATACAATTTTGAGTGATCTAGGGTAAATGTTTAATCAAATACAAACCTTTAATCCTTTATTATAACATGATCCAATAATGGTCATTGTTAGCTTGGAAAGATTAGGACAATACTACTTGGCTTATTTAGCTTTGAGAAGTTAAAAAAAGACTACTTAGTTGCAAGCTTTAAGAAAGTTGTACAAAAGAATACTCTGGTTATAAAATCTTAACTAGTTTGTTGAGGACCGGATATAGGTAAGTTGTTTGGTTGAACCGATATAAAATTTTCTTGAGTGATCTTCTATCCCTATCTCTTTATAATGTCCTTATAATTTTTGTTATTATTTTGTACATTTTGTTAAATGTTTTATAAGAAAGTTGTTGTGAAAACAATAACTTAGCTTCTAACTTAAAACGTTTTTGCAATTCAAGTCCAAAGACTTGAGAATATTTGTTTGAGTTTTTAGTTTCAAAAAGTATTTGAAAGCACGATTCAACCCTCCTTCTCATGCTATCTTCATCTTCAATTGGCATTAGAGCTCGACCTCTGGGGTTGAGCTTCTTAATGGTTAAGAGGAAAAAGATCTTGAGATATGGCACAACAAATCATACACATTATTGAAGGACACTCCATATTTCAATGGAGAAGATTACCCCTATCAAAAGGGCAGAATGACTCTTTATTGAGTCTACAAGTCTAAATATGTGGGACATCATTGAGAATAGAGATTATGTTCTAACCATGGAATAACCTATGTCTCAAGTAGCTGCTAATCCAGATCAACCTCCCCTAGTAATAGTCAGATTGGTCCCTAGAAGCCAATAGACTGACTAACACAAAGCCAAGGTGCATATGAGTGTAAAAGGTAAATATCTTCTCACTTGTGCTCTGAGCAAAAGTGAGTATGATAAAATCATCTCATGTGATTTAGCCAAAGAGATATGGGATAGACTTCAAACACACTATAAAGCAATTGATCAAGTCAAAAAAATTAAGATTAATGTGTTGTTGCATCAATATGAAATGATCAAGATACTGGAACATGAAAATATTGATGATATGATAACAAGATTTATGCACATCATAAATTAGCTAAAGGCATTAGGAAAAAGATATTCTAATGCTAAAATGGTCAGGAAGATCTTGAGAAGCTTGTCCAAGGCTTGGCGCCTTAGAGTAATAGCCATTCAAGAAGCCAAAAGCTTGAATGTGCTTAGTTTCGATGCACTCATTGGGTCTTTAAAGATCTATAAAATTTAGTTGAACAAAGTCTCTAAGGAGACTAACAGAAAAAGGTAAGTCCATTGCCTTAAAATCCACTACAAGAAAATCTAGTTCTTCAAAGGCTTTGAAGGCCTTAGAAGAATAGATGAAGAAGAAGAAGAGCCCTTTGATGATGAGGATGATAAAGATGACAAAGAGAGACAAGATTGTTCATCTAGTTGAAAAGATCTTTAAGGCATGGATCAAAAAGAAGAAAAAGAAAGGATTTATCCCTAAAAAGGACAAGAAGGGAAAAGGAAAGCAGAGTAAGATCATTTGCTATGAATGCAAGGAGTCTGGATATTTGAGATCAGAATATCCAAAGCTAAAGAAAAGCTCAAGAAAGAAGCCACCTAAAAAGAAGGCCATGATGGTAACATAAGAAGATTTAGATGAAGAATAAGAGGGTATAGATTCTTAGAAAATAGTTGCAAATATTTGCTTTATGGCAGATATAGTTTCTAATGAGAAACTAAGATAAGTCTTCTTGAACCAGAACCTTCATACGATGAGCTTTAGAAAGCTTATGATAAACTTCTGGATGACTCTCAAATGCTTTCTTTTCATTATGCTTTTTTAAAGAAAAGTTTTCAAAAATTATCCCATGAATTTGAAAACCTTAAGATTGAGAAAGAGAAGTTGAGGCATGAAAAAGATAAACTTTTAAAAGAAAATAACCTTTAGAAGCATGCAAGTGCATTGACAAGTGCCTTGAAAGCTGAAGCTTCTGAATTAGCTCATAACACATCTTTTGATATTTTTGAGCTATAGAAAACAGTTAAGCTTCTCAAATATGATCATGAGAAGATGATAAATGGCTCAAGAATCTTAACTTGATGCTTCACAGTTAGAAACCATATTTTGAAAACTGGGACTAGGGTATGAGAACGAATAGAATGAAAAACTATCCAAGAGTTTTCAAGGAAAAGTTCCCACTTGTATTTATTATTTTAAGAACGGACACTTTTTTGAGAAGTGCATTTCAAGAAGAAAAGCAAAGAAATAAAAGGTGAAAAATCCCAGAAAGGTAACTAACTCGAGGATCCAAGAACATATGAGTTCCTAAGGTGAAGATTGCTTCTAATGCAGGTGAGTCTTAAATCACATCATCAAAAGGAGATGAAATGGTATCTAGACAATGGCTATTCCAGGCATATGATTAAAAGCAGATCTTGGTTCAGAAAACTTAGATCCAAGGATGGAGGAGTTGTGAAATTTGCTCATGGAATCAAGTCAAAGATCATTGGTATAGATAATGTTGGTAAGAACAACTTATTGGAAAAGATGACATGAGAAAGGGGAGGTTGAATTATGTCTTCACTATTACTTTGAACCTGAAAAAATTTTTCAACAATTTTCTCAAATTCAAGACTTGGAATGTTGAAGCTTTATGATCAATATAAATGAGTAGTAGTTATGAGTATAAATATATTTGAATAACTCGTAGACTTCCCAAATATAAATATTTATGTAACAAAGTAGATGGAGTTAAGGATAAAGAATAATCACAGAACGAGATTTATCCTGGCTCGGCCAAAAGAAATGCCTACGTCTAGTCCTCAATATTTTGTTCAGATTTTTATATCAAGAGTATTCTTTTACAAGCTTCTACAAACTTTTACAAATGAGTATTCTTTCTTTAGTCTCTCTAAATTTTACAACCAAGTAGTCTTTGCCAAGCCTCTCCAAGCTAAATGAGTAGTATTTTTCCTAACCTTTCCAAGCTCACTTAGATTATTTTCAGGTGAGGTTACAAAAAATATAATCAAGGTTTGTATTTTCACTCACACTCAAGGCTTTTTACAGAGTTTTAATTCAATAGGTACAATGACTGACTTCTCTAGATTTTCAAAATAAAAAAGTTATCTATTACAATGCAGTAGAGAAGATTTTCTTCAAATAGAAGTTACAATGAGTAACTTTCTAGAGGATTTGAGAGTCAAGAAGGATGAAAATATGAAACTATTTGTAGCTTTGGAAATATCTGAATGGTGTCTCTTTCCTCTTCTTCATATCATTGCTTTATATAGAATAGTTTTTCTTCTTTTAACAAGTTGAGGTGACACCAAAGAGGGAAAAGTAGCCATTGAAATCTTCACTAATTTTTCAAACTTGTTAGTATTTCTTTTGCATCTTATCAAATCATATTTGATTTTTTAAATTTCTTAATGAAGCATATAAAATAAGCTTTCAAGGTTGGATTCTTCATGAGAAATCATCCTTCTGGATCAAGTCATCTTTCTGAATTAGGCGTGATCCTTCTCGAGGCAAGTCTTTCCTTTCTGGTGCTACATCATCATCCATCTGAACTTTCTATCTTGTTCTTAAGTGAGTAAACATACAGAGTATAAAGCGATTGTTCCAATATAGATAAATTAACATGTAATACCATGGATTTGATGCTTTGTTTGGCACAATGATCATTTAACATAGTTGACATTACTCGCAAAAGGATGTGTTTAACAAAATGTTTACAACTCAAAAGATTTACTTAAAACTTGATTTAATATTCATCAAAATTTTTAATGCTCAAAACGTCTAAAACTATGAGACTGCTTCAGTTGGGTATCGGAGCTTACAATCTCTCCGTTTTTTATGATGGCAAATCAATATTTAAGAAAAGATCTTGTTAACATAGAAATAGTTGTATGAAATAAATAACTTTCTGAAGTGAGTAAGAAAAGCATGATGTTTAGAAACTTAAGAAGCAAACAAGAAAAAAGATTAGAGTAAGCAAAGATTAATCCTTTTTAAATCAGATGATTTTGAGCATATTCTGAGTACAATTTGCATAAAAATTACTTCTTTTGCATGTGCAAATATTAGAACATATCAGAATAGGGATTCAGATAGTTTAATAACTGATAATCTGAACAACTATGTAGATATTTGCAACATTAGAGGACAACTCATTCATACAGATTTTATGGTTACGTGAGAATAGTATGCTCAGTATTAGCAGGCAAATGTTTCTAAGCAGAGTCAACAAAATATCAGACTATTTAGTATTAGCAATTCGCAGATTATATGAGTCTTAGAGAAACATGTTTTCAGAGCATACATGATCAAGAGATATAATTGCATTACTAGGTAAGAAATAATCAAGATATATTATAACATAATTATCATAAAGATAACAAATGTAATTAAACTGCATTACTATCCAGAAATGTTTAATAACAAGCATGAAATGTTTCTTGAATGTCAAAAAAGAAAAAAACTAATCACTATATGATATGGATATAACATCCATACTTTCGTAAACAGAATGTAATAGAAATTTTGAATTATTTCCCTTAGGCAGTGTGAGAATTCCTCATGTAGCATTATGCCATAACGATCTTCACACTCAGAATTATAGGGTATTGTAGAACTGCCGTTGAAAATATGGCACTACCATATGTTAAAAATTAAGAAATGATAAAAGTGCCCCTGTAAACTTTTGTTAATTACAGTGATGCCTAAAAATTTTAGAAATTATATTTTGATCCCAAAAATTTATTCCCACAATAACCTTAGAATTTTTCATGAAATGACCTTTATATCCCCATATCTATAGAATTAGCATAATGAGATTTTAAACAGAGCAAAATCACGTGGTGAAACCGTAGAAGTTTAAATCTTTGCCGATTGGGCCATGGAGGCAGTCTGGTGTGAAATAACGTGGGGTGTCTCTAGACTTGCTCAAAATTACGAAAATGCCATTAGCCATGAAGAAAACAAAAAATAGAAAGCCCTAAATTTGTAAAACATTTAATTTACACCTTTAAATGATTAATTCAATTTTAGTGGATAAATAAAGTTAATTAGAATTTAATTAGAGATTAATTAGAGGGTAATTGGAAGTTAATTAAAGATATTAAGATTAAGGAAAGTTAAAGTAGATATGCAGAGAATTTTAAAAAGGTTGCTAGCAATATGTTGCCGGTTTGAAGGAAATTTGGTATTTTATAATGTCAGGACCGAATCAATGAAATTTTTCATTGGAACCTTAGCTTAATTGGCTGAAAACTTAGCCATTCTCATCACTCAATGTGGCGCCATGTGCTGCCACAAGATGGAGGAGATGTGACCAAAAATTCCATCACCCATGGCACCTACCACCTTCCACTTTCCATTCTAATTGTAACCCACATAATTACCATTTCTCCTCCTTTAATTTCGACCTTCACCATTCCTTTTATGAAAGACAGCATCCTTGCATGCAAAGGAAGAGATATATAAATATGTGAGGATGAATCCCTTCACTCGCTGCTTATGGTAGTTTAATGAATCCTACTGAGAATTTATAATTCTCACTCCTATGTTTATTTCGGTGTCATCTCCAGATAATTCAGAAGTTCTGAAGAAGGTCCTCCGAGGTGGAGTTGACTAGTAAGATTTAAGGTGGCTGAAGGTTGCTGCCAGACAAGGTCCGATTAAGTAACAATAACAACTCCTAGGTGAGGTATTATGACTTAAACATAGTACCATACTTGGGAGCGTGTTACAATGGATGCAATTGTGACAAAGATATGCATGCTATGACAAAGATATGTCTGCTCAAAGTATGGTCCTTCTCAGCCTAAGTTTTTCTTGAATATGTTGCTTTCTCCCCTTTTGACATTATCAAAAAAATGAAGATGTAAGATTATAGAAGAGCTATCACTAATTACCTTTTACTTTTTGAATCATCTTCAGAATCTGCAATAGAAGATTTTCCATCTTATCCATCCTTCTGTCCAACCTTTAATGATGAGTTTGCAGTTTAGCTTGATTGGCTATGATAGTATATTGATTGGCCAAGAGTAGATTCACCTAGACTTCAGTAGCATTTGGAAAAACTTTAGCAGATGAGGGGTCTTCAGATGATAGTTTTTCAGTGTGCTGGCTGTGACTAGCTGAGGATTGTTGAGGCTCAAAAATAGCAAGAGTGGCTGTTCGGTCATATTTGGGAGTGGAGGTCAACAGCAACAAAGTTTGTGCAATGACAGGAGTGGCAGAAAGCCCTTGAGAGACTGTGGTAGTAGCTGATTGTGGCATTGGAGTGTTCAAGGGTGCAATCTTATATTCAGCAACAGTAGCTTCATTTATTGATTCTGCTACCAGAACAAGTGCCCTTTCTGGCTCATTCTTTCTAGTGCAGTCTTAACTCTTTGAACCATTGATCCTTCTTGATTCAAAGGAATCAATGGTAAGCTAGCAGGTTGACTAGCTGGCTATTTTGTTCTTCTTTCAGCTCTTTCAGAAAGTAACACAACCCTTCTTATCTTAGAAGACAGATTGACATCCTCAATGACCACATATTATTGGTCCACCTCCAGATGTGATGGCCTCTTAACACGTTCTTGTTTTGTATTTTGGGATGTATGCCTTTAGAGTTGCTCTATAATCTATAAGTAGGATCTTGTGACCTAATGATTCTTTTTGGCTGGATATTGTACATGGACTTTGTAATTTTGGAATTACATTTTCTTAGTGAATGTGATGTGTAGAAAGACATGTATGTGTGTGTGTGTGAGTGTGAGTGTGAATGTGTAGATATTTTAATTGTGACAATGAATACTTGATATGTTATCTACATGAGTGCTTTGAAAGCGTCAAGTTTGTGTATTGTCTGGAATATTTGACTAATAAGGGGAAGTTAGAAAAATAAGGGCAATTTTGTTGTTTTTTTGTAAAAATTAGATATTATAGGCTTGCTAGAGGGTTATTACGTCTAAGCGCCGGTTATGACTCCAGGGTGGTTTGTGACAATCCTATTTGGATACAAACAATTCATCCTTCATAAATTTCAAAGTAGCAAAATGACTTGTCTTGCTTAATATCTTTATCGAAAAGGAAGTCTTATTCATCATTATAGGATAAATTTTCGGCTTGTACCATGTCTCACTTGCTTGAATAAAATATCTTCCAACTCAAAATAACGAAATATGAAGAAAAAAAATATTTTTGAAAAAAATATTGTTCCTATTTTTTAAATTAGAATACAATAATATTTGTTTGGTTCAAGTGATTTGATAATTATTCCACTTAAATAAGGTTTTTAGATTCAAATCTTATATAGAAAAAATTATCTCTACAAGAACTTTAACTCCAATGTAATCCACCCAACTTAAATCATCAGTTTATTTGGAGTTTAGTAAATTTTATATGCTATTAATTAAAAAAAAAATTAGAATAACATACATCATTCTTAACTATTTTTAATTTCTTTTAAACTTAAATTGTATTGAATTAATCTTGTGTGTCATATTTATAATTTTATACATTTTAAAGTTACCTGTTATGGTTACTAATTAATGTGCTTCTTCTGGTAGCAAAACTATGTTCAAATTAACAATTATAGTTCATGACAATTGCTTTATTATGTCTAACAAAAGTGAACTTATGTGCCACTCTAGCCTTTTAATGTTCTCATTTGTAATTTGAAAACTTTTATTTGTACATAATTTATAAACATGTTTTTAGATATTTGGAGATCAATATGTAAATAATTGGATATTTTATTTTTGTTTATTATTAATATATAATCATTACTTTGGCAAGGCGAGTATTTTGACTTTAACACAATAGCTTACTTATTCAGCCTAGTTACTCATAAGGATCACAAACTAACAATAAAGAGAATCGGAAAATTGGATCATTAGCAGATACTTTTCTAATGCACAGGTTCCTATCAAAGGCAAGTGCAGAGCATACTTCATATCTTCTATAGCCTCGTTATTTCCTTTATTTTGTTCAAGATCACAGGAGCATACTAAAAGAAAGAAAACAAGAACTTTCAGGAAGAAAGGGAGAAGTTTAGAAACTCATATTTATAGAAACATACTCGTAATATTATTGATGGGTTTTTTCTGATGATCCTTTACAACAACTGAGCCTCTCTCTATATAGAGGAGGAGGCAATCAGGAGGCTTCTACTTATGTAGCTGAGGCTTCTATGACATTTATTGCCTATAGGACACTTGTCATATTGATAAGGACTAGACACTTAAAGCTATTTATTACAAGAAGACAAATCTATTTATGACCATGACCCACCTATTTATTACAAAAGACAAGATTACACTTCTTTTAATGACATGACTTATCATAAAGTACCTTTATTACAACATTGACTAAGGACACTAAAAGACAAATAACTTTTAGACTACACTTATTGTAATGTTATGTGGCTTCTTCTTCATTGTTCTTGGGCTTTGAGTTTTGTTGGATTGTTGACACGTTTATCACTTAAAGATAGGTTCATGATTGAGTGATAGATTTGCTTTTTCATCTCTGCTTTCTCTTTTTTCGTACTCTCTCAGTTCTGCCTCCAACAATATATCTTCAGGATCCATCTCTTTCACATCTTCATCCGGATCTTGAGAATCTTGCATGATTAGATCTTGTATTGAATTTTTGTTAATGGCTGTGCTTGTCTGGCCTGCTTCAAATCCTCCAATTGGTGCTCCATCTGAATGAGGAATTTCGAATAATGGACAGATAATATCTAATGGTTGAGTACAGATGGCATCATCATCTTCTACACCATTAATTTCCTGTAAATAAAAGATCAAGTTTTCTTTGTAGAACTGAGGTTCATTTTCTCGGACAAGTGCTTTCAAGTTAGGGAGTAGTATATACACCCTGGCATGATTCTGTGTCCAAAGGAGTTTTTTCTGTGGATGTTGAAAATATGGACGGTGGATAATAAAAACTGAGATGAAATCATTTAATTGATCATCCTCTAATTTTCAAATATTGAATCTGGATAATTCTCTGTCAAGTTCTTTAATCCACCAATTAATAGGTGAAAATCATTAAAGAGTGTTCCACAAAAGTGAAGAGTGGTTTTCCGGATCTGAGAGGAATTGTCTTAACTTGAAAGCAGAGTATAAGATAGGATAAGAATATAATATAGAAATACACCATAGATACCACATGTTAGATTCTATGAATGTTGTTCCCATGAAGATGGTAAAGATGGTGAGATAGGGTGTAACAAGACTTAGCCAAGTAGGTTGAGGAATAAGGTTATGTGTCTAGACAGATCTATTAAGATAAATGGACATGTGTATCTTTACAAATTCCTGTAAATATTTTGGAGTCAGAGGAGTGCCAAGAGGGATTTTAGGTGGGAAAGTTCTTTGGACTATGCTTTCTTCAGAGGAACTGGATGGATAGGTGTTCATCATAGAAAGCTTGGCATGCCCAATCAGATTTAGTTAGTTCAATCAGCCCTTGTTTCAGTAATTATTGACATTCTTCAAATGCTGCTGCCTTGTCAGATGGTGATATTCCAAGATGAACCATCTTGGTTAGATTGATATCTTCATTTAGTTTGAATGGCAATTTTACAAAGAATTTTTCATTCTTCCAAAGTGGATGAGGATGTTTAAAGAGATCATGGCTGTCAACACTCATCTTAGGAAGTTTGTTCCTTATTTCTTCATATTCCAATGGTTCATCTATAAGAGTAAACAGTTTTGGAAAAGTAGAATAAGACTTGAACTCCCTTTTGAATTTAATCCCGTGAGAGAGAATTTGAGGTCTATGATTTTGAGCATAGACATCCATGCCAATAACAAGATCTTTGTTAGGCAAATCTGTTCCAATGACTTTGGTCCAGATGATGCATCATGGGAAAAATTTTATTCTAATCTTGTGTTTAGTAATCAAATCTGTCCAGAAAATCTTGTCATCTGCTGCTTTGAAGAAATGAACATTGGGCTCCTAAGCAAATGATGGGAGAATTACCGAATTCATTAAAGTCTTTTGTGCTTCTGTATCCATGAAAATAATGGCTTTGATTGGTACATCATATTTGGAGGGAAGAATATGAATGTCAATATTTGGTAATAGTGGAACAGGATCAAGTGAACTGATTTCTAGGTCTGAAAGTCTGGGGATTTCTTCTGCTTACAGGACAAGTAAGTGTTCTTTAGAACTAGAGGAATCTGACTCGCTGCTTTTTTCGGAATCTGTGTATTCCAGTTCGAAGACAGTAGAGACATCTGATTGATCTTGATCATCATACTAGGACTCAATATCTTCGTTTGTGGCTAAGTCAAGAGAATGGATCAGCTTGGAGGCCTTTTCTTCTAGTTGGACAATTTTTTGAAAATGTCTTGTTTTGCCGCAAATGAAACATCGTTTACCATCTTTTCCCCGATAAGACTTTCTTTTGAAGAATTTGACCTTTTTCTTTTTCCCCTTCCTATTCATAAAGATTTTGTTTCTTTCTGGCAGTTGGGTTGTAACGACAGCTGCAATCTTTCTCTTTACACTTGATCTCCAGATAATTCTTTTTGCAAACTTTTGTGTACTTCTTTCTATCTTTGAGGATGTTTTCAAAGAGGATTTGTTGACTGTATAATTTGTCTAATGCAGCATGGCATGTCTGGTGGATCTCTCCAATAGTCATGCTTACAATATCCCTATTCATAAAGATTTTGTTTCTTTCTGGCAGTTGGGTTGTAATGACAGCTGCAATCTTTCTCTTTACACTTGATCTTCAGATAATTCTTTTTGCAAACTTTTGTGTACTTCTTTTTATCTTTGAGGATGTTTTCAAAGAGGATTTGTTGACTGTATAATTTGTCTAATGCAGCATGGCATGTCTGGTGGACCTCTCCAATAGTCATGCTTACAACATCTCTTTGCATAGCAGTGATCATTCGGTATATTTTTGCCTGAAGTTCTTCAGGAAGAGAGCTAATATAAGTGTTTTTGAGGTTGATCATTATAGCCATTTAGTTGATAAAACCTTTGAGCCATTCTTTTAAAATGGCGTTCTAGGTCAGGCTTTTTCAGGGAACAACACTTCATGTCAAAATGCTCTTTCCGAATTTCCTTTTGAGCAAGACTATGGTCACTAAGAAATTCATGGTGGAGTGTTGCAATAACAGTATTAGTACTCTTTAGTCTTGTGTAGTTCATCTTGCCTTACAGGGCCAAGACTATAATACCTTTCTTTGAGGACTCTAGTAATATGTGCATAGAATTCTTCAATGACTCGGTACCGATTAGCATCAGGTGAAACCATCTTAGCATCCATCCAGACTTTAAAATCTAAAAACCTTTTTCTCCATTGAGATGGTGGGATGTCGTCTATAGTGAACAACGGTCCTCCTGATAGAGGAGGAGTATTGATTTCTTGAGGATTTAAAGATGATGGTTGAGCCCTTCTAGCTGTCTCGATCTCTACTGTTGTGGCCATGAGAATCCTAATGATATCAACATGCTCGTCATCACTAGGAATTTCTACAGATGCTTCGACACTTTGGTCGTCGCTATCTTTTCGCTCTTAATAAGTGTGTGAGGCTATCATGGCTTGAGACAGTGATATTGTATCGGGATCAATTTCTGATATCTGAATCTTTTTTGGAGATGGTTCAGATTCATGAGACTTTGGATTTTGAAGTGGTTGCTTTGGAAAAACAGAGGAAGACTCAACAACTTCTTTCCTCTTTGGGTTTTCTCTGGAGGGTCGAGATCTTTCTCCAAAGAATGTTATTTTTGGTTGTAGGATTAGTGGTAATAAAAGTGGAGATTTGTGTGGTTATGAGGATGGTAGGAGGCTGGGATATATTTTTGGTGGTAGAGTGAAGAATGGGTTTGACTCTAACTGTTTTTGAAGGCATTTTGTATACTCATAGAGTTCTTCAATACTGTGGCTAAGCTTCTGAAGTTCTCTTTCTCTTTGATCAAAAACCTAGTCATGCATATTCCGAACAAGAAGTTGTTGGATTTCCATTTCCAAGACTTCGATTCTGACTTTTGTCTCCTTATAATATTTCTGTAATTTCTCTGACAGTATCCCAATCCGTTGATCTACAGCTGTCATAAGGCTATCAATCTTTTGGTTGATCTTTGTCAGCAGTCCATTTTGGGCTAAAGAGTTCTTCGTTTGCTTGTTTAGAACTTCTTCAATTTGAGTTAGAGGCTTTAATTTCCCATTTGGTTCTACTTTAGTAGGTTGAATAAAAGGTTTGGTATGTGTCTGAGAGGTAGGATTGGATTTTCTTTCCAAAGTTGGAAAGTCAGCTCTGTAAGTGGCTGAAGTAGAGGCAAACATCATGCATGGGATTTCTGGTATTGTTGGGATAGAAAGTGTGGGTTCTGAGCTTTTACAAGAAAAAAAGTTTGTGATATTTTGTAGTGGTGGCCAAGTGATAAGATCAAGGTCTTCAGGTGGTGGTGGATACCCTTCTTATCGGAGTATCCTAAGGCCTTTTTCATAGATTGTCAAGGGTTCCTTTTTCTTTTTGATCCCTACCTAGGGACCATCGTCTGGATCAAATTTCCTCTATGGCTTAAGAGGAAGCCTGCAAGGAGTAATAGGATGCTTACAATTTCCTGTGCATGCCCTTCGCTATTCATCATTTCCTGGCATGGGATAGAACTACGTGTCGCAAGTACAGCCTGGTTTGCACATTCCTGATCCAGAAATATCCTATAGGAAGTGACTATTGATTTTATCAAAATAGATGATCTGTCCATTTAGCTCAATAGCATGGATTGGCAGCTTCTTTTGGACTACTCCGAGAGTAATTGTAATACCTTAATAAATCCATACTACGCTTAAGTCGTATTACGGCATTTTATTAGTTGTTACTTACGCTCGTGGAAAACTAAACTTCATTTATAAGTTAAGTTAAGCGGAAAATGCGGTAATTTTTTTTTTTGAAATACATCGTCGCTTTGCAGCGTTTTGGAAAGTAAAGCCTTGAGCGAAAAGATAGATAGAGAAAGAGCGTGTCGCATAAAATACATACCCAATATCATAAAATAAGAGAAATATAAATAAATAGTAATTCACAAATATATTGCATTACATAGCTAATTATTACATCCATATGGGTTCATAATATATATATATTAGCAATACATCGAAGAAGGCTCATGGTCGTGCCATGATCCAAATACTAAATACTAAATACAAACTTAAATGATAATGCTCATCACAAAAAGGAATATGTGAAGGTGCAGAGCAACGGTCGCTATAAGTCCCAAAACAGCTTCGTCTGGCATCCCCCATCATATGTCCACTCATAGTGCGGTGGCTCCAGGCTCCACTCCATTGGATGTACTAT
Organism: Pterocarpus macrocarpus; assembly: GCA_031439585.1. NCBI lineage: Eukaryota > Viridiplantae > Streptophyta > Magnoliopsida > Fabales > Fabaceae > Pterocarpus > Pterocarpus macrocarpus. The sequence goes on along the minus strand of CM062515.1, from coordinate 46,330,852 downwards.
CGAAATCTAGTGACAATGCGGAAAATAACTAGAGTGAGAAATGAGATTTCTCAATAGGACTCGAACCCCGACATGAAAGTGTCATCGTCATCGTCTCAGCCACTTCGGTTTTACTAATGAAAATAGTGAGCATTCATAAAGTTTAGCTCTTAGGTTTTCGAAAATATGAATATCCAAAGCGGATTCAATTTTAACATATCCTCTAATCATTTATATCATAACATACATGGGCACAAGTATAATTACATAAAACATGCATGGCTATGCCATAAGCTTCTCTTAACTTCTTTCCTTCAAGGGTTTGGACCGAAATCCCCTTTTTTTTTTCTTAACTTGACTCTATCTTAGGTCTTTTTCACCCACTGAATATAAGTGGTAATGAGCTCATACCATGGCCATCGCCACCATAAATTTTCAGTACTTACACTAGCTGGGTTATGCCATGCCTCATGTAAGCCTGATCCCCTATACTCACACTAGCTGGGTCGATGCCATGCCTCATGTGAGTCGTGGGTGAGAGGAACTTCTTATTACGGGTCACTTCCCCTTTTGAAGGATCACACCTTTAGTTTAATCTCTTCTTATTAAGGCTTATGATGCAAAATTATTCTAATTTTTTTCCACATTTGGCGTTACATATCGCCATCCTCAAATGTGTTCCTTTATCACATATCATTAAGCATCATATCATTATCATAATCATCGTCATCATTCTCATATCATTATCATAATCATCATGATCATCATCATATCATATCATCATCATCATTATCATTATCATTATCATATCATCATCATCATTATCATATGATCATCATCATATTATTGTCATCATATGACACATAGAGGCATATACATCACACAAAGTCTTATGAGTTTAGCTTAGTAAATTTGGTGCAAGCTTTTAATTGAGGTTGCCTCTTGTATAAATTCTTTTATTAGACATAGGGCCAATTTTATCTATTATCCTTTTTGAAACTTTTAAGGTGAATTATGAAGTTTTCCAATATCTTAAATTGAGGGTCTTAATGTCTTTAAGTTTATTTTTCATTAACCTTTAAACTTAGTCATAAGCAGTTTTACTTTTACAGTGGAGCAGTAACTTCAAAAATTCTCCATAATTTCACCTTTTACTCTTTTGCTTTGAATTTTGGTATGGATATACTTCTCTGAGTCTATTTTTAAACAAAATAAACTCCACTGAAAAATTCATTTTATAACTTCAGAGATGCACGTTTTAATCTGACTGTTCAGCTTTTAAGTTTATTTTTGATAGAGTGACTTTTAAACATTACTGCAAGCTTCTCACAAGGAATTTGCCAAAACTGTTTTATGGGGATGTTCCTCTATGTCTTAACTTTCTAAAAAACTTAGTTCCACTCACAAGTATTTTGTATAACTTGAGTTATTAAGATTTTATTATATACTGCCTGAACAGAAATATATCTAGGAACAGCACACTTTAAAAATTCATATCTCTCTCGTTTTAATGCCAAATTTCACGTATTTTAATATATAAAAAGCTCTATGAGTCTATTTTCATTTAAAATTAGTTTCGTTGCATTTGGAGTTATATTGAAAGAGTTATTAGTCTCGCCATACAGACTGCTAGGATTTTTCAGCTTCAACAGTTTTGGTTTCAATGAGTTTTCTTGTTAAAATATTAAGTCTTTTTCCTCAAGTGATCACTTTTCTCTTCCAAATCACTTTTATACTTTGAGATTTTGATGAAAAATCAATATTTTGAGTTCTAAAAAATTTGGTTCAAAATAAGAATATATATACAATAAGTCATTTTTCAAGAAAAGAGCAAAAATCACAAACAACTTATAATGAAAGCATGGCCATGAGGCCTTTAGAGTAAGTTCTAAAACCACTTAGTTATGGAGAGCTTAGGAGTTCTAGAGCTTGAAAAATATAGAAGAAAGAGGGATTAGAGTCACTACCACAAAGATTCTCTAGAAAGCTTAAAGAATGAAAATGGTTGGAGATGACCTCCTTCTCCTTGAGCTTGATAATGGGGCTAAGTGAGTGTTTGTTTTTTCTTCTTCAAGAAACAAAGAAGGTGGTCCTTAAAGAGTTTGTGAGGGTGGTGAAAGGAAAGAGAGTTGGATAAAGTGAGAAAGAGAGAAGAAGAACAAGAAAGGTTGAAAGAACAAAAGTGCTAGGATGAAGTTTAGAGAGAGGTGGGAGCTTGGGCTTGTAATGAGAGGATGAAAATCACAAATGAGAGAGTAAAGGGGGCTAGTTTTGGCACAAGAAATGGGGGAGTGGGCTGATGTGTTTTGCTTCTCCAAGAAGCAAAGGAAGCAGGTGAGTTTAACTTTTTTTTCAAGAAAGAAAGCTAGGAACCTTGGGGTAAAAGGGTGGGTTGTGTTTCTCTTGAGTCTTGGTGCTTGGGTAAAGACCATTTAGTATTTTTCAAGTGGTTAAAGGCATGACTACTCTTGGGATTGGCTTGGGTGAATATGATCACTCCAAGTAACATAATTTTGATGGAAGAAAGTACTTCTCTTGTCTTGACAAAAGAGATACTACTACCCTATATCCTTGATCTAAGAGTGCATGATGAGAAGGCAAATGGATGGTTGGATTTTACTATTGTCTTGGCCAAAATCTTGTGCAACAATTAGGAGCAATTTTTAAATTTTCAAAGCTATTACAATTACCTGAGTTGTTAATCAATTTCATTAGTTAAATTGCTCTTTATTACACTTTTAAGACATTTTCTTCTAAAAGAATTGCTATTATGAATTATGTAATTAGGGTATAAGAATTAATCTATCTCAATTGGTAAGGTAGAACAATTGTTTTATACTTAATTAATAAGATTGGATTAACTTAATTATATTGCTAAGTTACGAATTAATGCGGTTCAAATAATTAGTTTTTAATTAAAACATTTAGTGCGTTATGATTCAATTATTGACTTAACTCAATTTACTAAGCTCTTGCTCATCGAGATTAACCGATTAGCCCTCAGTTAATCGTTAACCTCTCTAATTAGCTAGGATCGCTGAGCTAATTAGCTTAGACAAAATTGAGGATGTTACAGTAATCATCATGGTGTGAAAGACCGGAGGGTTCCCCCCGAAGGTTCTTCTTAGTCTGTCCTTTTAAAGATCGTTCTAATAGTTTCATTAGCAGATCTTTGAAACTTGCTTCAATGGCTACAGTAGGGATGCTGTTTCTTTTGAAGTTTTCGTAGTTACTTATCCACTCAATTGGTATGAGCTATAGGAGGTCCTTATTTGGAATTTGCTTTGGAATCTGAACGATGGAAGGTGTCTCATCATTTGAAGTGGTCAAGACCATCAAGGCATTTTCATTGAAGCCTTTTGGAGCAGGCAGATCAAAACAATGATCTTGAAGCCTATAGATTAGCTGGTGTTGCAGTGAGGTGGCTAGGGCAACTCCATCTTGTGGAGCCCTTATGAGTTGGACCTATACTTTGAATCTGGTGGTCAAAGTGGAGCATCTGAGATATACATTAAAGTTGGGGAACATAGTTAAAACAACACTGCCTGCATTTAGTGTTGTTAAAACAGTTCCGATAGTGGCATGTTCAAAATTCTGGAAAGTAGTGTCCAGTAGGCTTATATTGGCGGTAATAGGAAGTCCTTTTCTCCCATGAAGGGAAAGAACTAGCTTAATAACCCCAAGGTAAAGCTAACATATCTTTCTCTCTACCAAATCTAGATGAGAGTAGGATTGATTTCCAGATCAATATATTGTTCGGCGCTGGTGGCTTGGAGAGCACATTTATCTATTTTTGTAGTATGGATATACTTTTTTACACCAAGCCTATGAGTTGAGATGAGTTTTTTGTGGAGCCACCTAAATGGCCTTTTTCTCTTCTAAAAACATTATAGGGACTAAGGAGAGAAGGAATGGAGCTTTCTATCTGGGCATATTTAGGGACATAGGAATATTCTATGAGGTTTTCTATTTTAGAAGAAAGGGTTTTATACAGGATTCTGGGATGGATAGTTTTGAGGTTAAAGATAGGGGTTTTTAGAGGACATTATCTGAGGAGGACACCATCTGTGAGTTAGATTCTTCTTTACTCATTCTCCCTACTAACACCTATAATATGCTCCCTCATCTTTAAGAAATAGAGGAAATAACTTAGCCTGGCGTTTAGGCTCTGATACCACTTTGCCGGTAACCTCCTTTTTATTAATATATAATCCTTACTTTGGCAAGGCGAGTATTTCGGCTTTAACACAATAACCTACTTATCCAATCCCAGTTACTCATAAGGATCACACAGTAACAATAAAGAGGACTGAAAAACTGGATCATTAGTCAAATACTTTTCTAATGCACAGGTTCCTCTATCAAAGGCAAGTGCAGAGCATACTTCGTATCTTCTATAGCCTCGTTATTTCCTTTATTTTTCCTGAAAGTTCTTGCCTTCTATCTCTTAGTATGCTCCTGTGATTTTGAATAAAATAAAGAAAATAACGAGGCTATAGAAGATACGAAGTATGCTCTGCACTTGCCTCTGATAGAGGAACCTATGCATCAGAAAAGTATTTGACTAATGATCCAATTTTTCAGTCCTCTTTATTGTTAGTGTATGATCCTTATGAGTAACTGGGGCTGGATAAGTAGGTTATTGTGTTAAAGTCGAAATACTCGCCTTGCCAAAGTAAGGATTATATATTAATAAAAAGGAGGTTACCGGCAGAGTGGTATCAGAGCCTAAATGCCCGGCTAAGTTATTTCCTCTATTTCTTAATGATGCAGCATATTATAGATGTTAGTAGGGAGAGTAAGTAAGGAATAATCCAACTCACAGATGGCGTCCTCCACAGATAATGCCCTCAAAAAACCCTATCTTTAACCTCAAAACTATCCATCCCAGAATCCTGTATAAAAACCCTTTCTTCCAAAATAGAAAATCTCATAGAATATTTCTATGTCCCTGAAGATGCCAAGATAAAAAGCTCCATTCCTCCTCTCCTTAATCCTTATAATGTGTTTAGAAGAGAAAAATGGTCATTTAGGTGGCTTCGCAAAAAGCTCATCTTAATTCATAAACTTGGTGTAAAAGAGTATATCCAGACTACAAAAATAGATGAATGTGCTCTCCAAGCCACCAGCGCAGAACAATATGTTGATATGGAAATCAATCCTACTCTCATCCGGCTTTGGCAGAGAGAAAGATATGTTAGCCTTCACCTTGGGGCTATTAGGCTAGTTCTTTTTCTTCATGGGAGAAAAGGACTTCCTATTACTATCAGGGTAAGCCTACTGGACACTACTTTCTAGAATCTTGAACATGCCACCATCGGAACTATTTTAACGACACTAAATGCAAGCAGTGTTGTTTTAACCATGCTCCCCAACTTTAGTGTCCATCTCAAAGACTCCACTTTAACCACCAGGTTCAAAGTACAGGTCTAACTTATTGGGGCTCCACAAGATGGAGCTGCCCTAGCCACCTCACTGCAACATTAGCTAATCTATAGGCTTCAAGATTATTATTTTAATCTGCCTGCTCCAAAAGGCTTCAATGAAAATGCCTTGATGGTCCTGGTCACTTCTAATGATAAGACACCTTCTATCATTCATATTCCAAAGCAGATTCTAAGGAACCTTCTACAACTCATGCCACTTGAGTGGATAAGTAATTACGAAAACTTCAAAAGAAACAGCACCCCTGCTGTAGCTACTGAAGAAAGTTTTCAAAGATCTGCTGATGGAACTGTCAGAACAGTCTTTAAAAGGCCAGACCAAAGAACCTTCGAGGGGAAACCCTCCAGTCTTTCACACCATGATGATTACTCACGGAGTAGCCGAAAAGAAGCTGCCGATCCATGCTATTGAGCCAAATGAATAAATCATCTATTTTGAGAAAATTGATGGTCACTTCCTATGGGATATTCCTAGATCAGGAATGTGCGAACCAGGCTGTATTTGCGACACGTGGTTCTATCCCATGCCAGAAAACGATAAATGGCGAAGGGTATGCACAGGAAACTGTAAGCATCCTGCTACTCCTTGCAGGCCTCCTCTTAAGCCACAAAGGAAATTTGATCCAGGCAATGGTCCCTAGGTAGAGATCAGAAAGAAGAAGGAACCTTTACCGATCTATGAAGAAGCCCTTAGGATACTCTGACAAGAAGGGTATCCACCACCACCTGAAGACCTTGATCTTATCACTTGGCCACCACCACATAATACCACCAACTCTTTTTCCTGTAAAAGCTCAGAACCTACACTTTCTGTCCCAACAACACCAGAAATCCTGTGCATGATGTTTGCCTCCACTTCAGTCACTTACCGAGCTGATTTTCCAGCTTTGGAAAGAAAATCCAATCCTACTACTCAGACACATATCAAACCTTTTATCTAGCCTATTGAAGTGCAACTAGATGGAAAGCTAAAGCCTCTGACTCAAGCTGAAGAAATTCTAAACTGGCAAACGGAGAACTCCTTAGCCTAAAATGGACCGTTGACAAAGATCAACCAAAAGATTGATAGCCTTATGACAGCCGTAGATCGACAATTGGGGATACTGTCAGAGAAATTGCAGAAATATTATAAGGAGATAAAAGCCAGAATCGAAGTCTTAGAAATGGAAATCCAACAACTTGTTATTCAGAATATCCATGACCATGCTTTTGATCAAAGAGAAAAAGAACTTCAAAGGCTTAGCCATAGTATTGAAGAACTCTATGAGTATATAAAAAGCCTTCAAAAATAGCCAGAGTCAAACCCATTCTTCACTTTGCCATCAAAAATATATCCCAGCCTCCTGCCATTTTAACAACCACACAAACCTCCACCTTTATTACCACAAAAAATAACATTCTTTGGAGAAAAATCTCGACCCTCTTGAGAAAATCCAAAGAGGAAGGAAGTTGAGTCTTCCTCTGTTTTTTCAAAGCAACCACTTCAAAATCCAAAGTCTCCTAGACCTGAACCATTTCCAAAAAAGACTCAGACATCAGAAATTGATCCCGATATAGTACCACTGTCTCAAGCCATGATAGCCTCACACACTTACCAGGAGCAAACAGATAGCGACGACCAAAGTGTCGAGAAATTTCTAGTGATGATGAGCATGCTGATATCACTAGGATTCTCATGGCTACAATAGTAAAGACTGAGACAGCCAGAGGGGCTCAACCATCATCTTTAAATCTTCAAGAAATCAATACTCCTCCTCCATCTGGAGGACCGTTGTTCACTATAGACGACATCCCACCATCTCAATGAAGAAAAATGTTTTTAGATTTTAAAGCCTGGATAGATGCTAAGATGGTTTCACTTGATGCTGATCAGTATTGAGTCATTGAAGAATTTTGTGCACATATGACTGGAGTCCTCAAAGAGTGATATTGTAGTCTTGGCCCTGTAAGGCAAGATGAACTACACAGACTAGGGAGTACTGATACTGTTATTGCAGCACTCCACCATGAATTTCTTAGTGACCACAATCTTATTGAAAAGGAAATTTGGAAAGAGTATTTTGACATGAAGTGTTGTTCCTTGAAGAAGCCTGACCTGGAATGTTATTTCAAAAGAATGGCTCAAAGGTTTTATCAACTAAATGGCTATAATGATCCAAACATTAAAAACACTTATATTAGCTCTTTTCCTGAAGAACTCCAAGCAGAAATGTACTGGATGATCACTGCTATGCAAAGAGATGTTAAAAGCATGGCTCTTGGAGAGATCCACCAGACATGCCTTGCTACACTAGACAAATTATGCAGTCAACAAGTCCTCTTTGAAAACATCCTCAAAGACAGAAAGAAGTATACCAAAGTTTGCAAAAAGAATTATCTGGAGATCAAGTGTAAAGAGAAAGATTGCGGCTGTCATTACAAGCCAACCGCTAGAAAGAAAAACAAAATCTTCATGAATAGGAAGGGGAAAAAGAAAAAAGTCAAATTCTTCAAAAGAAAGCCTTATCGGGAAAAAGATGGCAAACGATGTTTCATTTTTGGCAAGATAGGACATTTTTTAAAAAATTGTCCAAATAAAAAAGAAAAGGCCTCCAAGCTGATCCATTCTCTTGACTTAGCCATAGACAAAGATATTGAGTCCTGGTATGATGAACAAGATCAACCAGATGCCTCTACTATCTTCGGACTTGAATACACAGATTCTGAAGAAAGCAGCGAGTCAGATTCCTCTAGTTCTAAAGAACATTTCCCTATCCTGCAAGCAGAAGAAGTCCCCGGACTTTCAGACCTAGAAATCAATTCACTTGATCCCATTCCACCATTACCAAACATTGAGATTCATATTCTTCCATCTAAATATGATGTACCAATCAAAGTCATTGCTTTCATGGATATAGGAGCACAAAAGACTTTAATGAATCTGGTAATCCTCCCATCATTTGCTTGGGAGCCCAGTGTTCATATCTTCAAAGCAGTAGACAGCAAGATTTTCCTAACAGATTTGATTACTAAACACAAGATTGCAATAAAATTTTTCCCAGGATACATCATTTGGACCAAAGTCATTGGAACAGATTTGCCCAACAAAGATCTTGTTATTGGCATAGATGTCTATACTCATAATCATAGACTTCAAATTCTCTCTGAAGGGATTAAATTCAAAAGGGAGTTCAAGCCTTATTTTACTATTCCAAAACTGTTTACTATTACAGATGCACTATTGGAATATGAAGAAATAAGGAATAAACTTCTTAAGATGAGTGCTGACAGCCATTATCTCTTTAAACATCCTCATCCACTTTAAGAATGAAAAATTCTTTGTAAAATTGCCATTTAGACTAAATGAAGACATCAATCCAACGAAGGCGGTTCATCCTATTATGTCACCATCTGACAGGGCAGTAACATTTAAAGAATATCAACAATTGCTGAAACAAGAGTTGATTGAACCAACCAAATTTGATTGGGTATGCCAAGCTTTCTATGTGAATAAGAGATCTGAACAAGTTCGAGGAAAAAGGAGACTTGTCATCGATTACTGGCCGTTAAATTAGTTTCTTAAAGATGATAAGTTTCCTCTTCCAAAGATTTATTCTTTTTATTCCTATATCCGAAATGCCCTCATCTTTTCAAAATTTGACCTGAAGTCCGGATTTTGGCAATTGGGAGTTGACCCGATAGATAGGCCAAATATTGCATTTTGCATTTCTAATGCCCATTATCAATGGATTGTTCTACCTTTTGGGCTCAAAGTTGCCCCATCACTATTCCAAAAGGCCATGACCAGAGTCTTTGAATCTCTCCTTGATCGTGCTCTCATTTATATTGATGACATACTCCTTTTCTCTCCCAATGAAAATAGTCATAAACAACTCTTGGAAGAATTTTATAAAATTTATGACCAATATAGAGTAATGCTATCATCAAAAAAGTCCCAAATTGGAACTACTGAAGTAGATTTTCTAGGGGATGCACTTTGCTCAAGGAAAATATGTGCCTCAGCCACACATTGCTGAAGAGCTTCCAAAATTCCCTGATGAAAACATGTCCATAAAGCAAATTCAACAATTCTTAGGAATTCCAAATTACATACGGGATTTCATTCCCCATGTCTCCAAGTGCACCACAAAGTTGTCCAAGCTTCTCAAGAAAAATGCTCCTTCATGGGGACCAGAATAAACTGAAGTTGTAAAGCATCTAAAACAAGCAATAAAGAATCCACCTCCTCTCAAAATACCTGGAGAAGGAAAGCAAATTTTATAGACAGATGCCAGTGACCAATACTGGGGAGCAGTCCTCATAGAAGAAGTCAAAGGTCAGAAATTCTACTGTGTACATGTCAGCGGACAGTTCAAGCCAGCAAAGCTCCATTATCATACAACTTACAAAGAAACTCTGGCAGTTAAGTATGGAATTCAGAAATTTGATTTCCATCTTAGAGGACACCAATTTGAGGTACATCTTGATAATTTCTCCTTTCCAAAGTTACTTAAATTCAAGAATAAAATTCCACCAAATCCTCAGATACTCAGACTAAAATAATGGTTTTCCAGATATGATTTCTTTGTAAAGCACATAAAGGGAACCTAAAACCTTATTCTAGATTTTCTCTCTAGACCAAACCAAATCCATCACATCATTGCCTCCACCCACTGTTATCCATTAATCATGATGAACACCTATCCATCCAATTCCTCTGAAGAAAGCATAGTCCAAAGAATTTTCCCACCTGAAATCCCTTTTGGCACTCCTCTGACTCCAAAATACCTACAGGAATTTGCAAAGGCACACATGTCCCTTTACCTTAATAGATCTATCCAGACACATAACTTTATTTCTCAACCCACTTGGCTAAATCCTCTTACACCCCTATCTCACCATCTTTACTATCTTTATGGGAACAACATTCGTATAATCTGACATGTGGTATCTATGGTGTGTTTCTATATTATATTCTTATCCTATCTTATGCCCAGCTTTCAAGTTAAGACAATTCCTCTTAGATCCAGAAAACTGCTCTTCACTTTTACGGAATACTCTTCAATGGTTTTCACCCATTAATTGGTGGATTAAAGAACTTGACAGAGAATAATCCAGATTCAATATTTGGAAATTAGAGGATGATCAATTAAATGATTTCATCTCAGTTTTTATTATCCACCGTTTGTATTTTCAACATCCACAGACAAAACTCCTTTGGACATAGAACCATGTCAGGGTGTATACACTACTCCCCAACTTGACAGCACTTGTCCAAGAAAATGGACCTCTGTTCTACAAAGAAAACTTGATCTTTCATTTATAGGAAATTAATGGTGTAGAAGATGATGATGCCACCTGTACTCAACCATTAGATATTATCTGTCCATTATCTGAAATTCCTCATACAAGCGGAGCACCAGCTGGAGGATTTGAAGCAGGCCAGACAAACACAACCACTAACAGAAATTCAATACAAGATCTAATCATGCAAGATTCTCAAGACCCGGATGAAGATATGAAAGAGTTGGATCTTGAAGATATATTGGTGGAGGCAGAACTGAGAGAGTACGAAAAAAGAGAAAGCAGAGATGAAAGAGCAAATCTATCACCCAGTCATGAACCTATCTTTAAGTGGTAAACATGTCAACATTCCAACAAAACTCAAAGCCCAAGAACAATGAAGAAGAAGCCACGTAGCATCACAATAAGTGTAGTAGAAAAGTTATTTGTCTTTTAGTGTCCTTAGTCAATGTTGTAATAAAGGTACTTTATGATAAGTCATGTCATCAAAAGAAGTGTAGTCTTGTCTTTTGTAATAAATAGGTGGGTCATGGTCATAAATAGGTTTGTCTTCTTGTAATAAATAGCTTTAAGTGTTTAGTCCTTGTCAATATGACAAGTGTCCTATAGGCAATAAATGTAGTAGTAATGATGTTTGTCTTATTAGAAGACTTAGCTACGTAAGTAAAAGCCTCCTAATTGCCTCCTCCTCTATATATAGAGAGGCTTAGTTGTTGTAAAGGATCATCAGAAAAAACTCATCAATAATATTATGAGTGTGTTTCTATAAAAATGAGTTTCTAAATTTCTCCCTTTCTTTTTGAAAGTTCTTGCCTTCTTTCTCTTAGTATGCTCCTGTAATCTTGAACAAAATAAAGGAAATAACGAGGCTGGTAAGATAAGTGATAATATATAAAAAAATCTTTTTACCATATTCACCATTTATATAATTGACATCCACAATTATTAATTATAGTTCTTTATATTTTCTTGCAAATAGAGTCACTACTTACATAATTGAAATGTTCATTATTTTTTATACATAATTTCACATATAACAAAAAAGGTGTCTACCATCACTGTGTGTAAATAATTATACTTTTCAAATTTTATTTGTATCTACTTATAATATAGAAAAGCTGAAGCACGTGTTGTGTTATTTACACATTAATTGTTCCATAATGCTGTGAGATCAGCATATTATCCAAGTTGTCACTTCCAAGTTTAGTCTCTTATTTTTCCTATATAGTCATATACTCATTCAAGTAGTTTTATGTGTTCTATCATAGTTTTAATTGCTATTACCAACGGTTACCTGGAGTATCAAGGTATATTTATAACTATATAAGTATATAGACATTAACTATTATCTTCTTAGGTGCTTCTTGACAACCTTCTCATCCACATATTGTGTTATGAATGACAATTGATTGCTTTTCTCTAACTCCTATGTCTGCAAAGGTATCAAACAAACATAACTTAGAAGTAAATCAATTGGAAAAAAAAAGGGGAAACATGTGCAAAAGAGGTGATAGATGCAAAAAAGATGAACATAAAAATAGTGTCAAATGGATGAAGATCAGTTGAATATACAAATCCATAAGGATTTAATACATTTCAAATGACCATCAAGGGCACAAATATTTGTTTTGTTTATATTACCAAACATCAATTAATTACAAACAACTAATATTTTCTTTCTATTATATATAGGTGTAGATATTTCACTTCAAATTATTTTGAAAATATCTACCGAATTATTTTTATAGTGGTACAATAAATATCACTATCTTTATTTTAACAACAAAAATATATTCATTTTATTTATTTTATCTACTCATGCAATATGCAGGTCTCCGTCTTAGTTATCACTAGTGCTAATCCATCTCAAAATTCTAATATAGTGCATAAGAGGGTGGTTTATTGCCCAATATTCTGATCCATCCCCTCTATCTTTTTTGGTGGTTACCTAATAATCCTGATAAAAAAAAAAAAAATAGAAATTGCCTAATACTCTGATCCATATAAGACTGCCGGGTCTAACTGCACATTTTCCCTTCAGTTTTATTGGCATTCCACATTCGTAAAAACATATAAGGATTCTACGCTGCAGTCGTGCTGCTTGCATTTGATGACTGACACCATTATCAATCCCTATGTCTTTTTTTACGATAGACCCTAAGTATGCAAAGCTCTCTGTTTTTGATGACTCTTGATTCTCAAATGAAACTATTAAATTGGACAGGATACCTAATGATGGATACTTAATATACATCCTTCTAGAAAATACATAGCTTTGTTTTGTTATTAGTCACTTTAGCAATTGGATGGTGAGAACAGAGAAACAACCACGACTAATTGGTCTACCCACGTGTAAGGAAATCCAAATAAGCACCCGACAGCCACAAACAAACACACGGTAAACCGTGTTGACTCTTAGCAGGGAAGTTTGAACTTCCAATCAAGAAGAAAATAGAGGCCAATTATAAGACCTGGAAATAATCCACCATTATCATAAAAAGAAGTATTCATATCCGAAATGAGTTTCAGGAGCTTCACATATTTGTTCTTCCCTTTGATCACTCTGTGTTGTTATATTTTAGATGTTGGTTTCGCCATAGACACTATCACTTCATCTCAGTTCATCAACGACCCTGAAACTCTAAGCTCCAGTGGTGGTAGCTTCACTCTGGGCTTCTTCAGCCCTGAAAATTCTACAAATCGCTACGTGGGAATTTGGTGGCAAACCCGTTTCACGGTCATATGGGTGGCTAACAGGAACCAACCTCTCAAGGATTCTTTTGGGGCTGCTAAAATATCAGAGGATGGCAATCTTGTGATATTGGATGGACAGAAACAGGTTATTTGGTCATCAAACTTGTCCAATATCACAGCCAATTCTAGTTCAAAACTTTTAGATTCTGGGAATCTTGTCCTTCTGGATGACACAACCGGAAGTACCTTATGGGAGAGTTTCCGGCATCCTTCACATGCATACTTGCCAGGTATGACGCTTTCAAGCAACAAAAGAACAGGTGAGAAGGTCAAACTTACATCATGGAAAAGCCCTTCTAATCCATCCGTCGGGAGCTTCTCTTTAAGTCTTGAACGACTAAATATGCCTGAAGTGTTCATTTGGAATGAAACTCGCCCAATTTGGCGCTCTGGTCCATGGAATGGTAAGATCTTTACGGGGCTTCCCGCTATGAAAACTTATTATCTTGGCGGTTTGCACGTTGGAGATGACGGAGAAGGAACTATTGACTTCCTTTACACAATAGTAGATGGGATTGGCTATTCAATTAGTATTCTGAATTCGCAGGGCAATTTTCAAAAGATATCGTGGGATGAAAAGAAGAAAGGATGCCAAGTAACACCGATTAGTCATCAAGTGGATTGTGATGTTTATGGTGTATGTGGGCCTTTTGCAAGCTGTAGTTCGCAGAGGTCACCAATATGCAGGTGTTTGAGAGGGTTTGAGCCTAGGAATATTGAGGAATGGAGTAGACAAAACTGGACAAGTGGATGTGTTAGGAGGACACCTCTGCAGTGTGAAAGGGGCAACAATCAAAACACAAGTGCAGACAATAAACCAGATGGGTTTTGGAAACTGCAGATGGTCAAAGTTCCAGATTTTTCACAATTGTCATCTCTTGGGGTTCTGCCAGACACATGCAGAAGCCTGTGCTTGCAGAATTGCTCTTGCATTGCATATTCATATGATTCTGGTATTGGCTGTATGTCCTGGACTAGGAATTTAATTGACACACGACAATTCTCAAATGGAGGACTTGATCTATATATTCGTCTAGCCTATACTGAACTAGGTAAGCGACGTAGGCATGCTACTCATTACCTGCCCAAAAATTTGAATATAGTTATTTCACATGACCATATCTTGGGTTTGGACTGAAATTGTTCACTTATCCAATATTCTTTTTCTTCCCCTCTTGAATTACAGATAAAGAGAGAAACAAGACAGTGATCATTACCATTACTGTGACAATAGGAACTGCCATGATTTTTACTACTGCATATATTGTGTGGAGAAGGACTTCAAAGCATCTAGGTAATATACCAGCACATTGGATTCAAATTTACTCACACAAGTTTTCTGTATGTTGGTCTTGTTTATATTTAAGTTTGATGATTCTCCTTCTTGTTAACTGGTGGAACTAATAAATCAGCAAGAAAAAGGAAGAGCAGAGGACTCCAGCAATTTAACGGAGGCAAACCATTTGCAGACTATACAAGTGACAGTGTAATTGGAGAACTGTCACATGTGAAACTCCAGGAGATATTAATTTTTAATTTTAAAGATCTTGCGTTAGCAACAAACAACTTTCACTCATCCAGCAAACTTGGCCAGGGTGGTTTTGGTCCAGTATACAAGGTACATTAAGTTCAGCAGCTTTAAATTACACTCGAAGTCATTGTCTGTAGTGGCTCTTCTATTTTATTGCAGGGGAAACTGCAGGATGGTCAGAAAATAGCTGTTAAAAGACTTTCTAGAGCATCCCGACAAGGTCTTGAAGAATTCATGAATGAAGTAGCAGTGATTTCTAAGCTACAACACCGCAATCTTGTAAGACTTCTTGGCTGCTGCATTGAAGAGGAGGAAAAGATTTTGATATATGAATACATGCCAAATAAAAGTTTGGATGCATTTGTCTTCGGTTAGTTCTTTAAAGTCTCTATTTTTTGTCTTCTTGCACAGCTAGTGGTTTTCTTGAAAGCATGCTAATATGGGTTTTCTGGAATTTATTCTAAACTGTTAATTTAGATGAGACTACTTCATATTGTAATATTGTATAATTCTACCCTTTGATTTATTAGATCTATCTAAAAGTAAACTCCTAGATTGGAGAAGACGCTTTAGCATAATAGAAGGGATAGCTCGGGGATTACTTTATCTTCACAGAGATTCTAGGCTTAAAATCATACACAGAGATTTGAAGGCAAGTAATATCTTGCTGGATGAGGAGCTAAATCCAAAAATTTCAGACTTTGGTATGGCCAGAATCTTTGGAGGGAGTGAAGATCAGGGCAACACTAGAAGAGTTGTTGGAACATAGTAAGTACATCCACTTCTTAGTCCAAGATTACAGTAGTATGATTTGATAAGGAAAATGTTTTTATAAATTCATGAATTATAGGCATCTATAAACTCTGTATATTAATGTCAGAGTGCGTGAGTTTAAGATACATGTGTATTGAGGTGAGATGTATGTGTTGGATATTTTTATGAGAGTCGTGTTGCATATAGTGTCCCATTTAAATGTCCAAATAACACTGCTCATTTGATAATCATTTGTGCTACATTTTAATACAGTGGTTATATGTCTCCTGAATATGCAATGCAAGGACAGTTTTCTGAAAAATCGGATGTCTTTAGCTTCGGAGTTTTGCTACTAGAAATTGTTAGTGGAAGACGAAACTCAAGCTTTTTTGACAGTGAGAACTCTCTCACCCTCCTAGGTGTTGTAAGTCCAATTCATTCCTAGCTCAATTATGGCAGCTCTTTAGCCTATTGCTGATGAAACTTCCAAATGTTTGGCATTTCTTAATTTTCTTTTTCCGTTTAGGCCTGGATACAATGGAGGGAAGACAATCTTTTATCTCTAATGGATCCAGGTATATTTGATCCTAGCCTTCATAAGTATATCTTTAGGTGCATCCACATAGGGCTTTTGTGTGTACAAGAATTTGCTGCAGACAGGCCCACTATGGCTGCTGTACTTTCAATGCTTGGCAGTGAGATTGTGGATCTTCCTCTTCCTAGGCGACCTGCATTCATCCTGAGGCAGAATATGTTGAGTTCGGTATCCTCTGAAGAATGCAATAGATTGTACTCCCTGAACACCGTTAGTATTTCAGACGTCCAAGGGAGATAACAAAGTAATAGCTCTGAGTAAGGTTTCCCAAGGTAATGGAGATGTTGCTAACACTAGAAAGTTTGTAGGAGATGATGGTAGACATCTTTCCTAGAGCATGCGTTAAATATGCTCTAGGATCGGGTAAGAAAATTCTAGTCATGATGCCGAATGTATGATCACCTTTGTAACCGTCTACTTCTTTGCATCATTTGTTTGTTTTGGTATTCATCGATTTCCTGCATCAGGCCCTCTCCTGTCTGCATCCTTTTAGTTATTGTAGTATATTATAGTGACAGTAATTTCCTCAAACGGTTCAAGTAGAATTTTACAAATTACTTGCCATCTTTGATAAAAAAGTAATGTATCCTTTGTCTATTTCAAAGTAGAAGATATGACATCCCCACATGTATTTCATTAAAAGGGTGTTATTTTCATCATCACTGACTAATTTTTCTGCTGTTAAGAGGTGTCTTTTCTCGAATGAAATATATCTACGGGTTAAAGTTAATAGTATAATAGCTCAAGATAGAAGATAGGAATTGTGAGCCTCTCTCGATATAATTAAGCGCAACTGCCAATTTTCGTTCTTGTTGATGTTTTTAAGCTTCTTTAATTACGGAATGACAAATTATCACCATATTCATTGTGATTTTGAGGTTTTATGCTTAACATTGAGATTGTAGATCTTCTTCTCTCCAAGGAAACGGGAACTTGACCCAAGGCAGACAATGTTTGCTGCATAGTTCTCTCAAAGTAGTGATATAACCACTAATATCACTGTTAAAAATTTCTCGAGTAGATTGACTGACACTATAACATTGCCTTGAAATAATGAATTTCGTCGGACATACATTTTGACAGGCTTTTTTACATTTAAAAAAAAAAAAATTCTAGACTGTCCCGTTTTCAATTTATTTTCAAAAATATCCTCTTTTGGTAGCTTATTGAAAAATTGTGTGAGACTATCACAATTTACGAACTTGCATATAACCCAGCCATAAATCGTGAGTCTGTCACAATTTATGGGCTGGATAGTTAGAAGTTCATCAAGTTCATAAATCGTGTGAGTCTCCCACGATTTATGTGGAAATCAAGTGCACATAAATCATGGGAGAGTGACATGATTTATGGTTGATTGGTGTAACATCCTCACTTTCTGAAAATAGTGTAATAGAAACTTTGAATTTTTTCCTTTAGGCAGTATAAGAATTTCTCAAGTAGTGTTATGCCTGATGATCCTCAAACTTAGAATTATAAGGTAGGGTAACACTGCTGTTGAAAATATGGCACTATCATATGGCAAAAATTAGAAAATGATGAAAATGTCCTTGTATAAACTTTTGTTATTTGTAGTTTTACCCTGAAACTTTTAATAATTATATACTGACCCCAAAAAATTTCTTTTCATAATTACCCATGAACTTTTTAAAAAATGATATTTAGATCCCTACATCAATAGAAATAGCAGAATAAGATTTTAAATGAAGCAGAATTACATAGCGAAAAATGTAGAAACCTAATTCTTGGCCAATTAGGCCACGAATGTGTCCACATATGAAATGATATGGAATGCCTCTAGACTTGCCCAAAATTACAAAAAAAGTCATTAGCTATGAAAAATAGAAAATAGAAAGGCTCTGAATTTATAAAACGATTAATTTACGTTGTTAGTCAATTTATTCGATTTTGATAGTTATGTAAGAGCAGTTAGAAATTAATTAGAGAGGTCGGGTTTAAGAACAATTAGAATAGAGATATAGAAAATCGCACAAAATTATTTAATAATATTCTATCGATTTGAAGGAAATCGATAAAAATTCGGTATTTTATACTGTCAGAACCGAATCAGTAGAATTTCACATTAACAACCCTAATTTGAGCAATTAAACCTAAGAATTACGCCAATTGGCTGCCCAAATGGAGGAAAAAGTTGGCCCAACCACCACCATGCAAGCCTCCACCAATCACGTGCAATCTTCATGTTTTAAAACACCAAAATCCCCTCCAACTCCCCTCATTTTCGTGCTTCTCCTTTAGCTAACTTCTCTCCTTTCATTCTTCTTCTTCCTCACTTCCTTTTCCTCAAATCTCCAAGCTCCACCTACTTCCTCCACCAAGAGCTCATATCTAGCTAGTTTCTACATCAATCATTGGGGATCCAAGCATTCTCTGAATGCACTCCATAGCACACAATATAGGAGTTTAAAACATAATCATTCTTATGAAAAAATATATACATGTATATTCTTGAAGCTTGATTCATAAACATTAAAACTAAAGTTGGTCATAACTAAATTAATATACTATTACTACAAATTAAAAATGACACGGGAAGGACCCTGCCTGTGGGTGAGTGGAGCATTACTAGAGGTTTTACCAATTTTACTCAAATACTAAGGAAAGCATCTGAAACCCCATACGAACAAGTGTATGGGTTGCTGGGAATCCAACACTTCTAGCTAGCCGTAGAAATCCGAGGATGAGCTGGCACCTGTCTAAAAACATGGAAAGGAAGAAAGGGTGAGTTATACAGACTTAGTGAGGGATAATATATTTATAATAAGAGTGGGACAAGCCTAAACATACAATTTTAGTAACATATAATTTATAAACTTTTTCAAAAACTCAAACGTCATTTCTCAAGTAAAATACTTTATCTATGTAGTAAAATTACTATAAAAACTTCTGGTAATGCATATATGATATTTAATCTATCTTTAAAACCTTTCTATGGCTCATAAAGCACCTTTAAATTCAACTGAATATAAACCTCATTATATCAATTCATATGCATCCTTGTTCATGACTTCAAACACATGATAACTTCAAGGAATTTTCTTAAATTTTAATTTCAACTAAATATAGTTTCAACTTGTAAATAAGGATCTTAAATATAAATGCATAATATAGAAATACTTTCTTAAAACATAAAAGATAAATACTTGTTCAATCTCCTGAAAAACTTAGGGGAGGATTCTATTTCAGAAAATAACTGCCTGACTGGGCTTGCCCAACAGTAACTCATCTAACGCCTGTGCGTGTTTATATCTATCGAACATGTTGGCCGACATGCGGGACTAGCAATCACCCTACTAGCTGGGTTATACGAAGTGCACCAAGGCTAATGCTGCTACCCATAGCAAATAGTTCTATTATAGTTTCCCCCCTTAGGAAGGTACTCACACTTCGCCATGCCTCATATGAGTCCTTAAAAACACATTTCCTTTCTAACTCCTTCACAATAACACTTTTCTTTATCCCAAATCATATAGTTTCTTGCTCATAACTTTAAATGCATAATAAAGTTAAAAAATCTTCATATTCTTAACAAACATAGTTATTAGACTTTTCAAATATCCAAAATAACTGTACTATCAAATATAGGTTCAAGCATAGAATTTTCAAACTATTCAACTTAAAGTATTTAGAGCTTTTTCTCAAATTATTGAAATTTAGCTATATCTTTCTATTAAATCACTCAAGCATTGGCTCTAAGATCATAACAACTTCTAATAACTTAAGACTTCATATCTTTCTATCATATTACTCAAATATCTTGAATCAATTTCTATAAGAGCTTGTCCTATATATATATATATATATATATATATATACACACACACACACACACACATAACTAACATGATTATGCCAAGAGTTCTATAAATACGGAGTAAAACATATTAATTTAATTATTTCATAAGCTTTACTAAATTACATTTTAGGCATGTAATTAGGAAAGTAAGAATAAGACACCAGCTGTAGATATACTATCACTCACAGATCAAGTTTGGAAAGGAAGGAGCCCAAACTCTATGAAGTGTCAGAGCCACTAGGAGATTCTGGAGAGTATCTAACATCATAAAGAACACAATTCAAGCACCAATTAGTTTCTAGAGCTAAGGATTAACTTAAATTACCTCCCAATGTACAAAATCCCCAATTTGGAACCGTAGGTTCCCAAACCTCAACCTTAAACTTAATCGTCCAAGAAAATCCTTCTCTACCCATGAAATAGAAGAAGATTAGAGCTTGGAGAGTTACCTTGGGTTGCAAAAGAAGGAAGAAACTTGATGGAGGGCTTGGGTCTCCTCCCACCTTCGTTTCTCTCTCTAAAAGAGAAGAGAGAAAGAGCTTCAGGAGAGAATCAAGTTATGATGATGATGATGATGATGGAAGGAGATGGATTGGTGGTGGATTTGAGTAGAAATTGGTGAAGGATTGGCAAGATATATGTGGGGGAGAGAAGGATGGGAGAAGAAGAAGAGAGAGAGAAGTTTGGGGGAATTGGTGGAAAAATGGGGGAGAAGGGTCATAGACCCTCATTTATTTCTGCTCAGCGGGCACCTGGGCGCTGCGGCTTGGCCGCCTAGGCGCCCGCCCACTTGAAACGCATTAGTTCTGCAGCGCAGCCAATGCCTGGGCATTGGCCTTGGGTGCCTAGGCACCCTGTCCCCCATTTTTTTTTCTTCTTCATCTACACTTCTCAAGTATCATCACGTCCTCATTTATTTTACTCTCTATTAACTTTAAAACATAAATGTAAATAAGAGAATATCCCCCATTTGAATCCAATAAAAATATTGGAAAAACGAAACTTCTTAAAAATCAAAATTCAACTTTTGGATTTTAGTACAAACTTCCGAAAACTTGTATTTTCTTAAACTTCAAGCTTGAAAATGAAAGGGTTAATAACTTCTAAAAATTCGTTAAAAATCGCTCTTCAATTCTTTAATATCTAAGGATCAATTATTGGGACTTTGGATCCCATGAAAATATCCCAATCATATAGCCCTCCAAGAAAGCCTAGGGTTTAGACTTGAAATTTCGCAGAGTCCGACAAGATAACGCATCACGATTTATGTATCCCTCCTTTTTCTTCTTTTTCCACTAATTAATGCCTTAAACACTCCTTTCCTAGGGCACGTTTTTTACAAGATTGTGATATGCAAAACCTCATATTATACTAGCTTCAATACGACGACGAATTCCCAATCAGAGGTTATTCTATTTAAAGCACCTCTATTAGCTAAGGATTCCTTGAAACACTTCTTCTATACCCCTTGTATCATATTCTTTACTTTACCTTACAACTGCTAGCCCTTAAGACTTGAATTTGTCTTTCAATTCCGTGATTTATTCTTTTTGAGTTACCTTTAGGGGACATGACTTATTAGAGCCATCATAGAAAGGATTGTGGCACCCCTATGGTACATATACCAGGCAAGCTGCTATTGACTACTGAACCGCAAGAACTTTCCTCTGTATCAAACATTCATTACTGATTATAACATTCTTTCCTCCTTTAAACTCTTTAGATTTCTTGACTTCCTCCAAAGTTAATTCTAACTAGTTCATGATTCTTCATCACCAAAATCTATAGGCCATCATTGCTTGAGGTCCCATATCTCGCCAACCTAACTTCACTAGGCCTTGTTTGTTGTAACATTCCTCACCCAAAGATTTTGAATTACCAGTCACCTTAACAGGATTCTTCAAGAAATATCTTTGCTTATACTTATGAGGTTTCTAACCTTCAAGTCCTTTATCGATATCTACCACATTTTCTCCTTGCACTAAACTTTATTATCCTTTCAATCTCTAGTATTAGATCCCAAGAGTTGCTTCCTTAATAATTTTTGTCACTTGTAGGTTAATCCATTTTTGAATTCTCTTCCCTTGTCTTCCTTAGTATTACTTATTGGCTTAACTTTGGAGATGCTATTGCTAGTTCCCCAAGAACATTCCAACTTAGCCATTAAATCTAGCGCTACTTTCGTGTCTTGCCTTGACATCATCTCAATTCTCACCATAGTCACACCTTCTTCCTTCTTGAACCTTACTAGTGCCATTTTATCCCAGAGGATAGGTCAAATGTATCTGACTTATTTATTCTCTCTACCATATTTTCTATGCAAGCACCAGAACTAACTATGTCCATGTTGGGTGATAACAACTTCTTACTAACTCTTGATATTACAAAAGTAAGCTAACTTCCTATATCTCCCTTGTGTGCTCTTTATCTCTCAACATCGTTATTGAAAAGTCTCAATTGCCTAACTTCATTATGAGAATCTGCTCATACCACCGGGGGAACATATTCCATATAAAAAATACCCTGACCACAGGTTCTCATTCAAACATCAAGCCTTAAGCTTTAGTCACTCTATATATGTTGTTCCCTCTCTTAACAAAGGAATTCGCATGTAAGGATCCATAGATCCCCCAAGTATTCCATTCTCTTCATATTTCCCTTAATACTGTAACACCTTACCAGACAAAATACTATGCTTAAGTCATAATATAATACCTAATAAGTTATTACGTGTGACAGTCTAATTAAATCCCATTTCTGATTCAATGTTAATTATCCATATAGAGTTAATTGTTCACTTAATAAATTTTCGTTTGACTGCGGAATAAGTAATAGATAATCATTGTAACAGAAATAAAATAAATAAAAATATGGAATAGACAGAACTACTGAAACTGCATCATATATATACATAGACGTCTATTTTTCAAAGTTTGCCAAAAGATACATAAATAGTACAGGGTAATAAAATGAGGCTGCTGAAACAAAATAAATCGGCCTGTCTTTATAAACAGTACCCTAACTGGTCTCCAAGAGACATTTCGTCTGCTAATCATCCACATATAACATACACTAAACTATTGCCTATGGCCCAATAATGCCAAAAGAGGGCCACTCTATACATTTCCTACTGTAGCACTACACGGGCACCCTAGATGGACTCCGAGGAAAGGAATCCATTTGCCATGCCGGCGTCAGTTGGAGTGTAGTCAACGCTCGGGGCAGAGGACGAGGAAGATGAAATAATCGCTTCAGATGGAGCCTCCTCAGATAGTGAAGCAGAGGGGATCTGCTTCGATGGTGAAGCGGGCGGAGCCATGGGAGCTGCTGCTACTGGTGCTGCTGTTGCTGCTGTGTGTGGAAGTGGAAAGGGATGTGTCATGTATAGTGGGATAGCAATATAAGGTGCAGTAGGGTCGAAGAGTGGGTGAGTTAGGGGACAACGAAATCTCTACGGAAAAAGAAGTAAAAACGAAACTGATATCTACCGAATATATATATATATATATATATATATATATATATATATATATATATATATATATATATATATATATATATATATAGTCTAAAAACGGGTCCAAGTGGATATGCAGCTCGGGGAACTCAATATAGAGGATGCCAGTCGCCGCGTTCACCATGATCTGAGAATGACGCGGAAACATACAGTAGGGTGAGAAATAAAAATTTCTCAATAGGAATCCTAGTGCTATATAGATCTGTCATCGCCGTCATTCCCAGTTGTTTTGATTTTTTTTCTTTCTTAATTTTAAATAGTACAACATAATGGGAATTATTCAATTTGAATTTTTATTATAGAAAACATAAACTGAAACAAACTAAATTTTAAATTGGAGCAATGAAAATATAGTTAAACAGATATGCTAATATAACTAAAACAGTAACCGTAAATCAACAGTAACATATCATGAGAAATACATAGGTAACTATAACAATCAATTAAGAATTATCATACAGTGCATATAAATATACAGACTAGAAAATGCATCTTATCTTTGAGGACTTTCGCCTTCTAAAACTTGTATTTTCCATCCTTGGTCCCCTGGGAGTTATTGGCCATATACTCCTAGGTAATAGTCTGCTTTTCAAGACCGAACTCGTTCCTATACAGGATTACCGGGTTTACTTTCCCAGATTGTCGTATTGATCTATTCCCCTTAAACTTATTCAGAGGCTAGCCCAATTAATATGGAATCCTTAATATCTTTTGTAACATCCCGATTTCCTAGTTCCAACTTCACCCTCAAGATTGATCAATTCCCATTTTCAACTTCATCTTCGAATTCTAGATAGATGGGATTATTTCCCATTTCCGAGTTCGTCTTGCACAATTTCCGACTTCATGTCCTGTCCGATTTCCGATTTCATCTTATTTTGATTATTCTTGATTTCTGACTTCGTGTTCTAGTTTCGAGTTAAATGGGTGGCTTCTGAGTTCCAATATCCGACTTCGAGTTAAAGTATACTGGGACATGATTTCCGATCTCCAAACTTATGTCCAGGTCTCCAATGAGGTGAGCAAGAGGTCAGACACCCGACTTCACCTTCAAGTTTCCACGACTTCCGACTTCATTTTCGAACTTCACATAAAATGGATTATTTCTGACTTCCGATTTCATCTACGAATATCAGCATAATTTACCGATTTCCGACTTAACCTTCAAGTCCGAACAACATGAACGTGATTCACCCAGTATCCAACTTCATGTCTCAAAGACAATATACCTGGTTTCCGATCTCATCAAACACACTGTATATAAAATACCGACTTCCGGGTTTAAGTACTTGGGTTTGACATTGTGATTCTAAATTCCCAAGTTTCGACCTTAAGCATCCTCACTCCGACTTCGGACTTGACCCAAGTTGATCCTTTAAAACAATGGTACAAGTGCCAACGTCCGATTTTAATGTAACGAGTTCCCGCCTTAGAGTTGTACTCAATAGGCATGAGTTTGAATCCTTGAGCTGATTTCCAAGTCACACACGAGTTCCGATATCCGAGCTTGTTCCCAGGAGTCTTCCCTTCTTGCTTGCATTCCCGAGTTTGAATGGGGAGTTCCGAGATAATGTGGTTGTAAGCCTATGACTTCCGACATCCGACCTTGCTTCCAAGTTTCGAATAAACCGAACAAGATTTCCTCAAGTCACAAATAGGATGGGACGAGTTCCGATATCCAAATTCAGCTCCAGGCTCAAGTAAAATGGCACAAATTCCGACCTTAAGCAGAATTGAGACGAGTTCCGAGTTCAGATAGAATGAAAGTGAGTTCCACTTTTAGGGCAACGTGGAGAGCAATTCTGTCACAAAAAGGAGGGCGATGTAGAGAGCAAATTGTCACAAAAATAGGGGAAGGTTGGCTGAAACTCAGCCTTGTGTTTTTAAGCCAATCAAAGTCCTCCAAGTTAACCACCACCTGAAGCTTATAAACTCATCTCTTTCTCTCATTCAACCTCATCTTTACGTTACCTTCTCTCTTGTTCAGTTCTCTCTCTTTTCTCCACTCACATAACTCCATCACTCCTTCAAGACAAGGTTCTAACAATTCAAGTTTCAGCATTTAGCTCAAATCATACTCCAAAGAGGTAGGATTATATTTCTGTTCTTGAATTACTTGCACTATGATTGCATGAAATTGTACTCTTCTCCATGTATTTGATGAATTATTGGATGTATTATGATGGATTATGATTGGATTAATATGAAATCTTGAGTTGGAATTAGGGTTAGAAGGAGAAAAACTAGAAGGGATGAAGGATTAGAATGTTGTCTGGTTGAAGAGTTCTCGGCAGTCCATATGACGGAGTGTAGGGCTCCGTCTACAACTGGTTAAATCCGATGAAACCAGTTTTAGATGAAAGTAGACATTCATAGCTTTCCATACATATATCATATAAGGTTATTGGATTAGTATTGAGAGATATGAATTTTTGAAGATTGACCTAGGGATTAGGACTTTCATCCGGGCAGGGTGACTTGAGGAGGGTATAACTCACCTTACACAACTCCAAATTGAGTGAAACTAACTTTATTAGAAAGCTTACACATAGGGGAACATCCAATATGAAATTCCAAGTTTGTTATGACCCCAATTGATCCTAGTGGTTTGAGGAAGTTACCCTATATCCAAACCGAGCCAAAACAGAGTAGTTCAGAAAGGAGGAATTTCAGGACTTATAACTTGAGCTATACTAAAGCAAATAGAACGAAACTTATTGCAAATGAAAGGTTGTCCTGTTAGCTTTGATATGGCACCAATTTCGTATGATTTGAGCTTAGTTTCGATTTTTAGTGAATTTATACTTCCAGGAGTGTAATTCGGCCTAGTGACTAAACAGGCTGAGGCAAAATTTGAATATCTTGAGTTATATAAATCAAAATGATATGGGACCAAAGAGGTTAGAAAATAGATATATAGAGCTATGACACATCCAAAATTCAGATTTAAATGAGTTGAATAGAAGTAAAGGCGGATTATACAAAATTCGGGCAGAACTGGGTAAGATTGGTAGAAATGACCAAATTGGTGGTTTCACAAGTGAGAGTGAACATATAAGGTTTGAATTGATGGTTGCAAGGTTTGAGTTCATAGTTGCAAGTTTTACTTTGATAGATATGTTAGATTGATTATATTGCTATGATTGATTTGTCTGTGAAAACTGGCACTGTTCATGGGGAGACGGATCTGATTCATATCTTTGCCGAATTTACTGGTAAATCTATGAGACTATGAATGTTTATGTGTAAGGATGAATTAAAGTATGAATATGTATATGGGAACTCTATATTCAAGGACATAAGTATGATATGAGGTATGTGAGGGTAAATGATGTAGCATATGTATGAGTGCCGGTCGAATGGTAAAGAGGCTACGGGCCTTTATACGTCATGAATATCAATGATATATGAAAATAAATGAAGTATATGTACGAGTACACTTAGTATGACTATGCATGAGAATAAAAGAATGTGAATATATTGAATGTGAGTCCCTTCACTTGGAGGCAGTTATTTGAGGTCCCTCCTTGTGAAGGCAGCTAAAACTTGGGTCCGTCTATGTTGGAGGCACGTGGTCAGATGAAATCCCTCTAAATTGAAGGCATGTGATCAGATGAGATCCTTTGGTTTTGAGGCACGTGACCAGAAGAGATCCCTTCAATTAGAGGCACGTGGCCAGAATGAGATCCCTCCAACTTAGAGGCAGTGGGTCCCCTTGTGGGTGAGTCGGTGTGACGACAGTCACGGGTGGAGCTGACGAGCTCACTCTAAGGCCAGGCTACCCAAGGGCAGTAACAACACCCTAGGGATGGCGATACATAATGCCTAGGTGTGCCAAGTAAAAGCTAAAGATTAGAGACTAAAGATTAAAAATTAAAGCATATACAGGTACACCACTCACATGAGGCATGGCATCGACCCAGCTAGTGTGAGTATAGGGGACAGAACTTACATGAGGCACGACATGACCCAGTTAGTGTAAGTACCGAATGAAGATCCCATATTCCTAAGGAACGTAACATGGCGATCACGCTCTGATGGGGTATGACATGGCGATCATACCCTGGAATGTGGCATGTAAAGATTTTATGATGAAAAAGAAAGATGAACAAAGAAAAGCAAGTTTTACGTCTATGCATGAATTCAAGTACAAGTTAAGTTACGTGCAGATGTTATGTTCCCAGCATAGTGCTGCTATGTGTGTGTTTTAATATGCCACAGTTATTATCCATGATATCATTCATAAATTGATTTTTTATGGGCTCTCTCAGATGCCAAGTGTATGAGTAAAATAAACTTTGTTTCAGATAATATATTCTCAAACTGTAAAATTAAATAGTCGGTATAGCAAATTCACCTTTTTCATAATAAACTGAAGCAAACTGGGGATGACAACGATGACATTATATTCAGAGAATCCTACTGAGAATTTATAAATTCTCATTCCTGTTTCCGTGTTGTCTCCAGATAGTTCAAGAAGTTTCCGAAGACTTGAGACGTTCTTTGTCGATAAGGTCCGCTGCAATAAAGATAGCGATTCCAGGGTGCGATACTATGACTTAAGCATAGTACTGTACTTGGGAGGGTGTTACATCTTTCATAATTTGCATGCATAACTGACATTATTTTACTTGAACATCATGTATTCATACAAATATTTCATAAGGTGTATGAATTCATTGCCGAAATTTCGGCAGCATAACGGATCGAGTTTGCTTCCCTATGAATAGTGCCAGGCTACCAGTACAATCAATCAAACATTCCAATAAATATAGAGCAGCCAATTATAGCAACAATATCAATCACATGATATGTCAAAGTCAATACAAATATCAACAAAGTTTTCTGCTTACTCTACTCTCTTTTGCCCAAATTTTGTAAAATTCACCATTTCTTCTATTCAACTGATTTAAACATGAATTTTGGATATGACATAGCTCTATGTGTCTAGTTTCCAATCCTTTTAGCCCCAGCTCATTTTGATTTGTATAACTCAAGTTATTAGTATTTTACCTTAGACTGCCCTGTACTTAGCCAGAATTGCACTCTGATAAGTGAAAATTCACTAAAAATAGAAATCTGGGTGAAATCATACGAAATTTATATTAATTTAAAGCTAATAGAACAAGCTTTCAAATGAAATAGTTTCATATCATTTTCATGAGTATATTTGGAGATATAAGTCCCATAACTTGACCTTACTAGACTACCCTGTTCTAGCCCGGTTTGAACTTAAGGTAAATTCATTGATGTGCTGGGATTAATTAGCAATGAATATGATTTTGAAACTTTTATGTGATATTCCCTTATATGTTAGCTTTTAAACAACGTTAGTTTCACTCAATTTAGAGTTGGGTAGGGTGAGTTACACCCCTCTCAACTCACATTGCCCAGATGGGAATCTAGGATTCTAGGTCAAACTTCAAAAATTCATAACTAATGCTATACTAATCCAATGGCCTTATATTTTATATGTGTGGAAAGCCCTGAATGTATAGTTTCATATAAAAATTGATTCATCAAATTTAAACGGCTATGAGAGGATCCGTACACTCCGCCATACGGATCATCGAGTGAAACCCCTAACAGCTTCTTGAATTCTCTCTATTCTTCAAGTTCCTTCATACCAATTCTAATCCTAATCACAACATAGACGTAAAATCAACCATAATCCATCCTCATCACTCTAAATCACATCAGTATCATGAGAAAAATAAGATCCCTACACAACCCCACATCAATGAAAACTAAGAAGAGAAGTTGGATTCCTACATTTCCTAGGTGTGATTCTTGCTAGATTTGTGTTTTAAGTTGAAGAAATCTTGATGTGGCTTGAAGGTTTGTTGGAGATGAAGATGATATGAGATGAGATGAGATGAGGAAGAAAGGAAATGGAGATGGGTCAGCTACAATTAGTGGCCAAATTTGAAAGGGGTAGGAAGGGAAAAATTTAAAAACTTTGGAGAGAAGCTATCATATGATTGGTGGATGTATTTTGCTAATTCAAATTGATGTAGCTGCCCTTTTTGGGGCTGATGGTGGCGCCACATGCAAGAGTGTGGTGGCTGAATCTTGGTCATCCATCCTAGGGTTTTCATAGTATAATTTCTATTGGTTCGATTCTGACAGTTTAAAATACCGAAATCTTATCGATTTCTCTTAAATTGGTAAACCGGTTTTAGAAAAATTCTATGAGGTTTCCTATATTCCTAATCTAATTTCATCAAATCTAATCCTTCTAAATCACTTAATTGGCTTTAAATGAATGCTCAATCGAATTCTATTTAGTCACAATTGCTTGATAAAAACCGAATAACTCAGTTGAAAACGATAAAATTTTTCGGACATTACAAATACCACATGGCATGGTACAAAACTGTATGCTCAGGGTCATAATATTCCCCGTAGGAAACCTTCTTTACTTTGCCAACTTGTTCTTACCCTAATATCTATCTCTATCCTAGCTCTAATATAACATGAGATTTCACATATCCTCAAACATTACTTAG
This sequence comes from Pterocarpus macrocarpus, assembly GCA_031439585.1. Classification (NCBI taxonomy): domain Eukaryota; kingdom Viridiplantae; phylum Streptophyta; class Magnoliopsida; order Fabales; family Fabaceae; genus Pterocarpus; species Pterocarpus macrocarpus. The sequence goes on along the minus strand of CM062515.1, from coordinate 46,300,670 downwards.
GTGCATTGCCATAGCACTTTCCATCATTAACAAATTCTTACCAACTCCCCTTCAACCTCATCTAGCTAGGCACCATAAGAAATCCATTTAAGCATTTGTGCCATCAATATAGAACTTCTAGGTAATCCTATATTCCGTGAACTGCTCACGACTGAAGTGTTAGCACATAAATTGTATACTCAATTCACCTTAGACCTTATCTTTTCACTTCTTGAAACTATAAATCCTACCTGTCATGATCATCCTTCCAATCATACTCAAATACTTTGGATTATACTTAAGTCCCACTATGCCAACCTTTTATTCTTGGCCAACTTACATACTTACAAGCAATCAAGAGGTTTTCACATCTTTGGATATTAAACTCAAACCTCAATACCTTCAAACCTGTGACTCATCATCTATGTGAGAGTCATGATCAACAACTTAAGATCAAGAAAGATCTTTCATCATTGGTAGGTTCTTATATAACATCAAAGAAAATGGAAAGAAAATATTTCTTCTAACTCACCAAACTGTATCATGCATCATGGAGGGCATTTACTTGCTTCAACCATCTATTACAAGTCGCAATTCTTATCTTTCTCATATTTCTAGCTCATTGATATATGATGGATTCTCATATCCACTTTGCAAGCTCACAAGCCATACAAGGCTACACGTTCTATATAAAGAAATTGAAACCTAACGATAGGTTTGGAATCGGTAATTCAACTTAAAACTAAAATCGTAAATAGAATAGGAGCAACAGCTCCTAGATTACTACATGATCGACATGCGCGATATGGAAAATATCTAGAATAAATAAGAGACAGAGGACAAAAATATCATTCCTATAAGCCTTTCATAGTATCACAATCTATGGAAATGGGGTGCGCTTCCATTTACACAGTTGCGATCCTACTAAAGGACACTTGCTCCATTAATCACAAGAAAACCTAATGCTCTGATACCAAGTCTGTCATGACCCCACTCAGGTCGTGACCGGTGCATAGGGACGCATCCCTAGCAAACCTATATTAGACCCTTTTCTAAAAAAAATTGGGCAGAGTCTCCCTTATATTTAGGACTATTCCCAAATACGAATCCTCCACCTGTACAACAATCCAAATACACAAAATCATTGGGGATCCAGACATTCTCCGAATGCACCCCAAAGCAGACAGTATAGGAGTTTAAAACATAATCATACTTATGAAAATATATATATGTGTATATTTTTGAAGCTTGATTCATAAACATTAAAACTCAAGTTGGTCATAACTAAATTAACATACTATTACTACAAATTAAAAATGACATAGGAAGGACCTTGTAACACCCTACCAACTTAATGTTATGCTTAAGTTATAACATGAAATTGGATAGGTTGCGTTACCGTATTAATTTGCTGTCTGAAGTTGTATTCATTGTTTTATATTCGGATATATATGTACACGACTGACGAATATATTCACGAAACAGGGCACTCCATATAATACGCGTGATTTGCATAGAAATATCGTTAGTTGTATATATATATACATATATAAGTTGGAAGCCAAAGCTTCAGTTTATAAATATACATATCAAGAGCAAGGTGAAGTAAAGGGACAACAAAATTCCTATTGTCCAAAAGTAGAGACGAAAATGGTGGAAGCCAGCTAAGTACAGTGAGTCCAACTCGGAGTCCTGGTGAAACCGCAGGTCTGGAATCTCAATAAAGAGAGTAGTTGTCGTGTCCATCGTCCACGTCTAAGAATGAGGCGGAAATGCAAAGCGAGGTGAGAATTTGAAGAAATTCTCAGTAGGGTTCACGTATGGTGTATACCTGAGTTCGCATTCATTCTTAGCTGCCTCGGGTTTTATTTAATTATAAAAACATGAGATTAAACTTAACTATTCATATTTAGTAAGGTTGGGAAAATGTCTGGTCCGAGGCAGGGTCCAGTTTTACTTTAAACAGCATAAGAAACCGACTAAACTACTAACAGTAATGCACAGAATAATGAGTAGAATAAGTGAACATATGCTGTAAGTAAACATAATAGTTAAACTGTAAATAACTTGTAATCATGCATGTAATGCAATCATGCGAAACTTGCTCTTGAACCTTCTTTCATAAACTTTTCCTTTACTCATAAACTTTTTCCATTACTTTTCATCATTTTCCATCATTTGGTCCCCTGGGAGTTCTTGGCCATTTTAGACTCCTGGGTAATAGTCTGTTTTTCAGGATCGAGCTCGTTCCTGTAACGACCGAAAAATTTATCGTTAACAACTGAATTATTCGGTTTTCAATCAAATAAGTGAGTTTAATCAGAACTTGATTAAACATTTACTCGAAGTCAAATTAAGTGTGATTTAGATGGATTAGACTTGATGGAATTAGATTAGGAGTATAGAAAACCTCACAGAAAAATTTCAAGCCAATTTATCGATTTAAAGGAAATCGGTAGGATTTCGGTATATCCAATTGTCGGAACCGAACCAGTAGAATTTTTCTATGAGTGCCCTAGAATCAACGGGTAGGATTTAGCCAAACAAACCACCAAGTGGTGCCTTGGGAGCCCTTGATGATGGGAAGCTCAACCAAAATCAATACAAAACTTGGATCCACCAATCATGACCAAGTTGGACCTAAATATCTTCACTTTTCTCCTTTTCTCCTCATCCATTTTTGGCCACCCTCCTTCAGCTGCTGAAGACCATCTTTTTCTCTCCTCTTTGCTCTCATTTCTACTCCATTTTCACCCATCTTCAAGTCCCATCCCAAGCCACCACCATCAAAGACAAAAAATCAGCCTAGATTACACAAGACAAGGTAGGAAATCCTACTTCTTCTTTTATTCTCTCTGATTTGGGGCTATATGAGGAGCATGCTTAATCTGAGATTTTGATGTTTTATAGAGTGATGATGATGTTTTATGACTGATTTTGCATGTGTGTTGTGATTAAAATTGGATTTGGGGGCAAATAGCTTGAAGGGAGGAGACAAACCTAGAAGCAGGATAGGATTTCCCTCGGCGGTCCGTACGGAGGAGCGTACGGCTCCACCTAAGACCGTTTAAATTTGATGAAACCATTTTTAGATGAAACTAGACATTCAGGGATTTCCATACATATATCATAATAGATCATTGGATTAGTATAGAATTAGTTATGAATTTTTGAAGTTAGACCTAGAAATCTGGGTATTCACCCGGGCAGCATGGGTTGAGAAGGGTGTAACTCACCCTATACAACCTCAAATTGAGTGCAACTAAAGATGTTTGAAAGCTAACACATGAGAGAACATCTCATAAAATTTTCAGAATTTAATTCGTTTTCATTTGTTCCCAGCACATCAATGAAGTTGGCTTAGACTAAAACTGGCCTAGAACAGGACAGCCCAGTAGGGTAATGTTTCGAGACTCATAACTCAAAATATACTTAGGAAAATGACATGAAACCTAACTTATTTTAAAGCTTGTTATGTTAGCTTCATTTTGATATAAAATTTGCATGATTTCATTTAGTTTTCGATTTTTAGTGAATTTTCTCCTATAGGATCCCAATTCTGGCTGGGAACAGGACATGCTGAAATAAAATGTTTATACCTAAAGTTATACAACTCAAAATCAGATGGGACCAAAAGGGTTAGAATCTAGACATATGAGACTATAACATATCCAAAAATTTGATTTAAATGAGTTGAAATGAATGAGAAATGAGGCACACCAAATTCGGGCAGAACAGAGGGGGTTAAATTGAAACTCTATTGATGTTTAAATTCAGATTGTTGATTGAGATTATGAATGTACATGTATAATTGAGATTGTTAATTGATGTTATGAATGTACATGTATAATTGTTGCCCTATACTGAAATTGTATGTTGTATAAATGTACTGGTTGTTTGGCACTATTCATGGGGAAGCGGACTCGATCCGTTATGCTGCCAGAATTTCGGTAAGAAGTCCATATGTTATGAAAATTTTGACAACTTGAGTACATCATATGAAAAGAGACAAGTTAGATATGCATTCATTTGATGACATTATAAAGAATTCCACATCACTTGGGCCAGCCCCGGAATAAATTAAGGGGAATAGATCAGTGGGAAGGTCGGGGAAAGTAAACCCGGCCATCCTGTATAGGAACGATCTCGGTCCTGAAAAACGGACTATTACCCAGGAGTATATGGCCAATGACTCCTAGGGGACCAAGGATGGAAATAAGTTATAAAAGATGAAAGCCTCCAAGAATAAGATGCATATTCTCATTGCACATGCACATGTACAGTGGAATACTTTACTATTGATGATTCTAGATCCCTGTTTATTATTCATAACATGCTATTGTTCTGCTGTAATTTTTGTTTGAGTATATTAGTATATCTATTAACTAAAATTAAATTTGTTTCGGTGTATGTTTTACAAGCAAGTATTTAAATTGAATATTATCGTTTTATGATACTATTTGAAAAATGTTGCACTGCTAAAACAACAGGGAATGACAGCGATGACAAATGTATAGAAGTTAGGATTTTCTACTGAGAAATATTCATTTCTCACCCTATTGTATGTTCCGCGTCATTCTCAGACCATGGAGCACGCGGCGACCGGGGTTCTATTCATTGAGTTTCCCGAGCTTCACATCCACATCGACCCTTTTTTAGATTCTGTATATATATTTGGTAGGTGCCAGTTTCGTTTATACTTCTTTTTCCAGAGGGACTTTGCTGTACCACTTATGCACCCTCTTTTTGATCCTGCTGTCCTCTACATTGCTATACCTCTTCATATGGCTCATCCATTTCCACCACCACCACCAGCAGCACCAGTAGCTCCAGTTCCCATGGCCCCTTTTGCTTCGCCACCGCAGCCGATGTCGTCGGCCTCGGCCTCAGAGGAGGATCCATCCAAGACTGCTAGTTCTTCGTCGTCATCTGCTCCCAGTGCCGGGCACCCTCCAGCTGATGCCGCCATGGCGAATGGTTTCCTTTCATCAGACTCTTTTTAGATAGAGTGCATGCTGTAGTGGGGTTAGATGTACAGAATGACCCTCTTTTGATAATTTGGGTCATGGTTGGATGGCTAGATATTAGGAGATGTATATGAAATGTCCCATAGGGACCACTCAGGATGCTGTTCATAGAAACTGGCCGTTTCATTTTGTATTAGCGGCCTCATTTTGACACCTTGTACTTTTTGACAAACTTTAAAAATCAGATATCTATGTACATATCTATGACGCAATTTGCAGTTATTCTGTTCTTATTGTATTTTTATTTATGTTAAGTTATTTACAGTTTACCGATTGATTAGTATTTATTCCGCCATCACGTAGAAAAATTTGTTATGAGATCAAGTATTCTTATGTGAGAACTTAATACTGAGACATAAAGAGAAATTTAACCTGTATTACACGTAATCTTTTATCAGATGAATTATTATAACTTAAGCATAGTACTTTGTCTGGTAAGGTGTTACAGTTCCTATACAGGGATTGCCAGGTTTGCTTTCCCCGACGTCCCCACCGACCTATTCCCCTTAACTTTTTATCCGGGCTGGCTCAAGTATCATGGAACTTTCATCATAACATATCTCTTGTGCTCATCATAACATGACTTTCATAACTTTCTTGAAAATACACATGACTTTCATAACTTTCTTGAAAATGCATATGTATATAACTCATGCATAGGTCTTACTGAAATCTCGGCGGCATAATGGAATGTGTCCGCTTCCCCATGAATAGTGCTAGTACATCAGAACACCAATTCTCATATAAATCACAACATTGCATGCATAATTCATCATTGAACTCATAGGGGCGTTAGTCCCACTAAGGCAGAGTTACTTCCTCAACATAATCATTCAACCCAGTTTTTGTAAATCATGCGATAATTTCTATTTAACTCATTTAGACTTCAATTTTGAATATGTTAAAGTGTTATGCGTCTATTTTCTAACCTCTTTGGTCCTATCTCATTTTGATAACCATAACTCACATTATTCAGATTTTATCTCGGCCTGCCCAGCAACTAGCCAGAATTGCACACTTCAAAGTAAAAATCTACTAAAAATCGAAAACTAGCTCAAATCATATGAAATCAGTCTCATATTAAAGCTGATAGAACCATCTTTCATTTGCAAAAAGTCCCATTTCATTTGACTTAGTAGGGCTCGAGTTATAAACCCCGAAACTTGACCTTTCTGAACTGCCATGTTTTGGCTCAGTTTGGACATAGGGTAAATTCTTCAAATCACTGGGAACAAATAGGATAGTAACAAACTCAGAATTCCTTTATATGATGTTCTCCTGTGTGTAAGCTCTCCAAAAAAATTAGTTTCACTCAATTTGGAGTTGTATAGGGTGAGTTACACCCTTTTCAACCCATACTGCCCGGGTGAATGTCCTGATTCCTAGGTCGAACTTCAAAAATTCATATCTCTCTCAATATTAATCCAATAGCCTTATATGATATATTTATAGAAAGCCATAGATGTCTAGTTTCACATAAAAATGGTTTCATCAATTTTAAATGGCAGGAGGCGGAGCCATACACTCCGCCGTACAGACTGCTGAGGGTTTTAAGTTTTCCAACCTCTCAACTTCTTCATATCTTCATCTTTTCTTACTTCCAATTCAAATTTTAATCTCATAAACAGCCAATAAACCAGCTATAATTCATCATAATCATTCAATCAATATATCAAAATTAAGAAATTAGACCACCACCAATCCTTCAAGAATTAGAGAATCAAGCAAGAATTAAAACCTCTACCTCTTACTATGCATGATTTGGCTTGAGTTTGTAGCTGAAACTTGGTTGAATTTCAAAGTTGGGTGGAGTTAGGTGAGTGAAGAGAAGAGAAAGAGAGCTGAGTAAAGGAGAGGAGAAGTGGTGTAGACTTTGGGCTGAAGAGAAAGGAGGAGAATATATAGACAAGGCTTTGAAGTGGTAGTTGGCTTCGGAGGTGTTGATTGGCTGAAATTTTTGTGGGTAACGTTCAGCCAGGTTTCCCTCTTTTGTGACAAAATTGCTCTCCACGTCGCCTAAAGGTGGAACTCGTTTCCATTGTGTCTGAAGGTGACCTCGGAACTCGTACACTCCTTAAAGTCGGGAATCGTGTGAAGAGGTGAAATCGGAACTCGGAAATATTTCTGTAACTTGAGAATTAAGTCAGAAGTCGGAAATCGTAAAGCATAGTCACCTTAAAATCGAAGGTCAAAGACCAGAATGTTAAACTAAAACACTCAAACCCGGAAGTCGAGAGACATATGTAAACTTGAATCGATTCTAAGGGTAACACCAGATATCAGGATTAATCTTATCTCCAGGAAATCGGAACTTATAGAATCTCGGAACTCCAATATTCATGTCGAAAGTCGGGAACATCAAAGAAATGAAAGGCTCTTGGTCTTAAACTCGAGATTGAAACTCGTGAAATTTTGAGTCGAACTTGGAGATCAATTCAGAGATCTGATCTCGCGTCCATTTCTGGTTGAGATCAAATCGGATGTCGGATTTCGAGTTAAGTCGGAAATCTTGAAATTGGAAATCGGGATTTATTACTGATGAGGTCGGAATTCTTACATGCTCACATAAGGTCGAAAATCGGAAAATCCAATGCAATTCATTTGAGCCTTCCTAAGATTGGAAATCGGTAATTTTAAAAATTCACTGATGAGGTCGGAAATCGGAAATGGGACGTTACAGACCCTGCCTGTGGGTTATTGGAGCATTACTAGAGGTTCTACCAATTTTACTCAAATACTAAGAAAAGCATCTGAAACCCCATATGAACAAGTGTATGGGTTGCTAGGAATCCAACACTTCTAGCTAGCTGTACAAATCCGAGGATGAGCTGGCACTTGTCTAAAAACATGGAAAGGAAGAAACAGTGAGTCATACAGACTCAGTGACGGATAATATATCTATAATAGGAGTGGGACAAGCTTAAACATACAATTTTAGTAACATATAATTTATAAGCTTTTTCAAAAACTCAAATGTCATTTCTCAAGTAAAATACTTTGTCTATGTAGTAAAATTACTATAAAAACTTCTGGTAAGGTATATTTGATATTTAATCTATCTTTAAAACCTCTCTATGGCTCATTAGAGCACCTTTAAGTTCAACTGAATATAAACCTCATTATATCAATTCATATGCATCCTTGTTCATAACTTCAAACACATGATAACTTCAAGGAATTTCCTTAAATATAAATTTCAACTAACTATAGTTTCAACTGGTAAATAAGGATCTTAAATATAAATGCATAATATAGAAATACTTTCTTAAAACATAAAAGATAAATACTTGTTCAATCTCCTGAAAAACTTAGGGGAGAATTCTATTTCAGAAAATAACTGCCGACTGGGCTTCCTCAACAGTAACTGATCTCACGCTTGTGCGTGTCTGTATCTACAGGACATGTTGGCCGACATGCCGGGCTAGCAATCACCCTGCTAGCTGGGTTATACGAGGTGCATCAAGGCTAATGCTGCTACCATTAGCAAATAGTTTTATTACAATTTTCCCCCTTAGGAAGGCACTCACACTTGCTGGGTCTTTGCCATGCCTCATGTAAGTCCTTAAAAATACATTTCCTTTCTAACTCCTTGATAATAACACTTTTCTTTATACCAAATCATATAGTTTCTTGCTCATAACTTTAAATGCATAATAAGGTTAAAAAATCTTCCATATTCTTAACAAATATAGTTATTAGACTTTTCAAATATCCAAAATAACTGTACTATCAAACATAGGTTCAAGCATAGCATTTTCAAACTATTCAACTTAAAGTATTTAGAGCTTTTTCTCAAATTATTGAAATTTAACTATATCTTTCTATTAAATCGCTCAAGCATTGGCTTTAAGAACATAACAACTTCTAATAACTTATGACGTAATATCTTTCTATCATATTACTCAAATATCTTGAATCAATTTCTATAAGAGCTTGTCCTACATATATGCTTAAACACATATATATACATATATACATATATATACATATATACATATATACATATATATATATATACACATACACACACACACACACACACACACACACATACACATAACTAATATGATTATGCCAAGAGTTCTATAAATACGGAGTAAAACATATTAATTCAATTATTTCATAAGCTTCACTAAATTACATTTTAGGCATGTAATTAGGAAATTAAGAATAAGACACCAGCTATAGATATACTATCACTCATAAATCAAGTTTGAAAAGGAAGGAGCCCAAACTCTACAAAGTCTTAGAGCCACCAAGAGATTCTGGAGAGTATTTAACATCATAAAGAACACAATTCAAGAACCAATTAGTTTCTAGAGCTAAGGATTAACTTAAATTACCTCCCAATGTACAAAATCCCCAATTTGGAACCATAGGTTCCCAAACCTTAACCTTAAACTTAAGCCTCCAAAAAAATCCTTCTCTACCCATGAAATAGAAGAAGATTAGAGCTTGGAGAGTTACCTTGGGTTGCAAATGAAGGAAGAAACTTTTATGGAGGACTTGGATCTCTTCTTACCTTCATTTCTCTCTCTAAAAGAGAAGAAAGAGAGAGAGCTTCAAGAGAGAATCAAGCTATGATGATGATGATGATGGAAGAAGATGGATTGGTAGTGGATTTGAGTAGAAATTGGTGAAGGATTAGCAAGAAATATGTGGGGGAGAGAAGGATGGGAGAGGAAGAAGAGAGAGAGAAGTTTGGGGAAAAAATGGGGGAGAAGGGTCGTAGACCCTCATTGATTTCCACCCAGTGTGCGCCTGGGCACTGCGCTTGGCTGCCTAGGCGTCCGCCCACCTAAAACGCATTAGTTCTACAGCGCAACCAGTGCCTAGGCACTGGCCTTGGGCGCCTAGGCGCCCTGTCCCCCCCTCCCCCTTTTTTTTCCTTTTTCATCTACAGTTCTCAAATATCATCGTATACTTATTTACTAATCTCAAGCTAATGTCCTCATTTATTTTACTCTCTATTAACTTTAAAATATAAATGTAAATAAGGGAATATTCCCCATTTTGAATCCAATAAAAATATTGGAAAAATCAAACTCCTTAAAAATCAAAATCCAACTTTTGGATTTTAGTACAAACTTCCGAAAACTTGCATTTTCTTAAACTTCAAGCTTGAAAACGAAAGGGTTAATAACTTCTAAAAATTTGTTAAAAATCGCTCTTCAATTCTTTGATATCTAAGGAATAATTATCAGGACTTTTGATCTCATGAAATATCCCAATCATATAGCTCTCTAAGGAGGCCTATGGTTCAGACTTGAAACTTCGCGAGGTCCGACAGGATAACGCATCACGATTTATTTATTCCTATACCTGGTTATTATATGGAGCCATGCCCTTATTCACTTAACCCATTATTCTTCTAATTTTTTAATTTGTAAAGAAAAAGAATTTACCAACTTCTTGGCTAAGTTTTAATACTAGAGAGACATATCATGATCTCTTCTTAATTTTCCAAGGCACAAGAAATTTTATTTTCTTTATTTACCTATTACAAAAATACCTAATCTAATCAAATAAATGAGGTCTAAATTAGAACAATGTTACATAATCATTTAAAATTGGTCAGAACAATTATATATGCTCAAAATAATAATTTTATTTTTTTATGAATTTTCTAGATTTATATTCTGAATTTTCTTATTTTCTCTAAATTTCTAAGCTTCTACTTACTTATTAAATATAAAAACTTATGCAAATATCTAAATAAATTCTAAATTAGTTACCACAAATTTTTATACATTAATTATGAATTAATTAAGCTCCAGAAATTTTTTCAGGATTTTTCCAATTTTATTTCAAAATTTTCCCTACTTTTCTCTAAAATTCAGGTTTATTTTAAATAGATAAAAATTATAAAATCACCGTGAAAAATTGTAAATAATCCTCTACTTACTTTATACATTATTTATCAGTAACTGCTAAGGCAAAATTTTTTTGAGATTTTTTTGGAATTTTTAATGAATTTTTGAGCTTTATTCTCCATTTAAAATTATATTTATGCTCGATTAAGGGATTTAATTAGCTAAAGACACTTTATAATTATCACTACAATTTTAGGGGATGTTACAAGGTCAAGTTTAGAAAGTGAAAGAAAACACTCAACACGATTGGTTGTTTCAAATAAAATTAGGGTTTCTAGAAGACAAATAATGTTTATGTCTTTTATGAAGGCAAGGAAGGATAAAACGTATCTAGTACACTTTAGCGTAAATGACTCCTCGTTTCAAGTTGAGGGTCAATTATTACTACTTTAAATTTAATTTAAATGCAGAGGTTAAAATTTTATTGGTTCAAATGGACATCATATTGACACACCCAAAATGAAGTAAGATAGTGGGCTCATGTTACAATGCCATGGCATCTTAATTAGTAGCTGGTGCATAGCTCAATATCCTACAACCAATAATTAATCAATATTAATAAATTAAAAACTAAATAATTAAATTTAATCCAGATATTTTTAATTGTAAAAATCATAGAAACTCTAAAAAATAGTAACTTCTGGTTTTAGGCGGGGAAAATCTTGAACAGGAAGTTGACATGTGACAAGACTTTCCATGTTTAAGATTCCTAAATACTATATACAGAGATTTGAATTGATAATATCATGATCATAGAAAAGTAATTGATTTCTTAGTTATCAAAGCTAGATAAATTTTTATTGCACGTATCTTTAAGAGAAAAATGAAAAGTATGGGGGCCTTAATTTAGAAACCTTCATAAATTTTTATTTAACACATGTTGAGAGCAAAATTAAAATTAAAATAATTATTATTTATAAAGGTATAAAAGAATCAATCATAAAATTAAAATTAATTAAAATTTTGTATAAATATTTATAAGGCCCGATTCTTTCATATCTACAACTTCATAATTAATTTTTTAAATCATGTCAAAATATTTCATGGACTAATAAAAACTTAAAGAATCAAATAAAACTCAAGTATATACATGACAATAATATAAAAGAAACAATTATCTTGTTTCACATTATTGTATAAGAAAACTAACAAAATCATCAATGACTACTCCATGATCAATATAATAGATAACAGAATATGGATTTCATGACATGTTTATATTTTTCTTTTAATAAAAAAAAAGAGATACATGTCATGAAATCCATTTTTTTTTGGGCATGAAATCTATATTCTATTACTGAGAAATGTGATACTTTTTTAAACTTTATGCATCAAGTACATTTAATGTTCCCACTTTAAGGGCAGGTTGAAGGGATAGGTTACACATTTTTTAGGGACATTATTTTATGAAATATGAATGACATTATTTGAAATTTATATGATTTAATGTAAACTAAAGCATATGAAAATAATTTTAGTATTTGAAATTGTGTGTCGGAATATAAATAAATAATATACTACCTTAATATTTGTTTAAATTTCTATTGCTTCATAAATAAAATTCAAATCCAATATGATGTATTTTTTACTTATTTCATATTTTAAAAGATTTGAGTTGATAATATCATGCTTATAGAAAAGTATTTAATTCCTTAATTAAGAAAGCTACAAAAATTTTTATTGCATTTATCTTCAAGAGAAAAAAAAAGTGTTGATAGTTGATAAATTCTTTAATTTAAGAACCTGCATAATTTTCTATTAATTGTATGTTAAGAGGAAAATTAAAATTATTAAAAAGTTTACAAATATTTCAAAGGCATGATTCTTTCAAATATGTAATTACTTCATAATTAGTCCTTTCATATCATGCCAAATATCAAACACACGCACTTGATAATAATATAAAAGAATAAATTATGTTTATCTTACATTATTATATAGGTTAACTAATAAAAGGATCAATTACTACTTTATATGTATAAAAGGAAGATACATGTCATAAACCATGTCATGTGACACTAGGTATTAAGAATGGAAATGTTTTGAGTGATTAAATTTGTATCACATGACAATTATATAGTCTATTATTGAGAAATGTGACAATTGTTTAAACTTTAATAATTTGTAATATATGAATAACAAAAAATTATTCAATGCAGCATGTGACTAATTATTTTAAGTGTCAATTACCTCACAATTGATTATTATCTAATAAACAATTCATGCTATTTATTTTTCTTTGATTTTGAAATTTAAAAAAATATTTCAAAGTGGAGTTGGAGGAATAAGTAGAATGTAGACATCAACTTCTGTCAAGACTTTTAAAAGGTTTTATCTATTGATCCACTTTAAATGCCTTGTAAATTAGGTCTTTCATTAATTTTTAGGTCACTTTTCTAAAGGTAGACTAAGTCTTAGAAAATAACATATAATGGATCAAGTCCAAGCCTTGAGTATGAGAAAAATGGCCAAGTTTATTTAAAGCAAAGTTTGGTTTGACTTGACTCATTTATATGCCTAACATTGGAAGGATGTTGCTTAATTAATGTCATAACTTCATTATAGTTTTAATTTATCTATTATCAGTGACAATTTTAGAATATTCTTATCATTATGTTGCACAGTCCTACATAAAACATATAAGTGTATGTATACTAATTACTTTTGATTATATTATGAAATTATTTAACTACATTATTTATTAAATTATTGCTACAGGCATATGTTGTTATTTACTTTAATTAAGTATCTTTATTAATATAATTTGTGCTATAATTAATTTTATTTCATTTAATATTGTTATCATTTTTATTTTTTAATATCATCATGTGCATCGCGTTGGTATAGAATCCTAGTTAAATACTAAATAATTCATGATACTACAGCATAATTTTATTATAGAATATAGATTCCCTTGCATAAACTAAGCTATGATAATTATTATTCTATTATTAACTATGTATCAATTCATAAAAATGCAAAATAAGATTTAATTAAATTTTAGAGTAATGATCTTTTTTTACATCGAAAGTGGACATATTTGGTAAATACCATAAAAGAAAAAGACACAAAATAGTTGATAATAGTGAATAGGGCCAAGATTGTTGTCCGTATCTCTATCTATTGTGTCCACAAAAGGTGTTTACTTTTGATTTACAATAATATTACTCTAAATTTTAAACTTCTAGCATTATCCTACGAAACTCAAGCATTTGATCCTCAAGTAAATCCAAGCATATACTAAGCCCCCCTTCACCTGGATGCCCTGGTAACAACATGACCAAACTGGGCTTAACTGCAAGTGAAGTGGCACATTTTAGTCTACCCCATGCAAAAGGTTGGTCCTCTAGCCCTAATCTCCACCATGCCACCAAGGAGAAACTATCTTCCCTGCAAGGCACCCCTCTGTTCAATTCTAACCAATCTATACCTGACTTAATGTACTCATCATCCAACCTTTCAATCCCTTCTTGTACTTTCCTAATATGATAAACATCTGCTAATTCCATTAGCTCCCTCACAGTTGCTTTTGCAAAGCCAGGAACCAATGCATTGCCTGCAAAGCCATCTGGAAGTTCTGGAAAAACCCTTTTTCTAGCATCCACTGGAAACAACATTGTAGACACTTTATCCTTTGGCATCTTTATTGCAATACTTCTTGCCTTCCATATTTTTGCAGCAACAACTTGGAAAGTTGTGGCATTCTTTAAGTTGCCATCTTTCATAGCTTTCTTTTTTAAGCTAGCAATTTGGTGTGGTGACAAATAAAGCACATGGATTTGATTTTGTGCCATGGATTGTCTAACATTGGTCCCACTAGTACCACGAACACTAAACAAGGTTTCGATATCATTAGATTTTGAATACTCAAAATGTGGATAACTTACCTTTGGAGGGTTTCGAGCTCTAAGCAATGTCCTATCTGCATTAGGTACTATGGTGAGGGGATCACCGCGTGTTAGTGCAGCCAAGTTCACCTCAAAATCTCTAACTGCTATACCATCTAGTGTGCAGTGGTTGTAGTGAGAAGCTAGTGCCAAACTTCCACATCCAAATTGTGTCAGCTGTCACAAACAACAAATAATGTAATTAAATTAAGCACTTATTTTTACATATTTTTCATTATTAAAATTATTTGGGGCTCTAGAAAAATAGAATTCAAGGTTGTGTGGCTTTTAACTAAAGGCCATTATGACAAGTGCAAATCTTTTAAATTTACACCTTAGCATTTAACCATGAAGTTGGAGAAAGGAATAAATTGGATGGATTTGGAAGAAATTATATGAGTCAATCGAGTTATTTAGTATTTTTTTCAAACATGGACATGCAATTTGCAATAGCACACACAAAGTGAATTGAAATCAAATTTATGGATTTGTGACCTACTAAAATCATGAAAGCAATAATTTTCATAATTGAAGTGAACATTAACCTGTAAGGATAAAAGGGGTTTCTCTTTCAAGTCAGTTTCTTCTTCACCTTCTTCTTGCAAGAAAACAATCAATTCCTTTAACTCCTGATTAGGTGTAGAAATAGTGCCAAATTCACTCAACTTTCTGTCAGTTCTTGCAGCAGCAACCACAATTCCATCATCATTACAATCTATTTCAAATCGATTATTCTCCTCCAAACTTGGCACAAGCCGTCCCGCCATAAAGTCATAATATACAAGCATTTTACTAAGTGCCTTGTATAATTTGTTACAAATTTCAGAGAAGCTCATTTGACTACTTGGAGGATCAAAAAAGGAGGCAGAGTCTTGGTAAACAACAAGGGACAAGTCAATATTGGATAAGAACATTCGCTTATGGGGTGTGGGTTGCTCAGGAGCAACTACAACTTTCTCCACTAATTCGATCTTACTCATTGCATATAATATATTTGGTTGAGCTTGTTATATTCACAACTACCAAAGATTATTACTCCTTCAATATAATGAGTTAGCTCAATAGACATCAGTACATAAGCACATGGTAAAATATATGGTGCTTTTCAAGAAGGTTAAGCAAATTTATGCATTATGTCAGTTTCCTAACAATACTCTAAAGTTACATGCTTATATGTTATTCCCTAGTGTTGCTAACATATAACAAGTTATTTAATAATGCTTGGTTAAACAAAAATGGTTTTATTGGTTAATAAATTGATTGTGTAACTGTCAGTTTTTATATTACATATTAATGAGGAATTCGCTAACTTTGTTGTTATTATGCACATTCATTTTGTGGTCCCTAGAGTTGAAGATTTCTAAATATCATAGTAACTTATATTCTATAACAAAACCTTGTGGTGTCGCCATGTGGATGAACATTACATGCAGTTAATACGCCTAATAGGAACTAGTTCACATCCAAATCAAAAACTTATATTATGAAACATTCGGTTTGAAACTTACTAATAAGCAATCAATGTAAGTAGTTACATTTGAATTTTTTTTTATAATACATCTTATTATTTCTTTGTAGATTTCTATATTACATAGTCCATAGAGATGAGAAATTTGACATAAAAGAACAAATAATTCCACCTACACTTGGAATATGACAAAAAAAATTGTTTAAACACATGATGGTATGAAGATTTATGTTCTTAATTTTTTATTAAAAAAAAACCTCAAGTACTCAAATTTTCTTTGGGAACTTTCTTTCAACTCTTAATTATTTGATGTTTTCAAAAAGGATTAGAGCTACCCACAATATCTCATGAATTTGAAGCACATATCAATAAATAAACAACTTTAGATATTTTATTCAAAGACAAACTAACAATCTATGAGGCTATTGAATAAAATTCCTAAATTGTAAGATTTAGGGTTACTAAGAAATTAGATGAAAATCGCTTACCCATTATAACTTATTAGCACCAAAGCTTCTAAACCCTTAGATTTTTTACTTGAGGATTTTTTAAGAATCAACAACCTTGACGTTTGCCAAATACTCGTTATTTTTTATTACATACAAAGCCAAAAGCTTCATTTTGATCATCAAATATATTAACCTTAATGGGAGTTAGTTTAGTTTCTTTCAATATCCAAAATACCCGGCTACAAACGGCACTTCTCAAATTCCTGCTCAGAAACATAAAAGTAATAAATAAAAGTAAGACTAGCATGATTTAAAATCCAATGTCAAAGAATAAATTCTCATATCTATTGCCATTGACGGTGTCCAAATGCATAAAAAGGAAAGTTAGTTTGAGCTTACAGAGCAAACTTATTGGTTTAGCAATCAAAAGACATCAATTATTTGACTGGACTGAAAGGAGACTATGAATTCTTTTGAGCATACCATGTAAAGATTTGTGAAGATTATTCTTCAGCTGTGTGGCTATGTACAAATTTATTCATAATTTGAACCCATCTTTGATACAAAGATTCTCCTTCTAAGAACCTTCTTACTTAAAGAGCCTAAGTCATTATAAAATAAACCCTAACTCAGGGATATAGCTTACTAGCCTTATCTACTTATTTAGTTCAACTAGCATAAAGTGAACTTCACCATAAGACGGATGGTGCTTATCAGAGGCTTCAAATAGATGAATTTTCTTATTGATTTCAACCTATCTAGACTTAATACTTTTGTTTTCTATACCCAACTCTTTCATGATTTTCTAAATCTTTGAGAACTCATGCCATCTATTTACTTCAACATACATGTTCACAAGAAGAATATAATTCCCATTATGATCTGGCTCCAAAATCATCATATTCTGAAATACAATATGAGCTACTTCGAAGTTTCTGTGAAGCCTACACCCATTGAATAAGGCACTCCAAATAAAAGAATTAGATTCAAATGTTATGCTTTTGATCATCTCCAAAGCATCCTTAAGCAAGCGCCAGCCTTTCCCAATAGGTCAACCATACATCCATAATGTTCAATTTAAGGAGCAATAAAATAATCCTCAATCATGCTCATAAAATTGCGATGACCCTTTTTTATAAACCTTGCATGGGCACAAGCAGTTAGGATACTAATGAATGTAAATGCATTTGGTTGGATTCTTTTCCTCTCTATTTCACCAGACATCCTTAATGATGTGTTGCAAGCCCATGAATCACAGCACTCTAACAAAATAGGCCTCTTTTTGGCAATTTGTAGAACATCAAAAGAGACCTATCTATGTTCCAACATTTTGCATACATCGGTGAAGACCCAATATGAACATCAAGATTAAATCCATTCAACATTAAATAAAGGTGTACCTCTTCTCTTAAATCAACCGCTCCTAGATGGGCATAAGCTAAAATGACAGCTGTCATAGTCATTTCATCAGGGATTATCCCTTTGTTGATCATGTCATGAATAATTGCTATTACATTACTATATCTTTTGTTCCGTGAATAGTTAGTCATCATGGTTGTCCAGGAAATAATATTCTTGGCAGACATTTGGTTGAATAAAAACTCAGCAAACTAAACATTCGCTGATTTTTTGTATCAGTCAATCATGACATTCCATGTAGCAATATTTTGTTAGGCATCTCATCAAGCAATCTCCTTGCATAATTAATGTCCTCATTCCAAATATGGGCTGAAATCATTGTAGTATAAGCGAAAAACATTTCTTTCAAGCATATTGTCAAACAACTTCTTAAGTCAACCATATCACCCAAAGTTGAATAAAACTCGACCAAGGTAGTTTAAACAAACTCACGAGAATCAAATCTATGTTTTCAAACATGGCCATGAATAGCTTTGCTTGAAATTGAATCCATCAACAAAGTGCAGGCCTTAATCAAAGATGACAATAAATAACTATTAGGCATGATGTTATTCCTCAACATCTGCATATAATATACTAATGCTTTGTTTGAGTAACAACAATGAACACAACCTCTGATCAATGCATTATAAACCCAAGCATTAAAACTTTTCATCCAAACAAATGCTAAACTTGCCAAATCTATGCAAGAAAGGATTGAACACACACTTGTACATTGGTTCATCAAGAAGCAATCTTGGTTGGCATTAGTCTTGGTCATGGAAGCAACCTTGGTTGGCATTAGTCTTGACTCGAGCTTGTACTCCCAATTCCTATTTTTGAGCTCTATGACTGAGCTTAAGTCTTCCAACTTTCCTTTTAAGCTCATGTTTCGAGCTTATATCATCAACGACATTATGGAAATGCTTTAACTCCCTTAGGGGCTATAAGGAAACATCTGAGGACATGTGGCACACTATGGAGCCCTTACTATCATGTTGTTACTACACAGTTATTATTACAATTCCTGCTTTGAATTCTAGCCATTAGATCAAGCCCCCATCATTGATTCCTTGGATGATTGAGATTTGTTTTTAATGGTGGGATTATTTCCCAATTTTTTAGGGTGGTTTATATTCCTATTTCCTTAGTTCTTTCCTCCTTACTTACTCTGGTTATTTTTCATTTTCACTTCTCGACTTCCTGAAACTTTCCTTGCGAATCCGCCTCTCATTTCTTCTTATTCTCATTTCCTCCCCATTTTCCATTCTCTGTCATTTTTATTTGCTCTCTTCGCAAGGTGCATAACAGTTCCAGTACATTGACATTATCCTATCTCGTGTAAGTTTCTTGCTCCTCTCTTTGTTTTTTCCTTTTCTTTTGTTTTCATTGTTTTCCTATTGACAACCCTGGGATAGTTGTCGATTGGTCTCCTTTCTCTACACAATTTTCACTAGTTTGCATTTTTTCTTGCACTTTTTGAAGGTTGTTCTGAGCCCTCAATTGTGCCCAAAAGATGGAAAGAACTTGCAAGAAAATGTTTCTAAAGTCCATTAAATTGTTGGGGAATTTTCCAAGAAGAAAAGACCGGCTGATTATTATTTTTAGGTTGCAGATGAGGTCAAAAACTCCTATTCCCTTTACAATGATTAGCAGATATTAGATTATTTCCTTTGGGATTATAGGTAACTGACCCTGGGAAGAAGTGTAAGCTCTAATGCCCTTCAAAAGCCACTTCGTGGTTTGAACCTTATTGAGTTAAAAGGTTTGATGAACAACAAATCAAGCTTTAATAAAATCTTTTGTCAATTAACTATTTGAATGCTTTTGTGAGTTAGAACATGAAAATATTGATGAAATGATAACTAGATTTATGCATATCATAAATTAGTTGAAGGATCTGAGCAAGAGATACACAAATCCATAAATGGTAAGAAAGATTTTGAGAAGTCTTTCTAAGGCCTAGCGCCCTAAGGTGATAGCCATTCAAAAAACAAAAGACTTGAATGTGCTAAGTCTTGATGCTCTCATTGGGTCATTGTAGACTCATGAGATTAAACTAAATAAAGGAGCTAAGGAATCTAATAGAAAAGGCAAATCCATTGTCTTGAAGTCTACTCAAAGAAAATCTAGCTCCTAAGGCCATGAAAGGTGTGCAAAAGAATCAGAAGATGATGAAGATGAGTCCTCTGATGATGATGATGATGATGATGAGAAAGATAAAATAGCTCATCCAATAGAAAGGATGTCCAAAGCTTGGATCAAGAGGAAAAAGAAGAAAGCTTTTATCCCTAAAGAGGACAAAAGGGAAAAGCAAAGCAATGAAGTCATCCGCTTTGAATGCAAACAACCTGGATATGTTAGATCAGAATGTCCAAGGTTGATGAAGAACCTTAAGAAAAAGACTCCCAAGAAGAAGGCTATGATGGCTATAACACCCTAATAGTTCCATTCTATGCTTAAGTCATATTGTGGAATTACTAGTTGTTACCTTTGCTCGCGGAACTAACATTACCTTTTAGAAATTACCTTTTTACGAAAATAGGGGTAAATTTTTTTTTTTGAATAATAATGAGTAAACTGTTTTGAAAACCAAGAGCCATGAGCGCATCGTGAACATATAATACAAACGTCGCTATCTCATACATACATCGCATGTAACATACATAGAAATCATAAGAATAACCACAATCTTAGATGAAGATAACATTCATTCCATAGCCATCCCATAGTTAATATAGTAGTAGTAGTAGCAGCAGTCATACACAATGATAGCAATGGGTCCGATACCTACTGTCGGCCCTACAAATAACCTAACGAAATACATGATAAAAGGAAATACATAAGCAACCCATACACCCATACATGCCATAAGAAATATGATAACCCTAGCTACAACCAAAAGGGGCTCTCCTCGTGCTTGGCTCCCCATGTAAATCAACACCTCACGCATCTGGCAGAAGGTAGCCATTCCCGAATCCACCGGGAGGAATATCACCATGTCCTCCTCCTCGAGCACAGCCACGCCCATGAGGCACGGCACGAGTATGGATGAACCCGCGACCGTGAACCGGGGGTGGTGTGTGACGAGGGGCTGCAGAAGAAAAAGACGAGTCGGACGACAGACGAATCACAGACGGGTAGGAAGGCTCAAATGGGTCCGTCTCCATATGATAGCTCGGATAAGAAGGCTCCGAAGGATCAGAATCCAACGAAACTGTCGGTGTCAAGCAGGTGTCCGAATTGGAGTCTCCATCAATGGGGTACCTCGGAGGATGGAAGGGCGGGCGAACGTCATCCATAGTGAGGGCGGAAAAACGGACTCATCACAGGTGCACGGAACTGGCGGCTATGGAACATGTAGACCCGCATCACTGCCTGAGCAGTCAGCACAGATGCATTTAGCACCGGGTCAAAGTGCCAATGCATCACCGGAAACTCAATGAAGATCACCACCGTGCCCGACGCCGGCATCCTCTGAAGACGACACGGAAACGTAGGAGTGAGAAATACTAAATTTCTCAGTAGGATCGCGACTAGACAAACACAGTGTCATCGTCATCATCCCAGCCACTTCGGGTTTTAATTATAAAAATAGTGGACAGACATACGTTCAATTTTAATAATTTTGAAAACTTAAACTCCGAAGCGGGTTGCTTTTAAACTTAACATCATACTACATCATCATAATCTAACATACATACTGAAAGATAGAGTAAACATTCATAATGCAAATGGGCAGCATAAGTACATGCAAGGACATGCATCATCATAGACTTAACCATGGTTATTCTTTTGCCTTAACTTTTATTTTTAGCACGTGCTTAACATTCTTTACTTTCCTTTGAAATAGACTGCTTTGGACATGAGCTCATTTTGTGACCGTCGTCACGCAGTACTAACCAAATCAGACTAAGCCGATATTGGTTACCTCTAAGTTGGAGGGTCCTCCATGTCACCCTTGTCTCCCTCATAGAGGTTCCTTGTGGATCGCCGTCTCTCACTTCCCTTACCAAAGTGATTGAAGGGTCATGTCGCATTAATTCTTTGCTTATCATTATACTTTACATGCATAATACTTCATTGACTAGACACATGCAATGATATGACTAAGTCCATAATTTTGATGGAAATCCGGCAGCATAACGGGTAGACCGGAGCTTCCCCAAAATGCCAATCATAAACTTTCAACCAACAGTTCATCATATTTATATCTTATCATCACACTCATCATTCAATCATGAGACAAAGCTCAACCAAACTCATCATTCATCATGCCGAATGGCATCACCTATTCGTAACCTAAAGGGGTTTATAGTTGTGTTTTTCTTTGCGAAGCATATTATGAATCATCATATGATTTCTCGTGGTCACCCATGAGAGAATCACATAGTTAGGATATGTGTTTGTGGTCTTTTAGTTACTTAGTCCTCATATGAAAGTATTCTTTACATTAAGTACATGTCTTATAGAGCACTTGTTTAAATTAATTAAGTTAAGTGATTGTTCCCTTTTCTTGTGATAGTACACTTAGTGATTTCTAGGTTCATGGTATGCTCAGAGGCCCTAATCATACTTCTGTTCCCAAAGAGTTCGAGATCCCTCTAATCCTTGGGTCATGACAACGCATAACCACATCATGAACCCAACAACACCAATGTTCACTAATCACCAAGGGTGATTTTTAACTTATTCAAGTTACAAAGTTTTAAACTTTTACTAATAACACACCAAGGTTTTACCTTAAACATTATTAAAGTCATCATTCTTTATAGAGTAGTCATAAAGTTTTATTTTTTATGAAAGTAAGTGCCTTTGACATTAAGCTCTTATCTTAAGATTGGATCTTTATGAAATAATGATACAAGTTACTAGCTTTTTAAATAAAAAGTCTTGTTCTTTATAAAAGTTAACACCTTTTGGCATTATTTTGGTTCGAGATCAAAACTTTATGAATTAAGTGCTACAAGACAACACCTTTATGACTTAAAGGTTTCATTCTTGATTAAAGTTTGAAACTTTATGAAAGGTCTTTTCTTAAAGGTTTGATTTTGAAGATATAAAGTAACAAGATATCATTTTATAACTCAAAAAGACTTGTTATTCTAAAAAGCTTAGACTTTTTCATGTATCTTTGTCTTCAAAATAAAACAAAAGAAGGCTTTATGATGGCACTAAAACTTGCGCCACTTTTTGTGCATCAAGAAGCAGACTTTTTAAAGTTTAAAGCTTTTAGAATGTTCATAGTCTTATCAAATCATGAAAACATAAAAAGGTGAAGCTTTTCTAATAATTAATTCATCATAAAAAGAAAGGAACAACTTTAAGCAAGATACCAACAAGAACATACTTTTCTAAAAGAGGAAATTTAAGAACACATGAAGAACATCAAGAACACATTTTTCCAAAAGAGGAAACTTAAGAACACATGAAGAACATGAAGGATTTTCTCAAGTTTTCACTTAGAGATCTTGGTCATGGAAGAACCAAGCTTCAAGCTTTCTTGAGCAAACAAAATGAAAAAGATGAAGATCACTACCTTTCTTGAAGATGGCGCAAAACAAGAGAAGAGGAAGAAGAAGATGATGACTCCTCTTGATGATGATGGTGGCGGTTTTGAATGAGCAAGGAGAGAACTCGAGTTCTCTTGAAAATGAGTCTTGTAGTGTTTAGATCTTGTCTCCAAAGACCAAAAGATGTGATCTTTGAAGGGCTTAGTGAGGAAGGTTTGGTTATGGAGGTGGAGAATGATGAAGAAGATGAAGAAGAAGAAGAAGAAGAAATGTAGAGAGAGGTTGGAGAGTTTGAGAACTTTAGAGAGAGAATGAGAAGTTGAAAATGAAGTGAATGTGTGTGTGTGTGTGCAAGGAAAGTGGCGTCCACTTCTTCAAAGGGGAGGAGGGATATATTTTCTTAATTTTGTGTTAATTAAGGTTTAAGGGGACAAATGGGATGATAGGGAGACAAAGCATGGTCAAACTCTTAAATAAAGTAGTCTTGTCTAATGCTTTTTGCTTTTATGACATCACTCTTTACTTTATTGTCTAATTGACTAAATTTGAATTTAATCATGTGATTAAGTGCTCATACAACTTAATTAAGGTGATTAAGCAAGAATTAGTGATTAACACACAAGAACACAATTAACAAAATTTAATCTTGCGATTAAGCTTAATTAACCTTAATTAAACTCGATAAGCTAATTAAGGGCGATTAGTGCTTAATTTAGCTATAAAGGCTCTGACTTACTTAATTAGAGATTATCTAATTTCGATTAAGCATTCTCTTGACTCTTCTCATCTGAGTCAACCCCTTAATTAAGCCCGAATATCATAATTTCTCATTAAGTGCCTAATTACCCAGGGTTACTGAGGTAATTTAGCATGATAAGAAATTAAGGATGTGACAATGGCTACTTGGGAAGATCTAGATGAGGAGCAGGAAGGTGCAGAATCCTAAGAAGAACAAGAAATTGTTGTAAATCTCTGCTTCATGGCAGATATAGTTTCTAAAGAAGAAACTGAGGTATTAGATTCTGAACCTAAGCTCTCAAATGATGATCTTATGAAAGAATATAATGAACTATTGGATGATTCTCAAACACTTGCTTCTCATTATGCTTCATTAAAGAAAAATTTTCAAAAATTGTCCCTTGAGCTTAGAAACCTCAAGAATGAGAATGAGAAGATTGGGCAGGAAAAAACTAAATTTTTAAAAGAAAACACCCTTCTCCAAAAGGATGTAACTATCCTGAAAACTAAAGTTTCTGAAGCTACTCAGAAAGCATCTTTAGATGTTTTTGAACTTCAAAAAATAGTTAAACTTCTCAAATCAGACCTTGAGAAGATGGTGAATGGCTCCAAAAACTTGGATCTTATGGTTGGAAGCCAAAGACCATATTTTGATAAAACAAGACTTGGGCTTAAGAAAGAAGTTGATGAGAAAACATCCAAAGATTCTCAAAATAAAATCCCTACATGCATATACTATTTTAAAAGAGGACACTTTTCTGAAAGATGTTTTTCCATAAGGAAAGCAAAAAGACAGAAGGTGAAAAAACCCAAGATGGCAACTAACCCAAAAGGACCCAAAAAGATATGGGTACCTAAAGTGAAATTTGTTTCTGATGCAGGTGTGTCTTAAATCACACCACCAGAAGGAGATGAAGTGGTATCTGAACAGTGGATACTCTAGACATATGACTAGAAACAAATCCTCATTCAGAAAGCTCAGCCCTAAAGGTAGAGGAGTTATGAAGTTTACTAATAGTATCAAGTCTAAAATCGTTCGTATAAGTAGTGTTAGTAAGAATGATTCTGACTTGATCCTTTTGGACCAACTAGAATTGCTAGTCTAGGTGTTAAGAAAAATGGTCTAGTCATTGAGGATGACTTTTCTAGATTTACATAGGTTATTTTTTTGATCCATAAGGATGAAGCTTGTGAGGCCTTCAAAATATTTTTAAAAAGAGTTTAAAATGAAAAAAGTTTTTGCATTATTTCCATCAAAGCATATCATGGTAGTGAATTTGAAAATCATGCTTTTGAAAACTTTTGTAATGAAAATGACATTTTTCATAATTTCTCTTCTTCTAGAACTCCTCAACAAAATGTGGTTGTTGAAAGGAAGAATAAATCTTTGCAAAAAATTGCCAAAATCATGCTTCTTGAAAGTGGTTTATCAAAGGGTTTTTGGGTAGAACCAGTTAACACTACATGCTGTATTCAAAATCATGTTTTCTTAAGGCCAATTGAAACATCCACAGAATTTTATCGTTTTTCACCTAGATATTCGATTTTTATCGAATAATTGAGGTTAATTAAAATTCGACTAAATATTTATTTAAGGTTAATTAATTAGCAATTAGAGAGATTAGATGTAAGGGAATTAGATTAGAAGCATAGAAGATTTCATAGAAATTTTCCTAAACTAATTTACCGATTTAAAGGAAATCGGTAAGATTTCGGTATTTTCAACTGTCAGAACCGAATCAATAGGATTATGCACTCAAAATCCTACGACTTAATGGCTGAATACTCAGCCACTTATTCATCCATTGGTGGCACAAGAAAGGCCACAAAATGAAAAGAGTTAGCTGAAATTTAGCCACTAGCTCTCAACCAATCAAAATCCAAGTTGCCAACTACTTCATTAAAGCCTTTGTGACATATTCCTTTCCTTTTCCCTTCAACAGAAATACGTTGCTTCTCCTCTCCCCTTCCAGCCTCCTTCTTCTCTTCTCTTTTCAACCTACTTCATCAACCTTCAAGCTTTGATAAGATTCCATCTATCTCAACTCAAAATTTAGCAAGATTACACTTAAAGAAGGTAGAAATTCAACCTCTTTTCTTGTTTCCTTGGTTATGGAAGCTATTTGGGGTTTTAATTTTCTTCACTTTTTGATGTGTTATTTGGATATATATGATGATTATTGGTTGGTTTGATGGTTGTTTTTGTGTTTAAGTCAAATAAGAAGTAAAAAGGGATGAGAATAGGAAGAAGTGAAGGGCTGGGTGATCAAAACCCCACGACAATCCCTACGGCAGAGTGTACGAACTCCGCCTACAGCCATTTAAATTTGATGAAACTATTTTTAAGTGAAACTAGATATCTAGTGCTTTCCAACCATATGAAGTATAAGGCCATTGGATTAGTATTGAGGAAGATATGAATTTTGGAAGTTTGACCTGGGTTTTTGAGTTTGATTCTGGGCAGACGAGGTTGTTCAAGGCAAAACTTGCCCTATACAACTTAGAATTGAATGAAACTAACTTTGTTAGAAAGCTTACACCTAGGAGAACATCCCATAAAAATTTCAGAGTAGATATGGTCCTGTTTGCTCCTAGGGGTTCGAGGAAGTTGCCCTAAGTTCAAACCGGGCTAAAACAGGGTAGCTCAGAAAGGTCAAATTTTGGAGCTTATAACTCAAGACCTATTAAAGCAAATGAAATGGAACTTGTTGCAAATGAAAATAACTTGAGCTAAATTTATCAAAATTAGATGAGATCAAAGAGGTTAGAAAATAGACACACAACACTCTAATATATCCAAAATTTAGGTCCAGATAAGTTAAATAGAAATTATGGCCTGATTTACAAAAATCGGGTTGAATGAAAGTGCTAAGACAGCAACTATGTTTTAAATGCAACTAATGTTCCTATGAAATTGATGTTGAATTGTGAATGAAGTGTTGTGATTTTCTTGTAAAATTGGTTGTCTGAGTACTGGCACTATTCATGGAGAAGTAGACACATTCTGTTATGCTGCCGAAATTTCGGTAAAGCCTATGCATGAGTTTTAAGATATATTCAGATACATGTGCATTTTTCAAGAAATTCATAAAGGTTATGTTATGATAAAAGTTCCATACTACTTGGGCCAACCCCGGATTAAAGTTAAGGGGAATAGATTGGTGGGAAGGTCGGGAAAAGTAAACCCGACATTTCTATATAGGAACGAGCTCGATCCTGAGAAGTAGACTATTACCTAGGAGTTGAATAGCCAAGAACTCCCAGGGGACCAAGTAATGGAAAATTTTATGATACTAAGTTTAAGAATGAGTATCTGCATGGTTACATTGCATACTTATTGTTAGTTGTTTATAGATTGATTATTATGTTCATTTACTGCTATCTGTTTATTTATTTTGCTCATTATTCTGTTTTAAATGTGATGTCAGTTTAATATAGTACTCGAATCCTACTGAAAATTTCTTCAAATTCTCATCTCGCTTTATGTTTCCGCGTCATTCTCAGATTCCGGCGATGGATACGACAGCCGTACTGTTCATTGAGATTCCTGACATGCAGCTCCATTATGACCCTATGTTCGACTCGTTGTATGTAGTTGGTTCCTGCCACTTCCGTCTTTATCTCTTTAGTAATAGGAATTTTGCTGCTCCTCTATTTCACCCTGCACTCGACCCTGCCGTTTCGTACCTTGCGATCCCATTACATGTAACACACCCTGCTCCTCCTCCAACACCTGCAGCACCCGCAGCTCCTGCCGGCCCTCCACTAGCGTCACCTTCACAGGTAGTCCTGGATATCCCACTCAGTCCTGAGAGCGACCTATTTGAGGCTTCCAGTTCATCCTCCTCCTTTTCTGGATCTGATGTTGATTACTTCTCGGCCGGGCTTGATATGGCCAACGGCTACATGACCGAGTAGGCTCGACCCATAGGCTACATTGTATAGTATAGCCCTCTTTTGGCAGTGTATATCATTGGGCCATAGACTTAGTCAGATGTACATAGTTACATAGACCAGCTAGTTTAAATGTCCTCTAAGGACCTTGTAGGACTGCTTTTACTGACATGGGCCTTATGTCTTTTTGGTGTATACCGGCCCCACATATATATCCTCTTTTGAACCTATACATAAACTGAAGCGTTAGCTTCCAATATATATATATATATATATGTATGTATATATATATATATATATATATATATATATATATATGTATGTATGTATATAGCTGATGATATATTATTTATCTTGATCTTTTCTATTGTGCTTTTTATTAATTTTTAACGTTCTGCAATGCCGATCACGTTTGTTATATACAGAGCGTCGCCTCTCCCGTATACATATATATATTCTGTGCTCCAAGGTATATTTCTTCAAAAAAAAAAGAGAAAAAGGGCATATAATATAATGAGTAAATAATAGACGGAATACTAAAACGGTAATGCAACTACTAAATTTCATGTTATGACTTAAGCATAACATTAAATTAGTAGGGTGTTACACCAATAATCAAGAAAACCCCCTATGAATTATGGAAAGGAAGAAAATCTAACATTTCTTACTTTCATGTTTTTGGATCTAAATATTTTATTCTTAACACTAAGAACAAGATGTCAAAGTTTGATCTTAGTCTGATCCTGGTATATTCCTAGGATATTCTTCTATGTCTAAAGCTTATAGGGTATATAACAAAAAGACTCAGGTTGTAGAAGAGACTATACACATAACTTTCAAGGAAAGAAAGAGATATGTAGATTAAAAAGTTCAAGACTTGGAAGAAGAAATAGAGAATCTGTCTCTAAATAATGATGCCTATAATCAACAATTCCTTCAATTAGCCACAAGGGATGACAATGACAATTTTGAATTTCCTACACATCAAAATGTTTCTAATAACATACAAGAAAAGTCAGAAGAATCACCCATCAAGAGAAGATATATTGGTGCAAGAGATTTGAGAGCTATCTTTCAAAATCAAATTATTGGTTAACCTTCTCAAGGAGTTAGAACCAGATCTTCTCTTAGAATAGAATCCAACTGAGACTAGATCTCTGAAATTCAACCATAATGTGTTTATGAAGCTCTACAAGATCAAAGTTGGATTGATGCCATGAAAGAGGAACTAAATTAGATCGAGAAGAGTAAAGTCTGGAATCTAGTCCCTTTACCTAAAGGACATTCTAATATTGGCACAAAATAGGTGTTCAGAAACAAACATGATAAAAGTGGGAAAGTAATAAAAAATAAGGCAAGGCTAGTGGCTCAAGGATACAATCAATAAGAAGGCATTGATTATGATAAGACATTTATTCCTGTTGCAAGACTAGAAGCCATCAGAATGTTGCTTGCTTTTGCAACATATAAAGGTTTTGTTTTATATTAAATGGATATAAAATCTGCTTTCTTAAATGGTTTAATTTATGAAGAAGTTTATGTCAAACAACCTCTTGGTTTCAAAAATGAAACTTTTCCTAATCATGATTCTAAGCTGTCCAAAGCCTTGTATGGTCTGAAACAAGCTCCTAGAGCTTGAAATGAAAGACTTGTTCATCAATTTTTCTAAGCTTAAAAACAGTTTTAAAAGAGGAAAATTTGACATAACCATGTTCATCATGCACGAGAAAAGTGATTTTCTAATTGTACAGATTTAGGCAAATCATATCATTTTTTGTGCTGCTAATTAAAATTTGTGCAAGAATTTTTCGGAACTTATGTAGAGAGAATTTGAGATGAGTATGATGGGAGAGCTTAAGTACTTTCTGGGATTGCAAATCAAGTAACAGAAAGATAGAATCCTCATTCATCAAGAGAATTATGCAAATGATCTGCTTAAGAAGTTTGATATGGATCAAGCCAAAAGCTTTAGTACTCCCATGCACCCTTCTAAAGTTCTGGAAGCTAATGAAGATGGAGATAAAGATTTTGATAAACTTTATAAAGGTATGATTAGATCATTACTCTATCTTGTAGCTAGTCGACTTGACTTGCAATTAAGTGTGGGGATTTGTGCTAGATTTCAATCTAACTCAAAGCAAACACATGTAAATGTTGTCAAGAGAATACTAAGATATTTAGTTGGTACTACTAATCTTAGTCTCTAGTATGAGAAAGGTAATGCTTGTGATGTTGTAGGTTATTATGATGTTGATTTTGCTGGAGACAGAGTTGAAAGAAAAAGTACAAGTGGTTGCTACTGTTTTCTTGAAAAATCCTTGATAACTTGGTCAAGTAAGAAGCAGAATATAATTGCCTTTTCAACTGCTGAAGTAGAATATGGATTTGTAGCAAATTGTTGTGCTCCGATTCTGTGGATTGAGCATCAGTTGGAGGATTTCAACTTAAGGTATACCAAGATCCCTATCTTGTGTGATAATACAAGGGCAATTAACCTTGCTAAAAATCCCATTTAGCATTCTAGATTTTAGTATATAGACATTAAGCATCATTTCATAAGAGATCATAAAGGAGATATTGAGTTCAATTTTGTAAATACAGAGAATCAAATTACTAATATTTTTACAAAACCTTTAGTTGAAGATCGTTTTTGTTATATAAAAGACCTTCTGAACATGACTAGTTTGTAAGCATGCATTCATATCACGTGGATTCTACCCCAACTTAATC
This sequence comes from Pterocarpus macrocarpus, assembly GCA_031439585.1. NCBI lineage: Eukaryota > Viridiplantae > Streptophyta > Magnoliopsida > Fabales > Fabaceae > Pterocarpus > Pterocarpus macrocarpus. Next base: position 46,269,714 of record CM062515.1, on the reverse strand, counting down.
ACAAGCTTAAAGATGAGATTGCTGCTATCAAGTGAATTTCCTTTCTGAAGATTGATTCTCAAGAATGACGCTCAGAAATGTTCAGAAAGATCAACTCAGAATGTTTTAGAAAGATAAAATTGGAAGGCTATAAAGATTAGTTGAGAAAGATAGGTTCAACTTTGGTCCAGAAGGGTTCAAAAAGATGGGTTTAGAATGATTAGATCAGAAAATGGTTCAGATCATGAGTTCAGGAAAAAGCTTCTTATCTGAAAGATAACTCAAGTCTCTGATCAGAAACTTAAAAGTGAAGAGTTGTAACCATTTTGGAATGTAGGACACTTTTGTAACTTCCAATTATGCCATGTTGCTATCACTAAATAAAGCAGGAAAACCGAAAGCCTCACATGCTCTCAAACACTGTTGTTTTTGTCTCGAAACCATTCTCATTACATTATCTCTTGATCATTTTCTTTAGCCATCTTTAAAACCTTTTCACTCCCAAAGTACAGAAAACCCAATTACTATTTATAACTGTTCATCTTCATCCTTCAAGCTTCAAACTTTCAAACTTGCCATTCTCTATTGTTACTACCTACCCATACACATTACCTTCCTTTGTTCAAGCCTTAACCTTAGTCACCAAAATGACTGGAAAGGGTGATCAAAGTGTCCCATACATTTTAAAAAATGATGAAATGCAAGACAACTTCCAAAGAAATTTCTTCAGAAGAGCCATAGCCAAGGGGAGAAGTTACTATTTGGAAAACTTCACAACACTCCCTGAGATGTTTGAGGTCTTTGAGTTCCAGGGCTAGAACAATTTCTTGAGAATATCTATATAGGGTTGGTACCTGCATTCTATAGCACTCTCGTCTCCATTGATGAAGACAACACATCCCTCAGAAGCATCATTGGAAGCTTCGAGATACAAGTTCTACCCTCTGACATTGCACAAATCACTAATACCCCAGATAAGGGCATTCTGTGCAGAGCTGGTGAAAGGTAGTAGAAACAACTTGGAGCCTCAGAGGAGAAGTTGTTGTTGTCTTCACTGGGAAGAGGAACATGCATGTAAGAGACATTCACACCTCTCACCTTCTCACAAATGTTAGGGTTGTCTACTCACTTGTCCAACACACTGTGCTACCTAGGAGTGGTAACACAGATGTGATAATTAAGGTGGATCAAATGGTTATGTTTTGCCTCATGACCAGGAGAAGGATCAACTTAGTGAGGTTGATTCTAGATTTCATTCTTTTTGCTGCCAATGCTGATAGAATAAGGCATGCCACTCTCCCATATGGCATGTTCCTTACTAAAGTCTTCACAAGGGCCTAATTGCCAATTGATGGGTATAGGGCAGATAACAAACGACCCACAACTATACTGAAGACATTCTCAGCCCTGGGTTTGAGTGAAAGAGAAAGAGAAAGAGAACAAAAAGGAAAAGGGAAGGAGGAAAAAGAAGAAGAAGGACAAGAAGAAAAAAGATTCTTCTATCCAAGAAGCCAGCATCAAGAAGGTTACATCCAAACCTTCTGATGAAGAGAAGAAGAAGAAGAAAAAGAAAAGAAGTGAAAGAGATCTTTCACCAATATCTAAAGAGAGGAGCACAAGCAATAGGAGATTATTGAAACTAGCTACATATCACTCCTTTGGTGATCAAGAATCTGCCATTGTTACAGAGCCCGTGAATGTTACAATCCATGTCCAATAACCTGCAACCAGAGCTGCAAGACTAGCTTGAAGAGAGAGAGGAATTGTTATAAGGGAACTTGAACCTCAAAAACAACCTGAGCAACAAGCTAAAGAAGAAACTTTAGATGAAGAAGAGTGTTCAGAGTACAAGCGCAAGGGCAAAAAAAAGTACAATTTGTACAAGCTGCTATTGCAAAAGTCCAATCTCTGAACCTGCCCTTGGTGCCTAGCACTCAAGAAAGATCCATAGTTTAGAGAATTAAGATTGAACCAGCTACCACTGCACCAAAAAGAACTGAGCTTAAGAAATAGTTAGCTCTGGTGAAAAATTTGATACTAGAAAGGAATTTTATTCCTAATCTTGAGGCTGCACCTCCAACGACTCCAATGCCCATACAAGCATCTGTCACAATCTCCCAAGATATTCCTGCTAGCCCAACTATAGCTAAGACTTTGTTGCAGTTGACTTCTAGAGCACAATTTGATAGAATAGAAACTTCAACTCATTCTGCATCTGCCAAGTTATCATAAAGTAAAAGTCACCACACCAACAAGCTGCCTTCTAGTGAGCCATCAAATGCAGACGCCTTTTCAGATGCTGCTGAAGTTCAATTGGATATGATTTTGGCCAACCAACGCACAATCATGGCTAATCAGTGTGATCTAGAAAGAAGAATGAGCAAGATGGAACAATTGATGTTGCAAATTCTAAAGGCTCTTCAAAAGGAAAAGGCGATAAGTGATAGTCCTTCTATGATCCCTAATCATTATTATTTTTTATGCTGTTGAAGGGGGAGAAGATTGGTGAAAAAGCTTAAGGTAAGGGGGAGCATGTCTAGGGGGAGCTAGAAGTCTCATACTACTACTGCTGCATTCATACTCATATCATTCATCTAGGAATTTTAAGAAATTTTATCATCATTTCTTTTTTTGCTGGAAACAATCTTAAATTTCTTTAGTTATAACTATAATCATTGCTAAACAATTTATATCATATTATTTGCTGACTTTTTATTATTCATGCTCTGATACTATTGCTCTGAACTATCATCTTATGCAAATTTATGGCATGATATTCTTATTCTTTAATTTGCTCTGATTATATTTGTTACTTTAATCATCAGTCTTGTATCATCATGTTTCTAATACTCCATATATTATGCTTTGATAGTTATAATCTTTCTCGATTTGCTTCATTTCTTTTCATGCTTTGATTTTTCATGAATCTTCTCAATCATCTAAATTGAGTCGATATGAAACACATCTTGATTTATTGGTAAATATTTTAAGGTTCATGATCAATATTTTTTTTTTAAGTCAAACAATCTTTCTGATCAACTATGCTTATCACTGAAGTTTTTGGGTAACTTGACTATTTAATAATCACTTCAAAAATTACAGTTTTCAAATCAAAAGATTAAAAACAAACATTAGTTTGTATACTTGTGCACTTTCAACTCAATTTTTTTATGTATACAAAAGCTTTTCTTAAATGATTTGTTATCATCAAAACGGGGGAGATTATAAGCTCTAATGCCCTTTAAAAACCACTTCATGGTTTGAACCTTATTGAGTTAAAAGGTTTTAATGAACAATAAATCAAGTTTTATTAAAATCTTTTATGAATTAACTGTTTGTTTAAGTGTTTGAATGCTTTTGTGAGTTAGATCAAGCAATTCATATAGGAATGGATTTTAGATCGTACAAAGTTCAAGTTCTTTTGTGTATCTCATCTCTATAACTTAAGAGAAAGAACACTTTGTCAAATTCATGATCTCTCTCACTCAAGAAGCACATCAGAAAGTTCATAAGGATGAATCTATGACTTTAGAACAAAAACAAGCCATCAGAAGAATGAACTATCCAGAAGGCTATGTTCAGAAGCGTGATGACCATAAAGTTACAATTGTTAAAGTACCTTACCCACAATGCTTCTTCTGCATGATTTAAGGATCAATTTCAAAAAGTCAAACGTGGCATGACAGGATCCAAAAGAAGTGCTGACAAGTTTGAAAAGCTAGTGAACCATCGACTATTTTTCTTCTTCTGTTGAATTTTTAATTGCTGAGAAAGAAATCAACTTATTCTCTATCCAATCTTAGACGAGTGGATCAAAAAAGCTTAAGGCTCAAGATCTGCAAGCTTCAACGGATATATTTTTCAAGCCTATAAAAAGCTGGAAGTCAAGGAAGAAGTGCTAGACTGTTGAATGTAACATCCTCCTCTTTACAGTACTATGCTTAAGTCAGAGTACCACACTCAGGAGTTGTTACTGTTACTTGAGCGGACCTTAATGGATAGCAACGTTAGCCGTCTTTGCAACTTCTTGAACTATCTAGAGATAACACGGAAGCAGGAGTGAGAATTTAAAATTCTCAGTAGGATTCTTTAACTATTATACATAATGTCATCGTTGTCATTTCCAGTTGCTTCGATTTATTATGAAAAAGGTGAACATGTTATACAAATTGTTTAATTTTATAATTCAAAAACATATTATCCGAAGCAAGGTTCATTTTATTCATACACTTGTCATTTGGGTTAGCCAATACAAAGTCAATTCATGAATTATATTATGAATAATAATAACTGAAATGTATTAAAATACAATAGCACCAATATACTGAAAACATAAAATCTGCACACGCCTTTACTTGTACTTGAATTTATGCAGATACACATAAATTTCTTTTCTTCCTTTATCTTCCTTTACTTGTTACACATATTCCAGTGTATGATCGCCATGTCATACTCCATTGGGGTGTGATCACCATGTCACACTCCTTAGGAATATGTTCTTCCTGCCACGTCCCAGAGTATGATCGTCATGTCATACTCCATCGGGATGTGATCACCATGTCACATTCCTTAGGGTGTGGGATCATTATGCCACATTCCAGAGTATGATTGCCATGTCATACCCCATCAGAGCGTGATCACCATGTCACGTTCCTTAGGAATATGGACTCATCATTATATCTTTCATCACAGAATCTTTATATGCTACATTCCAGAGTATGATCGCCATGTCATACCCCATCAGAGCGTGATCGCCATCTTATGTTCCTTAGGAATATGGAATCTTTATCATATCTTTTAATTGCCTTCATAGGGAGGGACCTAATTAACTGCCTCCAAGTAAAGGGACCCAATCTTATCTTATTTAACTGTCTTCACGAGGAAGGACCTCATAACTGCCTCCAGGTGAAAGGATCCACATTTAATATATTCATATCCTTTCATTTTCATACATAATCACGCATAGATGTGCTAAATGCACTCATACATATACTTCCTTATTTACTTTCATATATCTTTGCATTTAGAATTTCATATTCATAACTCAAATCTTCATAACACAAGCTATTATAATTTCATATGATTCTGCTAAAAATTTGGTAGCATAACGGAACGTGTCCGCTTCCCCATGAATAGTGCCAGTACTCAGAAAACCAATTGTATAGAGAAATCATAACACTTCAATCACAATTCAATCATCAAATTCATGGGCACAATTGTTACATTTAAAACATGGTTGCTGTCTTAACACTTTCATTCAACCTGATTTTTGTAAATCAAGCCACAATTTCTATTTAACTCATCCGGACCTAAATTTTGGGTATGTTAGAGTGTTGTGTGTCTATTTTCTAATCTCTTTAATCCCATCTAATTTTGATAAATATAGCTCAAATTATTTAATTTTTATCCCGGCCTACTCTGTAGCTGGCCAGAATTACACATTTAAAAGTACAAAATCCATTAAAAATCGAAAACCAATTCAAATCATACAAAATTGGTATCATATTAAAGCTAACAGGATAAGCTTTCATTTTCAAGAAGTTCAATTTCATTTCCCTTAGTAGAGCTCGAGTTATAAGCCCCAAAATTTGACCTTCCTAAATTGCCCTGTTTTGGCCCGGTTGGACATAGGGCAACTTCTTCGAACCACTGGGTGTAACATCCCCAATTTTTGTCTAAGCTAATTAGTTCAGTGATCCTGACTAATTAGAGAGGTTAACGATTAACTGAGAATTAATCGGCTAATCTCGATGAGCAAGAGCTTAGTAAATTAAAGGCAAGTCAACAAGATAAGTAATAGTCAACAATTGAAACATAATGCATTAAAAGTTATAATTAAAAGCCTAATTGCCCAATCCTTATTAATCCATGATTTAGAACATAAAATCAAGGTGATCTAATCTAATTAACTAAGAGCATATAAGTCTCAAGACTTAATCACATTAACCCTTACATCTTCTTACATAATTAATGAGGAAAATCCTTCTTAATTAAAATGTGCTAATGAGTAATTTAAACCAAGTGAATTAATTAACATTTAGATAATTACAACAATTAGAAAGATGTAGAAACTTCCCTTTAATTATAGTTTGAAAGTTTGGTCAAAGCAAGAGCCATATCTAACCATCCATTTACTTACTCATCATACATCACAAGAGCAAGAGTCCACATTAGTAGATCCCTTAAGTCATGACAAGAGTTGTGCTCTTCTTCACCAAGATCATGACACTTGGTGTGATCCTAGCCATCCAATGCCCAATCCTAAGAGAGCTCATGCTTTTAACCACTTGACAAAAACACTACATAGTCTTTACCCAATTGCCAAGACTCAAAGGAAACACAACACACTCTTTTGCCCTATGGTTTTTCCCACTCCCTAGCTTGTGTAAGAAGCAAAAATCATATCACCTTTCTCCCCATTTGTGCGCCACTTTCAGCCCTCCATCTCTCCTCAATTCATTTTCATTTCCTCTCTCAAGAATACACACAAAAGCTCTCACCTCTCTCTAAACCTCTCTTTGTTCTTCCTACTCTTCTTCTTGTTCTTCTTGTTTTCCTACCCTAAGTCCTCACTTTTCTACCACCATCACCCTCATCTCCTATCACCACCATCACCATCCCTTCAAGGACCACCATTTTTGGTCTTTGGAGAAACAAGATCACTCATACACAAGCCCCATTTCCAAGCACTCAAGGAGGAAGGCTCTCTCCAACCTTCTCCACCTTCAAAATCCTTCAAGAAAACTCTCTTTGGTAGTGGCTCTAAACTCTTTTTCTCTCTTGTTTTTCAAGCTTTAGAACTCCTATGCTCTCCATAGCTAGGTGATTTTAAAGATTGATTATGGGCATCATAGCCATTCTTGTCAAAAATGAGATGTTGTTGCTTGTATGGTTGTTTGTTGAAAACATGTTTTCGGTTTGGTGTGAAGCATGGTTGAACTCAATATTTTTGAACTCCAACATGTTAGTTTTTCACTAATCTTTCATGGTATATGAGTGTTTTATAACTTGAGAATGTTTTCTTGAAAGTGAGGTTGAGTGTTTTGGAGAAAACATGAGAAAAATCAAAACGTGAAATCTGGATTTTCTGGCAGTCTGTAAACCGAATAGTATAACTTTTTCCAGAAAACTCAGAAATTAGTGGAACCAATTTTATATGAAAATAGACTCATAGAGCTTTCCATACATATAAAATACATAAGATTCGGAGTTAAAATGAGTGAGATATGATTTTTCAAAGTGGACTGTTCTCGGATTGGTTTCTGTCTGGGCAGTCTACACTAAAATGTGTATAACTCGAGCTACAAAAATGATTTTTGAGTGAGACCAAGTTTAAATGAAAGCTAAGACATAGAGGAACAAACCCATAAAAGTTTTCTCATATTCCTTCTGAGTAATTATAATGAGAAGTAACAATCCACTGTACCGGGAGTGAACTTAGAAACTGAACAGTCAGAATAAAATATGCATAACTCAAGCTACAAAATGAATTTTTAAGTGGGGTTTCTTTTGTGTAAAAATAGACTCAGAGAAGTATACCCACACAAAAATTCGAAATAAAAGAGTAAAAGATGAAATTATGGTGAATTTTCAAAGTTACTGCCCCACTGTAAAAGTAAAACTGGTTATGGTAAAAGTTAAAGAATAAGGAGAAATAAGCTTTAAAACATTAATACCCTTATATTAAGTATTAGAGAACCCTCATAATTCAACTTAAAAAGTGTCAAAAAGGACATTAGACAAAAAGTGGCATTATGCTCAATAAGAGAAGTTTACACAAGAGACAACCACAATTAAAAGCTTGCACCTAATTTATCAAGCTAAGCTCATAAAATGTTGCTTGTGAATATGCCTATGTTTATGTGCAAGCATAATGTTATGATAATGATCATGATGATATGATGATGATATGATAATGATGATATGATATGATGCTTGATGATACTATGATGTTGGTTTCTCTGTTTGGCAAAATTTTGGGAAGCTTCGGTTTAGCCGTTATGCTGCCGAAATTTTGTAAGAATTATGGACTTAGAAATATTTTGCATCATAATGCTTAAATAAGAAGGAGTTTAATTCAAGTAAATGATCCTTCAAAAGAGAAGGTAACCTAATTTAAGCTCCCCTCACCCACGACTCACATGAGGCATGGCATGACCCAGCTAGTGTGAGTATAGGGGATAGGTCTTACATGAGGCATGGCATGACCCAGCTAGTGTAAGTACCGAAATTCTATGGTGGCGACGGCCACGGTATGAGCTCATTACCACTTATGTTTAGTGGGTGAAAAGATAAAGTCAAGTTAAGAAAAGAAAAGGGACTTCGGTCCAAATCCCTAGAAAGGGGAGAAGTCAAGAGAATTTCATAGCTTGGATATGCATGTTTCATGTAAATATGATTGTGTTCATGTGTATTATGAGGTAAATGATTAGAGAGTATGTAAAATTAAATCCGCTTCGGATATTCATGTTTTCGAAAAACCAAGAATTGAACCCTATGCATGCTCACTATTTTCATTAATAAAACCGAAGTGGCTGGGACGATGACGATGACACTTTCGTGTCGGGTTCGAGTCCTACTGAGAAATCTTATTTCTCACCCTAGCTGTTTTTCCGTCTCGTCACCAGATACTCATGGCACGCCCCGTGGCATGGAGCATGGAGCCTCCCCACCATGAGTGGGCCTATGATGAGGACGCCCACGCTATCGTGGCCACGACCACCACGATAATTCGCACGTATTTCTACCCGGGTCGAGTTTTTGAGCAGGAGGAGCCGGAGGTCCCGCCAGCCCCCGCAGACATCTCATCGGCTCTCCTTGGATAGCTCTTAGGTCCTTGGGACTTTTCGCCTGAGCCGTTGCCCGACATCGAGATGGAGCCGATGTCGCCGGATTTACCCGTAGCCGAGCCCGAGCCATTACCAGAGGTCCCGGTAATCGAGGTGAGTTCGACGGCCACCCCTAGAGCCGCAGCAGCTTCATCGCCGCTCCCTGTGTATCACCGCGCCGCGTCTGAGGAGGATTCCTCCGAGGCCCGTTCTTCTGTGGCCAGCTACACCCCTGGTCGTCGCATTCGTCGCGTCGACGTGAGTAGCCGGCGCCCTCATATTATCCGCACTCCCTTCATTCCCCGAGGCCGAGGAGCTAAGGGGACCAGGCATTCGAGGACTTGAGCCCACTTGATCGAAGGCATGGAAAAAGGCAGAGAGGCCAGCAGACATCCGCATGGGTCTATTTTTATCTTGTGTTCCTTATCTGTTGTATTTCATTCTGTATCAAACTTATGTATCTTTGACTTAGGGGTCATGGCATGACCATGAGCTCCCTTTTTATGTATTTGTTGGATATTATGAGATTAATTATAATTATGTGGTTGTAGTACTAATGTGAATGTATGGTATTTTGATTTATCTCTGTTCCTTTAATTTATACTGAAATCTTTGCGATACGCTCGTTTGTCTCTATCTTCTCGCGCAAGGCTTTACTTTCCAAAAGTGACGACGTATTTTAAAGAAAAAGAAAAAAAAATTTTACTGTATTTTCCGCGTAATTTAATTTCAAGTGCAGTTTAGTTTTCCACGAGCATAAGTAACAACTAATAAAACGCCGTAATACGACTTAAGCGTAGTATGGGTTTATTAGGGTGTTACACTGGGAGCAAACGGGACCATATCTAACTCTGAAATTTTTATGGGATGTTCTCCTATGTGTAAGCTTTCTAACAAAGTTAGTTTCACTCAATTCCAAGTTATATAGGGCAAGTTTTGCTCTGAACAACCTAGTCTACCCAGAATCAAACTCAAAAAACCTAGGTCAAACTTCAAAAATTCATATCTCTCTCAATACTAATCCAATGCCTTATATTATATATGTATAGAAAGCCCTGAATGTATAGTTTCACATAAAAATAATTTCATCAAATGTAAACAGCTGTAGGCAGATCCGTACACTCCGCCGTACGGATTGCCGTAGGTTATCCTAGGTTTTCATATTCTAGTTTGCTCTCTATCTTATGTTCCATGCAAGATTCAATCCTAATCCAACCCAATACTGCTAAACCACCCAAGAACACTTACATAATCTAAATTAAATATCAAATACATGCATACAATTAAATGAATTAATAGCCGCTAGTCACAAGAAATCCATAAAAAAGTGTGGAATCCTACCTAGTTTCAAGCTTGAGTTAATAGAAAACCAAGTCTTGAAGTGAAGGAAGTTGATGAAGGATGAAGATGTGAGAAGAATGGAGGGAGATGATGAACAAAAGGAGAAAGAGAGCTCAGCCTTCATGCATCGAAAATATTGAGGGAGGAAGTGGGGTTATGTGGGTTTAAGTCATAAATATAATAATGACTTGAAGTTGTTGGCATGGGTGGTGGAGACAAAGCCAAATCTCCCCTCCTCTTTGACTGCATGTAGCTCTAGCAAATGAGAAGGAAGTGGCAAATTTTTGGCCACTCAACCTAGGGTTTTCAGTGTATAATTCTATTGATTTGGTTCTAGCAATATAAAATACCGAATATTTGCTGATTTCCTTTAAATCGACAAAACATTACTAAATTACTTTGTAAAATTTTCTGCATATCTATTTTAATTTTGTTCCTAATCTTAATCTCTTTAATTAACATCTAATTAACTTCTAATTATACTTTAATTACTTTCTAATTAACCTTACCTAATCAATAAAATTGAATAAATCAATTAATAGCATAGATTAAACGCTTCGCAATTTTAGAGCCTTTTTGTTTTCTATTTTCCATAGCTAATGGCATATCCGTAATTTTGAGCAAGTTCAGGGGCACCCCGTGTTATTTCACACCAGACTACCTCCATGGCCCAATCGGCAAAGATTTAAACTTCTACGGTTTCACCACGTGATTCTGCTCTACTAAAAACCCTATTCTGCTGATTTTATTTATTTAGGGACATAAATGTCATTTTCTAAAAAATTTAGGGGTAATTATGGAAAAAAAATCTTTAAGGGTTCAACATGTAATTACTAAAAGTTCTGGACAAGGCTGCAGTTACTAAAAGTTTACATAGGAGCAATTTTTCTTAATTAGATGCATCTTTTTAATGAAGCAAAATAATTTAATCCACAATGCTAATTAGAAGTACCATTTCTTCGGGATGTTACATTGAACATTTTGTACTATCCAAGATCATTCAATAGTGCTTCTTTCTCAACCTTCTGAATGACCAGAAAGTTACATATAGTAACTTCTAAACTGAAAAATCTTCTCTTTTGCTTTGTCTTAGCTAATATTCTCATATTGAGAAGTTAGAGAAGTCACACACATTGCATCTAAGTACTTATACTCTTTTGAGAGATTTAGTGCGAGTGTATCAAACACAAACCTCAAAAATCTGTTGACGGTAACCTGACCTGTTAGTGGTTTTTGTGAGCTTGGAGAGGGTTAAGAAAACTACTTGGTTGTAAAAGCATGGAGAAGCTTGGAAAAACAATACTTAGTTTATAAACATCTCAACAAAGTATTAGGGATTGGACATAGATAATGGTTAGTCGAACTAGTACAAAAATTCTCTATGTGATCAGTCTATCCCTTCTACTTTTTAATATTGTTGTCCGTTAAGTTTCTGATTCTATGTTCAATTTTATTCACTACATAATAAAATATTTGTGCAACAACTAACTTTCTTTCTAACTCAATCACTTCCGCATTCCAAGTCTAAGATGTGAGAAAGTTATTTTAAAAAGTTTTTCAAGAACCAAAATTTAATTTGAAGCATGATTCAAACCCCCCCCATTCCTATGCTACCTCATCCTACAAGGAGCATTTTGTTGAGCGCCTTCCTTGCAAGCCTACTGACTGAGCTTGACATAAAGCCAAGTTATCTGATGACAAAGAACCCACAATCTTTATTATCTACGATGTTTTCTTTTCCATTCTGGGTGTTAGGCTCCCCTTTACCATATTCGAGGTCGAATGTTTAGATTTCATTAATGTAGTTCCGACCCAACTTCACCCTAATAGGTGGGCTTTTATCCGAGCTTTAAAGATCTTAATGGAGATGCTGGATGCCATTATTAGGGTTTTGTTTTCTTCATTGCAAGTAAAGGATGTTTAAAAGGGGAAATGGGTTTCCCTAAGTAGTCAGCCAAGAAGAAAGATTTTTTATCTTTTCATCTCCAATTTTAAGGGTTTCAAGTACCAATTCTTTAAGGTTTGGGCTTCCGGGCCTGAGTACTTCTTCTTTTTAGATGAGAAGGGACATGCCAATTTCCCTTTTACTAAAATAGGTACCCGAGGAGGGTTCTTAACATAGATTTCCATAGTTTTTCCCAATATGAGCAAGTTATCCTTGACTTTTTTGTCGAGCATTTGTCGAGTCAAAAGAAGGTTCTGTCCTACATCGATATGTTGAAGTAGGACACTAATTGGGCCAAGGTGCTCAAACACCTCAGTAAGTTTCTTGGCGATTTTCTTTTCATCGTTCTCTTTATTACAACTATTTTCCTAAATTTATTTCCTTGGTTTCTTTGCTTTTGCAGCAAAAATGGCCCCCAAACTTTCCAAGGGTTCCTTCCAAGCTTGTAGCACCCTCCACCATATAAGCAATGCTTGAGGCAAGGAATTATATATAGAGGTTGCTACGATGCTATGGAGTCTTATAACTTGATAAAAATATAATATATGTGGCCCTGACAATATCATATTTTATTACTAAATAAGGATTTACAATTCCAAGTATTTGAAAAATATATCTATAATTTAAAAATACATCACTATGCAAGACGTAATATTCAACTCAAGTGTAAAGTGAGTTGTTTTCTCTCTCTCTATTGTCATCGACTTGTTTCCGGTCCAAGATATTTAATGCATTGGCGTTACAGAGTGGTCCTTGGGCATTTCTCAAGATTTATTTCTTTGCCATGTCCAATATCCAGCCTACATATTATAAAGCACAAATTAATCATCCACATCGAAGCTTCTCTTTTACCACTTTCATGATCATTATTACAATTTAAAAAGAAATAGATATCTAAGAACAAGAGTCTACCCGTCGAAGAACGGCTCACTTGAGAGCCATCTTTGAAGAGTGCTAAGTATGAGAGAGAGAGAGATCAAGAGTGAGCCTTGCCTGGGGAGACGACTTGCGCACAGATCGGAGAAGAAGGAGATGAGCAGAGCCGCCACAAGCCGAAAAAACGTGACCGGAGATGGTGGTGGAAGCAACGAGCTCATCTTCATCTCGCAGTGTTTCTGGTGCTGTATTAATTGGGATTATGTTTTATAAAATTAAAATAGGTAAAATAGTCTTTTTAAATATTTAAAATTAAAATCAATTCAAATCTTATCGAATTTTAGCAAAAATGATAGAATTTTAAAATAAAAAAAGTAAAATTTTATTAAATTTGAAAAATAAATTTCTTTTTCATTTTTTTAATTTTAAATACATAATTTAATTTATAAATCAAATTATTTTCATTCTTTTTTCCATTTCAAACACATTCTTGGCGTTGGACTTAAGTAATCCACATTCTGTAGATTGTAGAAGACCCAAAGCTCTACTACGATTTGAAACATGTTCTTTGTATTGGAATATTTATGGGAACATACAAACAAGTAATGAGAATCTGAGATTTTTAGTAGGTACACTTAATCCACTAAGCATACAAGTGTCATCGTAAGTATTCCAGTTGCTTCGATTTATTATGAAAAGGTGGACAAACACATATAGGTTCAATTTTTAATTTGAAAGCAAATTTTTCGAAGTGGGTTACTTTTAGCAATCACTTGGCACTATCTAGAATAGGTGTAACATCCGTTTTCCGAGCTCCAACTTAGCCAGGGTGATTAATTCCGATTTCCGATTTCGTCTTTGAAAATGGACAGAAGGGGTTATTTACGAGTTCCGAGTTCATTCATGTCATAACGATTTCCGATTTCATCCTATTCCCGACTTCACGTCTCAAGTCATAGGCCCGATTTCCGATCTCATACTATTGGAGTTCCCGATATCCGACTTATGTTTCAAGGAAAATATACACGGTTCGGATCTCATCAAACACACTGTATGTAAATTACCGACTTCCGGTTTCGTCTAAGTTTGATTGTTCCTGATTTTCGACTTCGTAATAAGAGGCTTCAGAGTTCCAATATCCGACTTGATGAGGTTCCGATTTCCGATATCATACATCCGACCTCAGAAGTAATAGTTTAACACCATGGTACAAGTACCGAACTCCGAGTTTGATAACGAGTTTCGATATCCGAGTATACATCCATCATTGACATTCCCGAGTTCAAATAGGGAATTCCGAGGTTATATGATTGTCAGCTGCATGACTTCCGATATCCGACCTTGATTCAAAGTATCAGAACAAACAAGATTTCCTCAAGTCACCAACAACATGGTATGAGTTCCGACGTCTAGTTTCAGCTTCAAGCACTGTAAAAAGGGTCACGAGTTCCGACTTCAAGTAATATAGGTACGAGTTCCGATTTTAGGTAGAGCGGAAGCGTATCCTAGTTTTTGGACGACGTGGAGAGCAAGTTGGCCACAAAAGCAGGTGACATGGCCAAACTTCAATCACAAAACTTCAACCAATTAACGCTCACAATTCCAACTACCCCTATCTATTTAAGTCAGACCCTTCCCCTCATTTTTGGCTGATCTATGCCACTCTCCCTCTTCCTCTGGTTCCAACCTCCTCCTCCCCTTCTCTCAATCAACTCCATCATTCCTCCAAGCTTAGCAAGGTTCTAACACTCCAAGTTTCAGCACTTAGCTCAAGTCATACTCCAAAGAGGTAGGATTCAATCTCTAATCTTGATTTCTCTAAACTGAGGATGCATGAAAGATTACTCTTTGATGATTGTTTGATGATATATGTGATGTATATGATGTATTATGATGGATTATGCTGGGTATGATTGAATTCATAGGAGATTTTGAGTTAGAATTATGATTAGAAGGAGAAAATTAGAAGAAATGGATGGGTTGGGATGCCACCTGAGTGAGAATTCCACGGCAGTCCGTACAACAGAGTGTACGGCACCGCTTACAATCGGTCAAATCCGATGAAACCATTTTTAGATGAAAGTAGACATCCCAGGCTTTCCATACATATATCATATAAGGTCATTGGATTAGTATTGAGAGAGATATGAATTTTTGAAGTTTGAACTAGGGTTCAGGACTTTCATCCAGGCAGGGTGACATGAGGAGGGTATAACTCACCCTATACAACTCCAAATCGAGTGAAACCAATTTTGTTAGAAAGCTTAGACATAGGGGAACATCTCAATATAATATTCCGAGTTTGTTATGGTCCCAATTGTTCCCAGTAATTCGAGGAAGTTACTCTATGTCCAAATCGAGCCAAAATAGGGTAGTTTAGGAAGGTCGACTTCCAGGACTTATAACTCGAGGTATACTTAAGCAAATGGAATGCAACTTGTGGCAAATGAAAGGTTGTCCTGTTAGCTTCAATATGAGACCTATTTCGGGTGATTTGAGCTTAGTTTCGATTTTTAGTGAATTTATACCTCTAAGAGTGTAATTCGGGCTAGTGGCTGACAAGCTGAGGTAAAAGTTGAATATCTTGAGTTTTATGAATCAAAATGATATGGGACCAAAGAGGTTAGAAAGTAGACATATAGAGGTACGACATATCCAAATTTCAGATTTAAATGAGTTGAATAGAAATAAAGGTGGATTATACAAGATTCGGGCAGAACCGAATAGAATTGGCAGGATGGCCAAAATGATAATTTTACAAATGTTAGTGAAACCTATAAAGTTTGAGTTGAGGATTGCCAGTTTGACATTGATATATATGTGTTAAGTTGATTTATGTTGCTATGACTGAACTGTCTGTGAGAGCTGGCACTATTCATGGGGAAACGGACCTGATCCGTTATGCTGCCGGATTTACGGCAGAAGTCTAAGAAGCTATGAATGTTTAGATGTAAGGATGAATTTTAAAATGATATGAGTTATCAAGGAAGAATTAGACTATGAATGGGTATATAGAAACCCTATATTTGAGGATGACATAAGTATGATAAGAGATATATGAGAATAAACTATGAAGCATATATGCAAGAATGACACAAGTACGACATGAGACATGTGAGAATAAATTATGAAACATGTATATATGAGTACATCCCGCATGTTTATGCTGGATTATGCATGAGAATGAAAGAATGTAAATGTATTGAATGTGGGTCCCTTCACTCGGAGGCAGTTAATTGAGGTCCGTCCCTGTGAAGGCAGTTAAATGATAAAGACATGGGTCCTTTCACCTGGAGGCAGTTGCACATTGAATCCCTCCTTGTGAAGGCAGCTAAAGACTTGGGTCCCTCTATGTTGGAGGCAGTTGCACATTGGGTCCCTCCAACCTAGAGGTAGTGGGTCCCCTTGCGGGTGAGTCGATATGACGACGGTCACGAGTGAAGCTGACGAGCTCACTCCAAGGCCAGGCTACCCAAGGGCAGTAATAGCACCCTAGGGACGGCGATATGTAACGCCTAGGTGTGCCAAGTAAAAGCTAAAGATTAAAGACTAAAGACTAGAGATTAAAGCTTAAGCAGGCACCCCACTCACATGAGGCATGGCATCGACCCAGCTAGTGTGAGTATCGGGGACAGAACTTACATGAGGCATGGCATGACCCAGCTAGTGTAAGTACCAAAGAGAGATCCCACATTCCTAAGGAATGTGACATGGCGATCACGCTCTGATGGGGTATGACATGGCGATCATACTCTAGAATGTGGCACGTAAAGATTTTATGATGAAAAGAGAGATAAAGAAAGAAAAGCAAGTTCTATGTCTATGCATAAATTTAACATACAAGATAAGTTATGTGCAGATGTTATGTTCTCAGCATATTGATGCCATATGGGCATCATCTTAATATGATGTAGCTCCAGTAAAGTATATGTCGAAGTTAGACCTCTAGTACATTGATGCTATCGTACTTATTGTATTTCAGTTATTAGTCCCAATATGATTCATGACATGAATTTTTATGGATTCTCTCAAATGCCAAGTGTATGATTAAAATGAACTTTGCTTCGGATAAGACATGCTTTTTCGAAACGTAAAATTAAACAGTTGTGCAGCATGTTCACCTTTTTCATAACAAGCCGAAGCAAACTGGAGATGACAACGATGACAGTACATGTGTATTATAGAGAATCCTACTGAGAGTTTATAATTTTCACTCCTATTTCCGTGTTGTCTCCAGAAAGTTCAAGAGGTATCAGAGTAGCGCAGCAGAAGTTGCTATCAGATAAGGTCCGTTCAGGTAACCGTAACAACTCCAGGGTGTGGTACTATGACTTAAGCATAGTACTGTACTTAGGAGGGTGTTACAATAGGCACAAGAGTAGTAATAATAAAATTTCTTATCATAATATTGGTAGCTATGTAGCACAATAATATAGTGGAATATGCATATGTAGAAGCACATAAACTAAATCATGCAAATGCACTTGTCTTTGCTTGTCTTTCTTTAGCTTTCTTTAATCTTTACTGTAACATCCTCAATTTCTTGTCGTGCTAAATCACCTCAGTAACCCTGAGTGATTAGGCACTTAATGAGAAATTATGAGATTAAGGCGTAATTAAGGGGTTAACGAAGAGTTTATATGTTAAATCAGATGAGAAAAGTCAAGAGAATACTTAATCGAGATTAGATAATCTCTAATTAAGCAAGTCAGAGCCTTTATAGCTTAGTTAAGCACTAATCTCCCTTACTTAGCTTAATCGAGTTTAATTAAGGTTAATTGAGCTTAATCACAAGATTAATTTTTGTTAATCATGTTCTTATGTGTTAATCACTAATCCTTGCTTAATCATGTTAATTAAATTGCAAGAGCACTTAATCACATGATTAAATTCAAATTTAGTCAACTAGACAATAAAGCATTGATGACATCACTAAAGTGAAAAAATAGAAGACAATATTGCTTTATGTAAGAAAAGCATTAGGTCTTGTCTAAAGTAAATCCTTTAATTAACCATTTTGTTCCATTAATTACAACAAATTAAAGAAAATATCCTCCCTATGCCCACATAAAGGCTACACCTCCCCTCCCCTCCCCCTTCATGCATATTCACTTTCATTTTGTGACTCTTCACTCTCTCTCTAAGTCTCTCAAATCCTCTCACTTCTCTCTACATCCTTTCTTCATCTTCATCATTCTCCACTTCCATAACTAAACCTTCTTCACTTAGCCCTTCAATGACCTCATCTTTGGGTCTTTGGAGACAAGATCTAAACACTACAACCTCTGTAACACCCAAATAAGCCCATACTACATTTAAGTCGTATTACGGCATTTTATTAGTTGTTACTTATGCTCGTGGAAAACTAAACTGCATTTATAAATTAAGTTATCCGAAAAATACGGTAAATTTTTTTTTTGAAATACATCGTCGCTTTACAGCGTTTTGAAAAATAAAGCCTTGAGCGAGAAGATAGATATAAATGAGTGTGTCGCATAAATTTAAGTCATAAAATAAGGGAACAATGGATAAATAGAAATATAATGCATTCACCTTACTCAAACAACCATACATAAAGTCTCATAATATTCAACAATACATGAAAAGGAAACTCATGGTCATGCCATGGCCCCAAAATATCAAGCATAAGCAAATATGACAAAGTTCATCACAAAATGAAATACATAAGATAAGGAGCAATAATAAAATAGGCCCAAATAGACACGTTCTGGTTCCAAATAGACACAGGTCCTCGAGTGCTTGGTTCCCCTCGCTCCTTAACCTCGGGGAACGTGAGGAGTACGGATGATACGAGGGTGCCTACTGATCACCTCAATGCGACGAACACGACGACCCAGAGTACAGCTGGCTACCGAAGAATGTTCCTCAGAGGGATCCTCCTCAGACATAACGGGGTGATACTCAGGGAGTGGCGGCGAAGCAGCTACGGCCCTCAGAGTGGCCGTGGAACTCACGTCGACCACGAGAATCACAGACTGTGCCATGGGCTCGGCTGCGGACAGGTCTGGAGACATCGGCTCTATCTCAACGTCCGACAAGGGCTTGGGGGGAAATCCCAAGGACCCAATGGCTGTCCAAGGTATGCTGAAGAAATGTCTACTGGGGCTGGCGGAATATCTGGCTCCTCTCCCTCATGTATATGACCCAGGTAAAAGTAGGTGCGAACTACCGTGGTGGTTGTAGCCACAATAGCCTGGGTATCAGCATTGTAGGTCCACTCATGGTGGGGAGGGTCCATGCTCCACTCCACCGGATGAGCCATAGGTATCTGGTGACGAAACGAAAAATAACTAGAGTGAGAAATAAGATTTCTCAGTAGGACTCGAACCTAACACGAAAGTGTCATCGTCATCATCCCAGCCACTTCGGTTTTATAAATGAAAATAGTGAGCATTCATAAGGTTCAATTCTTAGATTTCGAAAATATAAGTATCCGAAGCAGATTCAACTTTGAGTATGTATTCTCATTATAATAACAACATCATGGTATACATAGGAGCTTATATGACAATTCGTATCATGCATGAACATCTTGAGAGTTTCATTCTTTACTTGGGTCGAACCGAAGTCCCTTTCTTTTCTTCACTTAACCTTTATCTTAGATCTTTTTCTTTTCACCCACTAAACATAAGTGGTAATGAACTCATACCGTGGCCGTCGCTACTATAACTTTTCGGTACTTACACTAGCTAGGTCATGCCATACCTTATGTAAGCCTTATCCCCTATACTCACACTAGCTGGGTCTATGCCATGCCTCATGTGAGTCGTGGGTGAGGGGAGCTTCTTATTACGGGTCACCTTCCCTTTTGAAAGATCACACCCTTAGTTTAATCTCTTCTTATTAAGGCTTATGATGCAAAATTATTCTAAGTCCACAATTTTTACAGAATTTCGGCAGCATAACAGCTAGACTGAAGCTTCCCAAGATTTTTGCCAAATAGAGAGTCCAATCACAAGACATCATCATATGTATTAATCAACATCACATGCAACATAATCATTGTCATCATAATCATACCATCATCATATCATCATATTATCATATTGCACATAGACACAGATATGCCACATTAAAGTGTTATAAGCTTAGCTTAGTAACTTAGGTGCAAGCTTTTTAATTTGATTGGCATCTCGTTTGGTTCTTTCACTAATTATAGGGCAAGTACCGCCTATCACTTCTTTTAAACCTTCTTAAGTTGAATTATGAAGTTTCCATTACCTTAAATTAAGAGTCTTAGTGTGCTTAAGTGAGATTATCATTAGTGCTAGAAATTTTATATTAACCAATTTTTACTTTTACTGCAGGGCAGTAATTTTAAAAATTCACCATAAATTATTATTTATATTTTTAACTTGATTTTGGTAAGGTTTTACTTTTCTGAGTCTATTTTCAAATGAAATAAGTTCCACTCAAAAATTCCTTCTGTAGCCTGAGTTATACACTTTTTGCTCAGACTGCTCAGACTTGAAAGTTCATCTCGGGTCAGTGGCTTGTCAACTCCACTGGGAGTTCCTCACATGGAATTTGAAAAAACGGTTTTATGGGGGTGTTCTCTTATGTCTTGGCTTTCAGAAAAACTTGGTCCCACTCAAAAATGTTTTGTATAACTCGAGTTATGCATGTTTTAGTGTTGATTGCCCAGACATAAACACATCTGGAGACAGCCTACTTCAAAAATTCATATCTCCCACATTTCAAAGCCAAAGTTCACGTATTTTATATGTATGAAAAGCTCTCTAAGTCTAATTTTATAAAAAATTAGTTTCATCACATTTTGAGTTTTGTAGAATGAGTTATATAGTACACATTACAAACTGCCAGAATTCCAGCTCAACTAGTTTTTATGTTTTCCATTTCAAACTTATGGAGATGTTGCTATCCCACTTCAAATCACCATTTTTATGTTTTATATCAGCATTATATTCAATGTTTTAATCACCAAATCAGTATTTTAGAACAAAAATAAAGTAAGATACATAAAAACTATCATACCACATAATCTCATTTTAAGACAATATTTTCAACAAGGCAAGAAAAGCTCATAGAATAAAATATGGTCATGAGACCTAGAAACAAGTCCTAAAACCACCTAGCTATGAAGAGCTTAGGGGTTCTAGTGCTTGAAAAATACATGAAAAAGAAGGGTTAGAGTCACTACCAAAGAGAGCTTCTTGAAGAATTTGGAGTGTGAAGAAGGTTGGAGAGAGCCTCCCTCCTTGAAAGCTTGGAAATGGAGCTTGTATATGCGTTGTCTTGTTTCTCCAAAGACCAAAAATGGTGGTCCTTGAAGGGATTGTGAGGGTGGTGATAGAAATGAGGTAGGAGGTAGTAAGGAGATTGGAAGAAGAACAAAGAGGGTTGGATGAACAAGAGGGTGGGGATGAGATTTGGAGAGAGGAGAGAGCTTTGTGTCTTGAGAGAGGAAATAAAAAATGAAATGAGGGGGGAGAAAGGAGGTGCCTATGGCGCAAATTGAGGGGGAAGAGTGAAGTGATTTTGCTTCTTACAACAAGCAAGAGAGTAGGGGAAACCTTGGGGCAAAAGAGGGAGCTGTGTTTCCTTTGAGTCTTGGCACTTGGGTAAAGACCATGTAGTGTTTTTCAAGTGGTTAAAGGCATGACCACTCTTGGGATTGGCTTGGGAGAATATGATCACTCCAAGTGTCATAATCTTGATGGAGCGGAGTACATCTCTTGTCTTGACTCAAGGAATATTACTAACATAGATTCTTGATCTAATGGTGCATGATGAGAAGGCAAATGGATGGTTGGATATGGCTCTTGCCTTGACCAAAATTTCAAACAATAATTAAGGGGAAGTTTCTAAATTTTCACAATTGTTAAAATTATCTAAATGCTATTTAATTCAATTGGTTTAATTACACTTTAACACATTTTCATCGAAAATGATTTTCCTCATTCTCTTGTCTTGACTCAAGGAATATTACTAACATAGATTCTTGATCTAATGGTGCATAATGAGAAGGCAAATGGATGGTTGGATATGGCTCTTGCCTTGACCAAAATTTCAAACAATAATTAAGGGAAAGTTTCTAAATTTTCACAATTGTTAAAATTATCTAAATGCTATTTAATTCAATTGGTTTAATTACACTTTAACACATTTTCATCGAAAATGATTTTCCTCATTAATTATGTATAGAGGGTGTGAGGGTTAATTTGCCATGTGTGATTAAGATGTAATGCTTGTTATGCACTTAGTTAATAAGGTTAGGTCACCTTGATTATATGTTCTAAATCATGAATTAACAAGGATTGGGCAATTAGGCTCTTAATTGTAACTTTTAATGCATTATACTTCAATTGTTGAATTTTCTAATTAATCATTGACTTTCAATTATCTTGTTGACTTGCCTTTAATTTACTAAGCCCTTGCTCTCGAGATTAGTCGATTAGTTCTCAATTAATTGCTAACCCCTCTAATTAGCCAGAGACATCGAGTTAATTAGCTTAGATGAAAATGGAGATGTTACAACCTCCATTTTCACAAGATCTCAAGAGCTTCTCCTTCCACCAAGCTAAACCGCCACCATCTTCAAGGAAAGGAACCACCATCATCTTCTTCTTCTTCTCTAGTTTTTGCGCCATTTCTAAGAAAGGTAGTGATCTTCATCTTTTTATTTTGTTTGCTCAAGAAAGCTTGAAGCCTAGTTCTTTTCATGACCAAGATCTTTAAGTGAAAACTTGAGAAGATCCTTCATGCTCCTCATGAGCAAAAGTTTCCATTTTTGGCAAAATATGTTCTTGTTGTTCTTCAAGTGTTCTTGATGTTCCTACTTTTGGAAAAATATGTTCTTGTTGTTCTTCAAGTGTTCTTGATGTTTCTACTTTTGGAAAAATATATTCATGTTCTTCTTCTTGAATGTTCTTGATGTTCTTGATGTTCTTGGTGGTGTCTTGCTTAAAGTTGTTCTTTTTCTTATGATGAGTTTATGATTAGAAAAGTTTCATCTTTACATGCTTTTCATGATTTGATAAGACTATGAACATTCTAAAAGCTTAAAACTTTAAAAAGTTTGCTTCTCGAAGCATAAAAAGTGGCGCAAGTTTAGTGCCTTCATAAATGTCTTATTTTGTTTTGTTTTAAAGACGAGACTACATGTAAAAGCCTAAGCTTTTTGGAATAATAAGCCTTTTTGGGTTGAAAAAAATGATGTTTTGTCACTCTATGTTTCAAAGATTAATCCTTGGAAGCAAGTCCTTTCATAAAGTTTGAAACTTGAAATCAAAAAGGTCACTTTTAGATCATAGAAATGCTAACTTTTATAAAGATCAAGACTTTACAACTTTAGAACTAATGTCTTATATCACTAGTTGATAAAGTAGGAACCTTTTTAATGTAGAGACAACTTTAAATCATAAAGTTGAGACCTTGATGGTCTTAGAATAATTAAAAGAGTCAACTTTCATAAAGAACAAGACTTTTTAGTTAAAAAGCTAGTAACTTGTATCATTATTTCATAAAGATCTAATCTTTAAGGTAAGAGTTTAATCTTAAAGGCGCTTACTTTCATAAAGAATAAAACTTTATAACTACTTTATAAAGAATGATAACTTTTATAATACTTAAGGTAAGATTTTGTTATGTTAGTAATAAAAGCTTGAAACTTTGTAACTTGGTTAAGTTAAAAATTACCCTTGGTGTTTAGTGAACATGGTGTTGTTGGGTTCATGATGTGGTTATGCGTTGTCATGACCCAAGGATTAGAGGGATCTCAAACTCCTTGGGAACAGAAGTATGATTAGGGCCTCTGAGCATACCATGAATCTAGGAATCACTAAGTGCACTATCTCAAGGAAAGGAAACAATCATTTAACTTAATTAAATTGAACAAGTGTTCCATAAGACATGAACTCAAGTAAAGGATAATTTCATATGAGAACTAAGCAACTAAAAGACCACATACATACATCTTAACTATGTAATTCTCTCATGGGTAACCACGAGATATCATGTGATGATTCATAATATTCTTCACAAAGAATGACACAACTATGAACCCCCTTTAGTGTATGAATGTATGATGCCATTCAGCATGATGAATGACAAGTTTGATTGAACTCTGTCTCATGATTGAATGATGAGTATGATGATATGATATAGATATAATGAACTATTGGTTGAAAGTTGATGATTGGCATTTTGGGGAAGCTCCGGTCTAGCCGTTATGATGCCGGATTTCCATCAAAATTATGGACTTAGTCATATCATTGCATGTGTCTAGTCAAAGAAGAACTATGCATGTAAAGTACAATGATAAGAAATGAAAGAATGGGACATGACCCCTCGATCACTTCCGGGAAGTGAGAGACGG
Organism: Pterocarpus macrocarpus; assembly: GCA_031439585.1. Lineage (NCBI taxonomy): Eukaryota > Viridiplantae > Streptophyta > Magnoliopsida > Fabales > Fabaceae > Pterocarpus > Pterocarpus macrocarpus. The sequence goes on along the minus strand of CM062515.1, from coordinate 46,245,386 downwards.
CGATCCACAAGGAACCTCTATAAGGGAGGCAAGGGTGACATGGAGGACCCTCCAACTTAGAAGTAACCAATATTGGCTTAGTCTGATTTGGTTAGTACTGCGTGACGATGGTCACGGAATGAGCTCATGTCCAAAAGCAGTCTATTTCAAAGGAAAGTAAAGAATGTTAAGCACGTGCTAAAAATGAAAGTAAAGTCAAGTATAACCATGGTTAAGTCTATGATGATGCATGTCTGTGCATGTATTTATATTGTCCATTTGCATTATGAATGTTTATTTTATGCTTTAGTATGTTTGTTGAGTTATGATGATGTAGTTATGATGTTAGGTTTAAAAGCAACTCGCTTTGGGGTTTAAGTTTTCAAAATCATTAAAATTGAACTTATATCTATCCACTATTTTTATAATTAAACCCGTAGTGGCTAGGACGATGACAATGACACAATGTTTGTCTAGTCGCGATCCTGCTGAGAAATTTTGTATTTCTCACTCCTATGTTTCCGTGTTGTCTTCAGATGGAGCTGATGGCATCCATGGTAGCACTTTTGATGGTACATGACTGGATAAGACGAGGAGCTACCATGTTTCATCACCTAGCTAAGAAGGATCGAGATAGTAGCATAGTATTTTTATTTTCTTAAGAGCCTTAGTTGGGCAGTTTATGTGTAATTAAGAGCATGTAGAAAGTCATGCTGCTTAATTTGACCTATTACATATGTGATACTTATTAAATGTAATGATGACCTTGATTATCTATGATTACATTCTTGGTTTAATGTATTGTGTTATGTTGCTTCCATTTTGCCATATGTCTTATTACTAACTCAGCGATATGAAGAACAACGTTCATATGTATATCAGTAAGTAAGCGCTTAAAGGCTTAGTTTTCAAGCATAAAGGTTTTACAAGAAAAGAATTATATGCTATTTTCATATATTACGCTAATTTCAAAGATAAGAACTTTCGTTAGATAAGAGTAGCAACTAGTAATGCCATAAAATGACTTAAGCATAGTATGGTATTAGTAGGGTGTTACATTATGGTATCAGAGCAATTCGTCCTTGTAGAGCCTAGGGATGGACTGACTATGCTTCTAAGCATACTCTGTCATGTGTTAGAAATCATGCCATGGATCTTTCCATAAGGGTAAGATATAGAAATTTGGTAGGCATGACTGTCTGGTTGTGAACGTGATTAGCTACTACCACACTTAGCTTGGTATTGAGCCTGATCAACTTAGTATCTTTGTTTGTGTGTCCAGGAACTGATGACTTCCGATAGGCAGGATAGGTTGCGAGGCAAATCTTCCGCCTTAGGTATGGCAAATGTGACGAATATTTCTCTTACACTGATCTCAACTGCGAGGGGACAGATTGCTGTAACTAATCTAGCCTTAGGAGGAATAGCAGGAATTGAGGCTGACCCAGAATACTTGAAGTTTGCTAAGTTTATGAAGACCAACCCACCAGCTTTCCAAGGACACTTCAACTCTAAGGAAGTTGAGGGATGGATCGAGGCACTAGAAGGGACATTCTCTATGTTAGGTTGCATGGGGCTGCAGAAAGCAACATTTGCTACCTACATGCTGGAGGCTGATACTGAAGCTTGGTGGGCCAATGCAAGAAGGATGATCGAGGATTCCTAGACCCCCATTACCTGGGAGGTGTTCAAGGCTGCACTCAACGGTAAGTGCGCCATGCCAAAGAAAGACGCTTCTGGAAGAAGGATAGTTTCTTAATACCAAGGGACTAGGTACAACTCGTACTACAAGAGACAACTGCAATTTGGAAGGGGCACGGGTGGTCAATTACCAAAGCAAATGGTGACTCCTAGGTGCCCCAAGTATGGCAAGAATCATGGAGGAAAACCCTGCCTAGCAGGACAAATGGTTTGTTTCCTATGCGGAAAGCCTGGACATATGGCTAAGGATTGCACTATCAAGCTATTGCCCCATTCCAACAAGCCCCAACACCAAGGAAGGGTCATTGCCCTTAATGCTGAGGAGGCCACTCAGTCCGACGATCTAATCCAAGGTAAGTGCAAGGTCAACGGTAGAACCTTAACTATACTATATGATTTTGGAGCTACACACTCCTTTATTTCTTATGATAGTGTAGATAGATTAAGATTGTTTGTGTCTGAATTGCCTTACATGTTGATTGTTTCTACTCCTGCTGGTAAACCAGTTAAGACTTGTTGTTGTTGTTTGAATTGTGGATTTCAAATTGATGGTAGGTCTTTCATAGCAAATTTGATTTGTTTGCCTTTGTCTGGTTTGGATTTGATTCTAGGCATGGATTGGCTCTCTGCTAACCATGCTATGATAAATTGTTCTAAGAAATCTATTGTTCTTCCTTCTATACCTGTTAAGCCTGTTGAACCTGTTAGTTTGTTTTTGAATTATGTTAAGATAGGAAGTAGTGAGTCTAGTAATCGGGGATATGTTCTCCTTATGGCAAGTAAAGTGGAACTCAAGCAGGTATTGGAAGAGTTGTTGGAAAAGAAGTTTGTAAGACCTAGTGCCTCACCTTGGGGAGCCCTAGTGTTGTTTGTGAAAAAGAAAGATGGAAGCATGAGGCTATGTGTGGACTATAGGCAGTTGAACAAGGTGACTATTAAGAACAAGTACCTTTCGCCTAGGATAGATGACCTCATGGACCAACTATGAGGTGCAGCTGTGTTCTCTAAGATTGATCTGAGATTCGAATATCACCAGATAAGGGTGAAATAGGAGGATATACCCAAGACAGCTTTTAGGACAAGGTATGGGCATTACGAGTTCACGATGATGTCGTTTGAATTGACTAATGCCCCTGCTGTTTTCATGGATTATATGAACAGAATCTTTAGACCATACTTGGATAAGTTTGTAGTTGTTTTCATAGATGATATTCTCATATATTCGAGAACAAAGGAGGAACACGAAGAGCATTTGAGAGTTGTGTTGGGAATCTTGAGGGAAAAGAAGCTTTATGCTAAGTCATCTAATTGTCAATTCTAGATGGAGGAAGTAAAGTTCTTAGGACATGTGGTGTCACAAGGAGGTATCGCCATGGATCCAAGTAAGATTGAGGCTGTGATGAATTGGGAGAGACCAACCTCAGTAACGGAGATAAGGAGTTTCTTGGGTTTAGCCGGTTACTATCGTAGGTTTATAAAAGGATTTTCCCAGATATCCTTGCCCTTAACCAAGTTAACAAGGAAGAATGCCCCTTTTGTGTGGACCATGGATTGTGAGAAAAGCTTTCAAGAGCTGAAGAGAAAGTTAACCTCAACCCCAGTATTAGTTTTGCCTGACCCAAGTGGACCATTTGAGGTTTATTGTGATGTCTCTAGGAGAGGTTTAAGTTGTGTCTTGATGCAGAACCGGAACATGGTGGCATATGCCTCTAGGCAATTGAAGCCTCACAAAGTAAATTACCCAACCCATGACTTGGAGTTAGTGGCTGTAGTGTTTGCCCTGAAGATATTGAGGCATTATCTATATGGTGTGAAGCTTGAAGTGTTTTCTGATCATAAGAGTTTGAAGTATCTCTTTGATCAAAAATAGCTGAATATGAGGCAAAGGAGATGGATGGAGTTTTTAAAAAATTATGAGTTTGGGTTGAGCTATCATCCTGGGAAGGCCAATGTGGTGGCCGACGCTCTAAGTAGGAAGTCTTTGCATGCGTCATGGATGCTGGTCAAGGAGGATGAGCTGGTAAGGAGTTTTAGAGACCTTAACCTCGGAGTAGTGTTAACCCCCCATAGTTTAAGATTGAATTAGCTTAGGGTAACGAGCGATTTCAAGAGTCAAATTGCTCAAGCCCAAAGTGAGGAAGAGAATTTCCTGGAAACCCTGGCATTGGTGGAAGAAGGAAAGTTGAAGGGTTTTGCTCGAGGTACAGATGGACTGTGGAGATTCAAAGGAAGAGTCTGTGTGTCCGCAAGTGGTGACCTTCGAAGAAGGATTTTGGAGGAGGCTCACAAGAGCCATTTCACCATACACCCTGGTGTGACAAAGATGTACCAAGATGTTTTGGTGGCCGGGATTGAAAAGGGACATTGCAGAATTGGTAAGCAAGTGTTTAGTCAACCAAAAGGTGAAGATCGAACACCAAAAGCCCTCTGGTATGTTGCAACCATTGGAGATCCCAGAATGGAAATGGGAAAGCATCTTTATGGACTTCATGATGGGGCAAGCTGGTTTTGATGCAATATGGGTGATTGTTGACAGATTAAATAAGTCTGCTCACTTTCTGCCCATTCAAGCTACTTACCCTTTGGAAAAGTTAGTCCAGCTGTATGTTCAGGAGATAGTAAGGTTGCATGTTGTGCCTTCAACCATAATCTCAAATAGAGACCAGAGGTTTACCTCTAGATTCTGGGGAGCCTTGTAAGAGGCATTTGGGATGAGACTTTGCCTAAGTACAGCTTATCACCCTTAGACGGATGGACAGTCAGAGAGGACTATCCAAACTTTAGAGGACAAGTTGAGAGCCTGTATGTTGGACAATAGAGGAAGTAGGGATAGATACTTACCTTTGATTGAATTTGCGTATAATAATAGTTATCATGTAAGTATTGGTATGGCATACTTTGAAGCTTTCTATGGATGGAAGTGTCAATCCCCCATGTATTGGTTTGAACCAGGTGAGCAAAGCCTATTAGGACCTAATCTTGTGAGGCAGACCACAAAGCAAGTCAGAAGATTAGGGATAGGATCCTTACAGCCCTAAGTCATCAAAAGAGTTATGTGGATAAGAAGAGAAAGCCTCTAGAGTTCCAAGAAAGAGAACATGCATTTCTGAAAATCACTCCTACAACTGGTATAGGTAGAGCCATGAAGGTCAAAAAGTTAAGCCCCTGTTTTCTTGGCCCCTTTCAAATTCTCAAATGTGTTGGATCAGTTGTCTATCAAATGGCCTTGCCTGCAAATTTGTCAAACCTTTATGATGTCTTTCACGTGTCTCAATTGAGAAAATATCATTCCGATCCTAGTCATCTACTTGAACCCGAAAGTGTACAGTTAAGGGAAGACCTAACCTTCAATCTGCCGCCGTCTTGGATCGTGGATCGTGGGGTAAAATAGCTGAGGAATAAGACGGTACCCTTGGTTAAGGTGGCTTGGGGCAGAGGAAACATGGAAGAGTATACGTGGGAGCTAGAGTTCGAGATGACGAGCGAGTATCCATAATTGTTTACAGGTATCGAATTTTAAGGGTAAAATTCTTTTTAAAGGTGAAGAGAAATGTAACATTCTCAATCTCTTGTCGTGCTAAATTACCTCAGTAACCCTGAGTAATTAGGCACTTAATGAGAAATTATGAGATTAAGGCGTAATTAAGGGGTTAACAAAGAGTTTATGAGTTAACTCAGATGAGAAAAGTCAAGAGAATGCTTAATTACGATTAGATAATCTCTAATTAAGCAAGTCAGAGCCTTTATAGCTTAGTTAAGCACTAATCGCTCTTAATTAGCTTAATCGAGTTTAATTAAGGTTAATTAAGGTTAATCACAAGATTAATTTTTGTTAATCATGTTCTTGTGTGTTAATCACTAATCCTTGTTTGATCATGTTAATTAAATTGCAAGAGCACTTAATCACATGATTAAATTCAAATTTAATCAACTAGAAATAAAGCATTGGTGACAACACTAAAGTGAAAAAGTAGAAGACAATATTGCTTTATGTAAGAAAAGCATTAGGTCTTGTCTAAAGTAAACCCTTTAATTAACCATTTTGTTCTGTTAATTACAACAAATTAAAGAAAATATCCTCCCCATGGCCACATGAAGGCTACGGCCTCCCCTCCCCGCTCATGCATATTCATTTTCATTTTGTGACTCTTCACTCTCTCTTTAAGTCTCTCAAATCGTCTCACTTCTCTCTACATCCTTTCTTCTTCTTCTTCATCTTCTTCATCATTCTCCACCTCCATAACCAAACCTTCTTCACTTAGCCCTTAGAGGACCTCATCTTTGGGTCTTTGGAGACAAGATCTAAACACTACAACCTCCATTTTCACAAGATCTCAAGAGCTTCTCCTTCGACCAAGCCAAACCGCCACCATCTTCAAGGAAAGGAACCACCATCATCTTCTTCTTCTTCTCTAGTTTTTGCGCTATTTCTAAGAAAAGTAGTGATCTTCAACTTTTTATTTTGTTTGCTCAAGAAAGCTTGAAGCCTAGTTCTTTTCATGACCAAGATCTTTAAGTGAAAACTTGAGAAGATCCTTCATGCTCCTCATGAGCAAAAGTTTCCATTTTTGGCAAAATATGTTCTTGTTGTTCTTCAAGTGTTCTTGATTTTTCTACTTTTGGAAAAATATGTTATGTTTGTACTTTTGGAAAAATATATTCATGTTCTTCTTCTTGAATGTTCTTGATGTTCTTGGTGGTGTCTTGCTTAAAGTTGTTCTTTTTCTTATGATGAGTTTATGATTAGAAAAGTTTCATCTTTACATGCTTTTCATGATTTGATAAGACTATGAACATTCTAAAAGCTTAAAACTTTAAAAAGTTTGCTTCTTGAAGCATAAAAAGTGGCGCAAGTTTAGTGCCTTCATAAAAGTCTTATTTTGTTTTGTTTTGAAGGCAAGACTATATGTAAAAGTCTAACCTTTTTGGAATAATAAGCCTTTTTGAGTTTAAAAAAATGATGTCTTGTCACTTTATGCTTCAAAGATTGTTTCAAATGATGTCTCCCCATCATCCCATTTGTCCCCTTAATCACAAATTAACACAAGATGACACAAAATTAAGCAAAATATGTCACTCTTCTCCCTTTATGTTGGACGCCACTTTCAAGCGCACACACACACACACACTCATATTTTCATTTTCACTTATCATATTCTCTCTCTTCAAAGCCAAATCCTCCAACTTCTCTCTAAAACTCTCTTCATCTTCTTTTTCCTTTCTCCACCACCACCACCCAAAACCACTCACTTAGCCCTTCAAAGACCTCATCTTTGGGTCTTTGGAGACAAGATCTAAACACTACAATCTCCATTTTCACAAGATCTCAAGAGCTTCTCCTTCCACCAAGCCAAACCGCCACCATCTACAAGGAAAGGAACCACCATCATCTTCTTCTTCTTCTCTAGTTTTGCGCCATTTCTAAGAAAGGTAGTGATTCTCATCTTTTTCATTTTATTTGCTCAAGAAAGCTTGGGACTTGGTTCTTTCATGACCAAGATCTCTAAGTGAAAACTTGAGAAGATCCTTCATGCTCTTCAAGAGCAAAAGCTTCCATTTTTGGCAAAATATGTTCTTGTTGTTCTTCAAGTGTTCTTAAGTTTCTACTTTTAGAAAAAGATGTTTCTGTTGTTCTTCAAGTGTTCTTGAGTTTCTACTTTTAGAAAAATATGTTCTTGAATGTTCTTGATGGTATCTTGCTTAAAGTTGTTCCTTTTTCTTATAATGAGTTGATGATTAGAAAAGCTTCATCTTATTATGTTTTCATGATTTGATAAGACTATGAACATTCTAAAAGCTTTAAACTTTAAAAAGTTTGCTTCTTGATACCAAAAAGTGGCACAGGTTTTAGTGCCATCATAAAGTCTTCTTTTGTTTTATTTTGAAGACAAAGATACATGTAAAAGTCTAAGCTTTTTAGAATAATAAGCCTTTTTGAGTAATAAAATGATATCTTGTTACTTTATATCTTAGAAATCAAACCTTAAAGAAAAGACCTTTCATAAAGTTTCAAACTTTAATCAAGAATGAAGCCTTTAAGTCATAAAAGTGTTGTTTTGTAGCACTTAATCCATAAAGTTTAGATCTTGAACTAAAATAATGCCAAAAGGTGTTAACTTTTATAAAGATCCAGACTTTTAACCTTAAAGTTGATATTTCATATCACTAGTAGATAAAGTGGGAACCTTTTTAATGTAGAGACAACTTTAAGTCATAAAGTTGAGACCTTAATGGTCTTAGAATAATTAAAAGAGTTAACTTTCTTAAAGAACAAGAATTTTTGGTTAAAAAGCTAGTAACTTGTATCATTATTACATAAAGATCTAAATATTTAGACAAGAGCTTAATATTAGAGGCACTTACTTTTATAAAGAATAAAACTTTATGGCTACTTTATAAAGAATGATAACTTTGATAATGTTTAAGGTAAAACCTTGATATGTTATTATTGAAAGCTTAAAACTTCGTAAGTTGAATAAGTTAAAAATCACCCTTGGTGATTAGTGAACATTGGTGTTGTTGGGTTCATGAGGTGGTTATGCATTGTCATGACCCAAGGATTAGAGGGATCTCGAACTCCTTGGGACCAGAAATATGATTAAGGCCTCTGAGCATACCATGAACCTAGGAATCACTAAGTGCACTATCTCTAGGAAAGGAAACAATTACTTAATTAATTTGAACAATTATTCCATAAGACATGTACTTAAGTAAAGAATACTTTCATACAAGGACTAGGCAACTAAAAGACCACAAAAACATATCCTAACTATGTGATTCTCTCATGGGTAACCACGAGAAATCATATGATGATTCATAATATTCTTCGCAAAGAGAAACACAACTATGAACCCCCTAAGGTATGAATGTGTGATGCCATTCGGCATGATGGATGATGGGCTTGACTGAGCTTTGTCTCATGATTGAATGATGAGTTTGACTAAGCTTTGTCTCATGGTTGAATGATGAGTGTGACGATATGATATAGATATGATAAACCGTTGGTTGAAAGTTTATGATTGGCATTTTGGGGAAGCTCCGGTCTAGCCGTTATGCTGCCAGATTTCTATCAAAATTATGGACTTAGTCATATCATTGCATGTGTCTAGTCAAAGAAGTATTATGCATGTAAAGTATAATGATAAGAAAAGAATAATGGGACATGACCCTTCAATCACTTCGGTAAGGGAAGTGAAAGACGGCAATCCACAAATACTCAAGGAACCTCTAAGAGGGAGGCAAGGGTGACATGGAGGACCCTCCAACTTAGAGGTAACCAATATCGGCTTAGTCTGATTTGGTTAGTACTGCATGATGACAGTCACAGAATGAACTCATGTTCAAAAGCAGTCTATTTCAAAGGAAAGTAAAGAATGTTAAGCACGTGTTAAAAATGAAAGTTAATGTAGGGCCATGGTCAAGTTGATGAGTTGCATAGTCATGCATGCTATTATATTCCTTATGTGCATTATGAATGTTTATTATGTATATTAGCCTGTATGCCTATGTATGACACTATGGATATGATGATTAAGTTAAAAGTAACCCGCTTCGGGATTTACATTTTCTGAAACTATTAAAATTGAACCGATATCTGTCCACTATTTTTATATTAAACCCGAAGTGGCTGGGACGATGACAATGACACTGTGTTTGTCTAGTCGCGATCCTACTGAGAAATTTAGTATTTCTTACTCCTATGTTTCCGTGTCATCTTCAGAGGATGCCGGCGTCAAGCACGGTGGTGATTTTCATTGAGTTTTCGGTGATGCATTGGCACTTCGACCCGGTGCTAAATGCATATGTGCTGACTGCTCAGGTAGCGATGCGGGTCTACATGTTCCATAGCCACCAGTTCCGTGCACCCATGATGAGTCCATTTTTTCGCCCTCATGAGCTATTTGAGGACATCACTATGGATGACATTCGTCCGCCCTTCCATCCTCCAAGGTACCCCACTGACGGAGATTCTAACTCAGACACCCGTCTGACACCGACAGTTTCGTTGGATTCCGATCCTTCAGAACCTTCCTATCTGAGCTGCCGCGTGGAGATGGACCTGTCTGAGTCTTCCTACCCGTCTGTGATCCGTCTGTCGTCCAATTCGTCTTCTTCTTCAGCAGCCCCTTGTCACACTCCACCCCCGGTTCACGGTCGTGGGTTCATTCTTACTCGTGCTGTGCCTCGTGGGTGTGGTCGTGCTCGAGGAGGAGGACGTGGTGATATTCCTCCCGGTGGATTCGGGAATGGCTACCTCCCGCCAGATGAGTGAGGTGTTGATCTGCATGCGGAGTTGAACTTGAGGATAACCTCTTTTTGGTTGTAGCGAGGGTTATTATTTTCATTTTGCATGTATGGATGGATTGGGATTTCTTATGTATTTCCTTTTATTATGTATTTTGTTAGGTTATTTTGTAGGGCCGATAGTAGGTATCGGACCCATTGTTATCATTGTGTATGACTGCTGCTATTATTACTATTATATTAACTATGGAATGGCTATGGAGTGAATGTTATCATTATCTAAGATTGTGGTTATTCTCAATGCTTCTATTCATGTTAAATGTGATGTATGAATGAGATAATGACGTTTGTATTATATGTTCATGATGTGCTTATGGCTCTCGATTTCAAAAACGGCTTACTTGTTTTATTTAAAAAAAAAAAAATTTACCCCTATTGTCGTTAAAAAGTAATTTCTAAAAGGTAATGTTAGTTCCACAAGCAAAAGTAACAATTAATAATTCCACAATATGACTTAAGCATATAATGGAACTATTAGGGTGTTACAAATGACAAGTTTGATTGAACTCTGTCTCATGATTGAATGATGAGTATGATGATATGATATAGATGTGATGAACTGTTGGTTGAAAGTTGATGATTGGCATTTTGGGGAAGCTCCAGTCTAGCCATTATGATGCCGGATTTCCGTCAAAATTATGGACTTAGTCATATCATTGCATGTGTCTAGTCAACGAAGAACTATGCATGTAAAGTATAATGATAAGAAACGAAAGAATGGGACATGACCCCTCGATCACTTCCGGGAAGTGAGAGATAGCGATCCACAAAGAACCTCTATGAGGGAGGCAAGGGTGACATGGAGGACCCTCCAACTTAGTAACCAATATTGGTTTAGTCTGATTTGGTTAGTACTGCGTGACGACGGTCACGGAATGAGCTCATGTCCAAAAGCAGTCTATTTCAAAGGAAAGCAAAGAATATTAAGCACATGCTAAAAACAAAAGTAAAGTCAAGTATAACCATGGTTAAGTCTATGATGATGCATGTCTATTCATGTATTTATATTGTCCATTTGCATTATGAATGTTTATTCTATGCTTTAGTATGTTTGTTGAGTTATGATGATGTAGTTATGATGTTAGGTTTAAAAGCAACTCGCTTTGGGGTTTAAGTTTTCAAAATCATTAAAATTGAACTTATATCTATCCACTATTTTTATAATTAAACCCGTAGTGGCTAGGACGATGACAATGACACAATGTTTGTCTAGTCGCGATCCTGCTGAGAAATTTTGTATTTCTCACTCCTATGTTTCCGTGTTGTCTTCAGATGGAGCTGATGGCATCCATGGTAGCACTTTTGACGGTACATGACTGGATAAGACGAGGAGCTACCATGTTTCATCACCTAGCTAAGGAGGATCGAGATAGTAGCATAGTATTTTTATTTTCTTAAGAGCCCTAGTTGGGCAGTTTTATGTGTAATTAAGAGTATGTAGGAAGTCATGCTGCTTGATTTGACCTATTACATATGTGATAGTTATTAAATGTAATGATGACCTTGATTATCTATGATTGCATTCTTGGCTTAATGTATTGTGTTATGTTGCTTCCATTTTGTCATATGTCTTATTAGTAACTCAGTGAAATGAAGAACAACAGTCATATGTATACGAGTAAGTAAGCACTTAAAGGCTCAGTTTTCAAGCATAAAGGTTTTACAAGAAAATAATTATGTGCTATTTTCGTATACTACGCTAATTTCAAAGATAAGAACTTCCGTTAGATAAGAGTAACAACTAGTAATGCCATAAAATGACTTAAGCATAGTATGGTATTAGTAGGGTGTTACATTTACTGCCTTTAGGTAGTCTGATCAGGGAGTGAGCTCAAATCATGAGCATTGTCATATAGTACTAATCCACAAGAGGACCCAGGTGCCTCTAAATTGGAAGGACTCAGTTGGCCAATAGCCTCCAAAGTAGAGGGACCTATTAATTTTAGCTGCCTTCATAGGGAGGGACCCAAATAACTGTCTCCAAGTAAAGAGACCCACATCTTATGTATTTAACTACCTTCACATAGAGGGACCCAATAAACTGCCTCCAAGTGAAGGAACCTCATCTTATTTATTCATATTCTTTCATGATTCATGTGCTCATATATTCATGTATGGATATACTTAAGAAACTTATGCACATGCTTGATATTTTACTTTTAAACATTCTTGCATGCATGAGTTTCATGTGCATGACATATAAATAATTATAACATTCATATACTCCTGCTGGAAATTCGGCAACATAACGGCTGAAACCTGGAAGCATCCCAATACACAAACGATCAGCCAATCCCAGTATTTAGAATTCATCAATATTAGTATACTAATATCACCTTAAATTGGCAAGAATTTGCATACATAATTCAACTCTTAACCCTTTATGACTTTTTGGGGCATCTAACCTTAAAGCTGTTAAGTTGTCTCATTTTCCTCAATTTTGCCTTATTCTTCTAAATTGCACTAAAATTCTATTTTTCTTCATTTTAATCTAGAAATTTAGTATGTTGTAACCTTGTTTGTCTATTTTTAAATCTCTTTAGTTTTACTAAATTTTGAGGTGTATAACTTGAATTATTAAAGTTGTACTTAATACTACCCTATTTCAGGATAGATTTGTACACTTAAATTTAGAAAAGCACTAAAATTCCATTTTACATCATTTTTATCTAAAATTTATACCAACAGGTAGCTATTTCGATAATCTTTTAATTTCAATAAGTTTTATCCTAATTAGGTAAGTAAAGCTCAAGTTATGAGTTCCTCAAGTAGGCTACCCTGATTTAACCCGAATAAAGTGTTGGTCAAGTTTCAAGAATTACTAGGGAAAATCCACTCATTAATAAGGCGAGTTATGCCCTTCACATTACACCCTAGTCAGGACAAAGTGTGAATTCTCACAATCAACTTCTAAAATTCATAACTAATTCATTTTAAATACAAGGGTCTTATAATTTATATGGTTGGATTGTTCTTGAAATCTAGTTTCATTTAAAATTAGTTTCATTCAAATTTGAGTTCTTTAGGGTGAGTTATGGACTTCGCCATACAGATGATGCCTAGGATTTTTATCTCACAGCTTTTCTATTTTGGTTCTATCTTATTCTTTTGACCTCTTTTTCAACCTAAACCAAATTTCTCTATCTTAATTCACTAAAAAAGGATTATATCATCATCATACAAGATTAAATAGATGATCACACCTAGAAATCATACTAGCCACATCATCACACAAAACATCAAATAGCTAAGAATTTGATCTACCAACCTCAAAATCCTTGAAATTATGGAAGCAAGGAAGACAAAAGCAACATCCTAGCCTCCTTCTTGCCTCATGGTAGCGACATAGATGGTGATGGAGTGACTCCACTTGATGTTAAATCATCAAATTGATAGAGGGATATTGTAGAGAAGAAGATGAGAATCAATTTTCATAAAAGGAGTGAGTGGTTTTAAGGCCAAGAAGGCTATGAACTATGAGCTTAAAGCTCATAGCCATGGAGGGTTAGAAGCAGATGGGGGAGTCAGGGCCAAAATTTGAAGAAAAAGAAGGAAAAGTGTTGTCTTATGATATAAGTTTAGTTGGCTTCTTTGTTAAGTTTAGGGCTTGAATTCTATTGCTGGGTTTGTAGTAAAAATCAAATTCTTCTAAACTTAAATTTGAGTGGCTCATCTTTAGCCATTAAGAGGATTTTTAACTAATACTAATGCCTACAAACAATATAGGACTTTTGAGGATTAATTCAAGGTATCCGGCCATCAACTCGGATATTCTAAGTTACTCGGTATATCATATATGCAGTGTGAGTAACCTCACACTTTTATTTAAAGTCAAGAGTAGAAAAAATTAGTTATAGAGTTATTACATATATTTTAGTTGTCTATTAAGGTTGTGGGACCTAAATAATCTCGAAATAAGGATTTTTCTATGATATTCCCTCTCGTCAACCGTAAACTCTTAATTACAACTTCACCCCTACTTTTACTACAATTTACCTAATTAAAATTTTGCCCTTATCTCGAATCTAAGCTTCCTCTAATTCGGGGCTATCCCCAAAGTTGGGGATGTTACAAAGCTGCCCTTGCTTGTCGCCAAGTGCAGGTAGCACAAGGTGATGCCCCAGGGGCAAGTTCTAAGCCTACTAGGGATAATTCAGAGATGGCCTCAGACTTCAAGCCCTTGGCTATCAAATAAGGCAAAAAAAGGGCTCCTAACAATGTGGTTGACTTGGAGGCCATGTCTCAGCGACAGTCTACTCCCTTTCTTGCAACAAAGACACCTTCTCTGCTAAAGAGGGTTTGTTCCAGGCTTTTCGATGACTCCTACTTTCTCAATTACTTCCTTTTCAACATGCCTCCCTTTTCCTTTTGGTGCCCTGGCTTCTACACTTATTAGAAAGGAGATGATTTCCTGAAATCTAATTTTGATTCAACATGCTTGAGGCTGCAGGAGCAACATGCATGTACAAATGGATCCAAGCGGCAAGCTTGCATTCATGCATAATAGCTGATCACTTACAGCTAAGGGAGTGCTCTGATGAGAGGGCCATTATAGAGATAAGAGAAGACCTTTCCAAGCTAAGAGAGGCTCACATTGAGGAGGTCAAGTCCCTAAAGGAGAAGTAAAAGAAGGCCGAGGATAAATACTCGGCCAAGGAAAAGGAATGGAAGGCTCAAAAAAATATTTCCAAGTCCAGGTCATTGCACTAGAGGGCAAAATAAAGGAGCACGAGGACTCCCATGCCACTGAGGTAGTCGAACTCAAAGAGGCACTAGCTACTAAAATGAGGGAAGTTGAGAACCTCGAGGGAGAGCCAGTTGAGCAATACATTAAGGGATTTGATGAAGCCCTAAACCAAGTCAAGTTCCTCTATGTTGACTTGGATATCTCTTCCTGTGAATATTTTAAGGAGATCTTAGATAGGCAGTTGATAGATAAGCCCCTTCCAAGTGTTAGTACAAAATAAGGACTCACGATGCTGCTACCCCGACGAACCAAGGCAAGGACCAAGTAGATCACTCTCCAGCAGCCACTTAGTTTATTTTTGTTATATTTGAGCAATATTTTTCCTTTTCATGTATATTTTGGATACTTGTTCTGCACATTTATCTTCCGTCATTTAATTTTTCTTTCGTAATTTCTCCAAATTATCCTTTACTAATTAGTAGTTCCAAATGCGCGTTTATCTCTGGATTATTTCCTATGATGTATTTCCTTTCCAACGCTTAAGACTTCTTTTAATTCCATCTAACTTTCTGAGTCATTAACTTCAAGATGACAATTTCTGCACTTAACTTAATAACCCTAAACCCTATTTCACGTGTGTAACACTTCCATTTTCATTTTCAAGTAAGATTATTTCCTTTCTTGATCCCTTCCTCGGATTGTATAAGGCCGAAACCTACGGGTAAGACTATTAAATTTCCAAGAGCTCCTCACCTACAGGCGTGAAGGTCATTATAAGTTTTTTCCTAGACTTATTTCCACTTAATTTTCCAAGAGATTCTCGCCTATAGACAAGGAGTTTAAGTCCTTCTCTGGACTTATTTCTATTTAATTTTTCAAGAGGTCCTCGCTTGTAAGCGAGGAGTTTAAGTCCTGTTCTGGACTTATTTTCATTCAATTTTTTAAGAAGTCCTCGCTTTCAAGTTGTAAGTCCCTCTCAGGACTCATTTCCTTTTAATTTTCCAAAAAGTCCTCGCCTGAGTTTAAGTCCCTATCTGGAATTGTTTCCATTTAATTTTCTAAAAGGTCATCATCTTCAGGCAAGGAGTTTAACTCTCTTTCTAGACTTATTTCCATTTAATGTTCCAAGAGTTCCTCGCCTTCAGGCAAAGAGTTTAAGTCCTTTTTTGGACTTATTTCTATTTAACTTTCCAATAGGTCCTCGCCTTTAGTTCAAGTCTCTCTCTGGACTTATTTCCATTTTATGTTTCAAAAGGTCCTTGCCTTCAGGAAAGGAGTTTTAAGTTCCTATCTAGACTTATTTCCATTTAATTTTCTAAGAGGTCCTTGCCTTCAACCGAGAAGTTTAAGTCCTTTTCTGGACTTATTTCTATTCCATTTTGTTTTCTAGAAATTATTTCATCGTATGAAAGCAAAGAATTCAAATAATTTGAATAAACTTTATTGAATTGAATAGTTTACAATGGTGAGCTTTTGAGAAATGCTCTTTTCTTCTTTCCACAGAGACTTGCACATGCTCGGCCTATGTAGGTCATGTCTCATTAGAACCTCTTATGTATAAAAAACCTTGTGGGAAAAAATACATAAGAAGAAAAAGAGTGTATCAACCTACACAGTTTAAGAATTTCTACTTCAACTAAAATATCTTTGTAGGGAGGACATATTCCATGTCCTTGGCAGTTCCTTTCCTCCGAGCTTGGCTATTTTATAGGCTCTTTTCCCTATCTTCCAAATGACTCGATAAGGTCCTTTCCATTGGTGCTAGCTTTCCTTCTCCTTGCGGCTTCTTTTGCAGCTGCACTTTCCTCAACACTAAGTCTCCTTCCTTGAACTCCTATGGATTCACCTTCTTATTATACTTCCTTGTCATATGGTATTTAATGGCTTCTTCCTTTACTTTAGCTTGTTCTATCTTCCTTGATTAGATCCAGCCTAACTCTTCGAGCAAGCTCATTGGATTCCTCGGTCATGGTTATTATCCTCAGACTTGGTTCAGAAAGTTCAATGGGGATCATAGCATCCACTCCATACACCAATCTATATAGTGTTTTCTGGGTTGTTGAATAGGGTGTAGTATGATAAGCCTATAATACAGGGTGCAATTTGTCAACCTATAGACCCTAGTCTACACCAATCTCTTCTTTAATCCTATCAAAATGACTTTTTTGGTGACTTCTGCTAACCTGTTAGTTCGTGGGTTTTCCACTAATGAAAATAGTTGAGTTATTCCCAGCTCTCTACAAAAGTCCTCAAATCTCCCATCCATAAACTATGTTCTATTATCGCTGACCAATTGGCGGGGTAATCCATATTTGCATATTATTCGCTTCTTCTCAAATTTCCTCACCTTCCCCATGGTGATTGTAGGCGACGGCTCGACCTCAATCCATTTGGTGAAGTAGTCAATAGCTACCACTAAATATTTGAATTGCCCAAGGGCAAGTGGGAGTAGTTCAAGGATATCTATACCCTACTTATAAAATGGCCAGCCAACTTCTCCACAATGCAATTCCTCAAATAGTGTATGTTTAAGCTCTCCTAATCTAACACTTGTCATTCTTTTTCATGAATTTCAAACAATCTTGTTTCATAATGGACAAAAAGTAGTCGACCCAAAGTATCTTGGCTATTAGAGCCCTGCTTCCAAAATGGTTTCCATATATGCCCTTATGCATTTCCTCTATAATTACTTGGGCATGTGTTCCATTCACACACTTTAGTAATGGCTGAGAATATCCTCAGTGGTAGAGTTCTCCTACAATCGCACTAGAGGGCAAAATAAAGGAGCAAGAGGACTCTTATGCCGCCGAGGTGGCTAACTCAAAGAGGCCTAGCTACTAAAATGAGGGAAGCTGAGAACCTCGAGGGGGAGGCGATTGAGCAATACGTTAAGGGATTTGATGAGGCCCTAAACCAAGTCAAGTTCCTCTATGCTGACTTGGATGTCTCTTCCTATGAATATTTTAAGGAGATCCTAGATGTGCAGTTTATAAATAAGCCCCATCCAAGCGTTAGTACAAAATAAAGACTCCTGATAATGCTGCTACCCCGACGAACCAAGGCAAAGACCAAGTGGATGACTCTCCAGCAGCCACTTAGTTTTATTTTTGTTATATTTGAAAAATATTTTTCCTTTTCATGTATATTTTGGATACTTGTTCTATACATTTATTATCCGTCATTTAATTTTTCTTTCGTAATTTCTCCAAATTATCCTTTACTAATTAGTAGTTCCAAATGTGTATTTATCTCTAGATTATTTCCTATAATGTATTTCCTTTCCAACACTTAAGACTTCTTTTAATTCCATCTAACCTTCCGAGTCATTAACTTCAAGATGACAATTTTCGCACTTAACTTAATAACCTTAAACTCCATTTCATGTGTGTAACACTTCTATTTTCATTTTCAAGTAAGATTATTTCCTTTCTTGATCCCTTCCTCAAATCGTATAAGGCCTAAACATACAGGTAAGACTATTAAATTTGTCAGAGCTCCTTGTAACACCCTAATAAACCCATACTACGCTTAAGTCGTATTACGGCGTTTTATTAGTTGTTACTTATGCTCGTGGAATACTAAACTTCACTTGAAATTAAATTACGCGGAAAATACGGTAAGATTTTTCTTTAAAATACGTTGTCGCTTAGCAGTGTTTTGAAAAGTAAAGCCTTGAGCAAGAAGATAGCTAGAGAAAGAGCGTGTCGCATCAAATATATACTCCAATATCATAAAACAAGGATAAGGTAAACAAATAATAATTCACAAATATATTGCATTAAATAACTAACCATTACATTCATATGGGTTCATAATATATATATACATACATTTCAGCATTGCAACAAGGGAGACTCATGGTTGAGCCATGATCCAAATACTAGCTACGAAGTACAAATTTAAATGACAAAGCCTAACTCAAAAGAAATATGCGAAGATGCAGAGCGATGGTCGCTACAAGTCCCAAAACAGCTTCGTCTTGCACCCCACGTCACACGTCCGCTCACCGTGTTGGGGATCCACGCTCCACTCCACCGGATGCGCCGTCGAGATCTGGTGACAATACGGAAGAACAACTAGGGTGAGAAATGGAATTTCTCGGTAGGACTCGAACCCAACACGAAAATGTCATCGTCATCGTCCCAGCCACTTCGGTTTTATTAATGAAAATAGTGAACATTCATAAGGCTCCGTTCTTAGGTTTTCGAAAACATGAATATCCGAAGTGGATTCAATTTTAACATAATCTCTAATCATTTACATCATAACATACATGGGCACAAGTATAATCATATAAAAATGCATGACTGTGCTATAAGTTTTTCTTAACTTCTTCCCTTGCTAGGGTTTAGACCGAGGTCCCTTTTCTTTTTTTAACTTAACTTTATCTTTTCACCCACTAAACATAAGTGTAATGAGCTCATACCGTGGCCGTCGCCACCATAGAATTTCGGTACTTACACTAGCTGGGTCATGCCATGCCTCATGTGAGTCGTAGGTGAGGGGAGCTTAAATTAGGTCACCTTCCCTTTTGAAGGATCATACCCTTAGTTCATCTTTTTCTTATTAAAGCTTATGATGCAAAGTTATTCTAATTCTCTTCCACATTTAGGCGTTACGTATCGCCGTCCCCAAATGTGGTTCCTTTATTAATCACCTCTGGGCGTTACGTATCGCCGTCCCCAGGGTGTTCATATTTATTAGTCTTTTCGTGTTTATCATTAAGCATCATATTATCAACATATCATATTCATATCATCATGATTCATCATAATATCGTCATCATATCATTATCATCCTTATCATCATCATAACACTATCATGATCATCATCATATCACATCATCATCATCATGATCATCATCATATCATATCATAATCATCATCATCATATCATATCATCATCATTACTCATCATCATCATAGCATCATGCTTTCACATAAACATAGGCATATTCTCAAGCAAAGTTTTATGAGCTTAGCTTAGTAAATTTGGTGCAAGCTTTTAATTGAGATTGTCTCTTGTGTAAACTTCTTTTACTAGGCTTAGTGCCAATTTTATCTATTATCCTTTTTGACACTTTTAAGTTGAATTATGAAGGTTTTTCCAATGCTTAATATAAGGGTATTAATATCTTAAAGCTTATTTCTCCTTATTCTTTAACTTTTACCATAACCAGTTTTACTTTTACAGTGGGGAAGTAACTTTGAAAATTCACCATAATTTCATCTTTTACTCTTTTATTTCGAATTTTTGTGTGGATGTACTTCTCTGAGTCTATTTTTAAACAAAATAAACCCCACTTAAAAATTCATTTTGTAGCTTGAGTTATGCACATTTTATTCTGACTGTTCAGAATTGAAAGTTCAACTCGGGTCAGTGGCTTGTCCACTTCACTGGGAGTTCCTCACATGGAATCTGACAAAACTGTTTTATGGGAGTGTTCCTCTATGTCTTAGCTTTCTAACAAACTTGGTCCCACTCAAAAATGTTATGTATAACTTGATTTATGCATGTTTTATTACCTACTGCCCAGACAGAAACTCATCCAGGACAGCAAACTTTGAAAAATCATATCTCTCTCGTTTTAAGGCCAAATCTCGCATATTTTATATGTATGAAAAGTTATTTGAGTCTACTTTCACAGAAAATTAGTTTCGTTACATTTTGAGTTTTGTACCAATAAATATATCGCACGCTTTACAGACTGCCAGAATTCCAGATTTACTAGTTTTTAAGTTTTTCACTTCAAGCTTATGGAGGAATTGTTATATCACTTCAAATCACCATTTTCATGTTTTATCTCTTCATCATGTTCAAAGTTTGAGTCACCAAATCAGTATTTTGAACCAAAATAAAGCAAGATACATAAAACCATCAAGCCACATATTCTCACTTCAAGATAACATTTTTCAAAAAGACAAGGAAACTCATAGAGCAAGAAATGGTCATGAGACCTTGAAGCAAGTCCTAAAACCACCTAGCTATGAAGAGCTTAGGAGTTATAGAGCTTGAAAAACATGGAAGAGAAAAGGGTTAGAGTCACTACCAATTGGATTTCTTGAAAGCTTGAAGAGAAAGAAAGATGTTGGAGATGGCCTCCTTCTCCTTGAGCTTGATAGTGAAGCTTGTGTATGAGTGACTTTGTTTCTCCAAGGACCAAAAATGGTAATCCTTGAAGGGATTGTGAGTGTGGTGATAGGAGATGAGGGTGATGGTGGTAGAAGAGTGAGGACTTAGGGTAGGAAAACAAGAAGAACAAGAGGAAGAGTAGGAAGAACAAGAGAAGCTTAGAGAGAGGTGAGAGCTTTGTGTGTATTCTTGAGAGAGGGAATGAAATGAATTGAGGAGAGAGGGAGGGCTGAAAGTGGCACAAATGAGGTGACTTTTGCTTCTTACACAAGCTAGGGAGTGGGAAAAACCTTGGGGCAAAAGAGAGTGTTGTGTTTCTTTTGAGTCTTGGCAATTGGGTAAAGGCTTGTAGTGTTTCTTTTCTAGTGGTTAAAAGCATGGTTCATCCTAGGATTGGCATTGGATGGTTGTGATCACTCCAAGTGTCACAATCTTGATGGAGGAGAGTAGATTTTTGTCATGACTCAAGGAAGCTACTAATATGGACTCTTGAACTAATGGTGTATGATGAGAAAGCAAATGGATGGTTGGATATGACTCTTGCTTTGACCAACTTCCAAACAATAATTAAAGAAAAGTTTCTACATCTATATAATTGTTACAATTGTCTAAATGTTAATTAATCCAATTGGTTTAATCATACATTAGCACATTTTCAATAAAAAGGGATTTTCCTCATTAATTATGTAAGGAAGAGGTAAGGGTTAATCTTCATGTAATTAAGATGTGATACTTATATGCTCCTAGTTAATTAGGTTAGATCACCTTGGTTTTATGTTCTAAATCATGAATTAATAAGGATTGGGCATTAGGCTTTTAATTGTAACTTTTAATGCATTATGTTTCAATTGTTGACTTTCACTTATCTTGTTGACTTGCCTTTAATTTACTAAGCTCTTGCTCTCGAGATTAATCGATTAATTCTCAATTAATCGTTAACTTCTCTAATTAGCCAGGATCACTGAGCTAATTAGCTTAGACAAAAATCGGGGATGTTACACTCCTCGCCTACAAGCATGAAGCTCATTATAAGTCTTTTCCTAGACTGATTTCCACTTAATTTTCCAAGAGGTCCTCGCCTATAGGCAAGGAGTTTAAGTCCTTCTCTAGACTTATTTCTATTTAATTTTCCATTGAATTTTCCAAGAGATCCTCACTTGTAGGCGACAAGTTTAAGCCTTGCTCTGGACTTATTTCTATTTAATTTTTGAAGAGGCCCTCGCTTTCAAGTTTTAAGTCCCTCTCTGGATTTATTTCCATTTAATTTTCCAAATAGTCCTTGCCTGATTTCAAGTGCCTCTCTGGACTTGTTTCCATTTCATTTTCTAATGATCCTTACCTTTAGGCGAGGAGTTTAAGCCTCTCTCTAGACTTATTTCCATTTAATTTTCCAAGAGGTCTTTAACTTCAAGCAAGGAGTTTAAGTCCTTTTTTTGGACTTATTTCTATTTAATTTTCCAATTGGTCCTCGCCTTTCGGCGAGGACTTTAAGTCCCTCTTTGGACTTATTTCCATTTTATTTTCCAAAAGGTCCTTGTCTTCAGGCAAGGAGTTTTAAGTTCGTCTCTAGACTTCTTTCCATTTAATTTTCTAAGTGGTCCTTGCCTTTAAGCGAGGAGTTTAAATCTTTTTCTAGACTTATTTCCATTTCATTTTGCTTTCCAGAAATTCTTTCATCACATGAAAGTAAAGAATTCAAATAATTTGAATAAACTTTATTGAATTGAATAGTTTACAATGGTTCGCTTTTGAGAAATGCTCTTTTGTTCTTACCACCGAGACTTGCACATGTTCAGCCTATGTAGTTCATGTCTCATTAGAAACTTGTATGTATAAAAAACCTTGTGGGAAAAAATACATAATAGAAAAAAAATGCACTTACCTCCATAGTTTAAGGATTTCTACTTCAACTAAAATATCTTCGGAGGGAGGACATATTCCACGTCCTTGGCAGTTCCTTTCCGCCGAGCTCGGCTATTTTATAGGCCCTTTTCCCAATCTTCCAAATGACTTGATAAGGTCCTTCCTAATTTGGTGTCAGCTTTCCTTCTCCTTGGGGCTTCCTTTGCAGCTCCACTTTCTTCAGCACTAAGTCTCCTTCCTCAAACTCCTATGGATTCACCTTCTTATTATACTTCCTTGCCATCTGGTATTTAATGGCTTCCTTTTTTACTCTAGCTTTTTTTGTCTTCCTTGATCTAATCCAGCTTCACTCTCCAAGCAAGCTCATTGGATTCCTCGGTCATGGTTATTATCCTCAGACTTGGTTTAAAAAGTTTAATGGGGATCATAGCATCCACTCCATACACCGATCTATATAGTGTTTCCTGGGTCAATGAATAGGCTATAGTATGATAAGCCCATAATACGAGGTGCAATTTGTCAACCCATAGACCCTTGGCCTACACCAATCTCTTCTTTAATCCTGCCAAAATGACTTTGTTGGCAGCTTCTGCCAACTCGTTAGTGTATGGGTGTTCCACTAATGAAAATAGTTAAGTTATTCCTAGCTCTCTACAAAAGTCCTCATATCTCCCATCCATAAACTGTGTCCTATTATTGCTGACCAATTGGCGAGGTAATCCATATTTGCATATTATTCACTATTACACAAATTTCCTCACCTTCTTCATGGTGATTGTAGGCGACGGTAGGCCTCAATCCATTTGGTAAAGTAGTCAATAGCTACCACCAAATATTTGAATTGCCCAAGGGCAAGTAGGAATGGTTCAAGGATATCTATACCCCACTTATAGAATGGCTAACTAACTTCTAAGCAGTACAATTCCTTGGATGGTGTATGTTTCAGCTCTCTAAATCTTGACACTTGTCATTCTTTTTCACAAATTTCAAACAATCTTGTTTCATAATGGACCAAAAGTAGCCGACCCGAAGTATCTTGGCTATTGGAGCCTTGCTTCCAAAATGGTTTTGATATATGCCAGAGTTCTCTTGCCACTATAGTGTAAAAGCTCGCTATTCACCTCATTGCCTTGGCTTCTTTTTCTTCTCAGGTAGCTTTCCAACAGTTAAGTATTCCATGATGGGTTGCTGCCAGCCCTGTTCTTATTCTGTGGAGCATACATCAAGGGGTTTGTCCTTGATATGCTCAGCTCATCAATCACATCTGGAATGACTGACCTATTGTTTGCCACTATTTTGGTGCTGGCAAGTTTTGATAATAGGTCAACTCAGGAATTCTATTCCCTAGGAATATACTCCATGGTACATTTTTCAAATTCTTTTACAATTTCCATCACTTTGGCAAGATATTGCTGTAGTTGGGGTTCTTTAGCCTGAAATTTGCCTTTCGTTTAGTCGATCACAAGCTGAGAATCCCCTTTGAGAACTAGCTTTCGAACTCCTAACTCCTTGGCTAGTTTTAAGCCAGCTAACAAAGCCTTATATTCGGCTGGGTTGTAACTAGTTTTAAATTTAAACCACTAAGATTGTTTAATGGACACTCTATTCATGTCCTCTAAAATTACTCTAGCTCCACTTCCTTTATTATTGGATGAGCCATTAACTTACAGCATCCATTTTTGCTCCTTGTCATCTTTGACCATGGGCGGTGACAATTTCACAATAAAGTCAACGAGAACTTGGGCCTTGATTGGCCCTTGAGGATTCCAAGCTAAACTTAGAGAGTTCCATTGACCAAGCTATCATCCTTCCAACCAAATTGAGCTTCCTCAGCACTTGCCTAATGGGGTGCTTGGTCATAACAATAATATGGTGGTCTTGAAAATAGGGTTGTAGCCTTTTAGCATTGATAACCAGAGTAAATGCTAGTTTTTCAATCTTCTGGTATCTAACCTCGACTAATTGTTATGCTTTGCTCATAGGACACTGGCTTTTGTTGTTTCTGTTCCTCTTTTACTAGTACCAAGCTTATAGTTTTCTTGGTTACTGATAGGAGTATGTAAAGTGGTTCTCCATCCCTAGGCTTACTCAGCACTGGGGGTTCAACCAAGAATCCTTTCAAGTCTTGGAAGACTCTTTCAGATTCCTCTGTCCATTCAAAATCTACCTGCTTCTTCAAAAGGCGGAAAAATGGGTGCGCTCTCTCAACTGATCTTGTTAAGAACCTAGAAAGGGTGGCTATACACCCAATCAACTACTGTACTTCTTTGAGGGTGGTCAGACTCCTTATTTCCAGTATTGCTTGGCATTTCTCCAAGTTTGCCTCTATTCCTCGACTGGTAAGCTAAAACCCAAGGAATTTCCTTCCTCAGACCCCAAACACGCACTTATCTAGGTTCAAACATATGTTGAACTTCCGAATCTCGAAAAATATTTCCCGTAGATCCTTGCAATAATCTCTATCTCCTACAGTCTTAGCGACCATGTCATCCACATAAATTTTCATGATTCTCCCAATCTGTTCAGCAAAGACTTTGTTCATCAATCTTTGGTAGGTGCCTCCAATATTCTTCAATCCAAAGAGCATGACTTTATAATAGTAATTTGTATTTTCTATTATAAAGGCTGTCTTTTCCTCATCCAAGGGGTGCATCTTAATCTGGTTGTAGCCATAATAAGCATCCATGAAGCTGAGGAACTTTGCTTCTGAG
The DNA here is from genome assembly GCA_031439585.1 of Pterocarpus macrocarpus. Lineage (NCBI taxonomy): Eukaryota > Viridiplantae > Streptophyta > Magnoliopsida > Fabales > Fabaceae > Pterocarpus > Pterocarpus macrocarpus. The sequence goes on along the minus strand of CM062515.1, from coordinate 46,220,009 downwards.
GCTCCATCAACTAACTTGTCTATGCTCGATAGTGGGTGGGCATACTTTGGGCATGCCTTGTTCAAAATTCATGAAATCTACACATATCCTCCACTTTCCTAAGGACTTGGGAACCATGACTTTGTTAGCTAGGTAGGTGGTGAATTGTATTTCCTTAATAAATCTCGCTCTCAACAATTTCCTTGTTTCCTGCATTGCAACCTTCAATTTTTCCAATCTAAGCTTCCTTTTCTTTTGGGCCACAACTTGAACTTTCAACTCTATTGTCAATCTCTGAGAAATGACCTTTGGGTCAATTTCAGGCATATCCTAGGGTGCCCATGTGAATAGATTCGAGTTTATCCTCAATGAACATGAATTTCTCAGCAATTGCACCAATCTGGATTTTTTGAAGCTCATCGTTGGCCTCAAGTCTCTCCCTTCCTTCTTCTTTGGGGTCAAGATCCTTCATGCTCATCTTCTTACTCTGATCGGTGTACCTCCTGTGTTCCTTCAATTCCTGCTTCCTTCCCTTTCCTCCTTAATGATTCATGGTAGCATTGCAAAGCTTCCTTTTGATCGACGTGTACGACTCCAACTTCAGTGGACGAGATTGGGAACTTTAGTGCCAAATGGGGGTTAACATTACTGCTCCAAGGGTGTTCAAAGATGGTCTCCCTAATATCATGTGATATGAGGCTCGAGAATCAATTACCAAATACCTAACATCAATTATTTTGATGTTCGGCTCAGTTTCAAAAGTCGCCCTCAGCTCCATGACTCCTAAGACATTAACCCGCTCTCCAGAGAAGCCCACCAGATCTCCATTGTACAGGCTAAAACTGGACTCAAGTATTTGCATTTTCTGTAGGGTGGAGCCCGTACAGAATGTCAGTCGAGCTTTCCTGGTTGACCAATACCTTTTGGATTTTATAATTTCCTACAACCATAGAAATCATCACGGGATCATGTAGATTTTGATCAATTCCTTTAAAGTTCAAGGTCAGAGAACAAGATTACTGAGTTTTAATGTCTTTGGTAATTGAGCAGGAGTAGATTCCACTGTCATAATAGCTTAGACATGCCTCTTCCTAGCCAGGCTTAACTTTCCTCCTCTAGCAAATCCTCCAACAATATAATCTATCACTCTTCGTATCTCTTGTGGTTGTCAGTTTCTGGGCGCTTCCTCATTGCTAGTCTCAGGTGTTTGCCTGCTTCGACTTCAACTCCTCCGCTGCCATTTCCTTATATCCCTTTCTTGGCTTCGGCTTCTTCTTCACCAAGTAATATATTTATCTAGTAATCCCTGTCTCACTCGTCACTCAATCTAGTCCCTCAAGATGGTGCAGTCCTACGTGGTGTGCCATAGTTCTTATGGAACTCACACCATTTGTTCTTGTCTGCTCTTGGGAACTTATTGTCTCCCCGCATTAGGTGGTAGTCAGATTAGCTAAGCGTTGTATACTTCCTTGAGAATAGTTTCCCTCTTAGCATTTAGAGGTGTATATTCATCATAGCAAGATTGAGGGAAGTAAAAGTTATGTCTTCTCTCATCTCGACCTTTTTCCCTTAGGGCAGCTTCAAGCCTCCTCTGACTCCTCTTCTCCTATCTTCGGCTTTGCCTCGAGTCATCGATCTTTCCATTCTCTGTCCGGGCTTTCGCTTTCCTCATTTCCTGAACTTCTTCCATGTTGATGTACCCCAACTACTTGTTCTCTGAACTTCTTCCATTCTCTGAATTTCGCCAAATTCCATGAAGGTAAGAAATGTTCAGCATAAAAATGGGTCACTCACTCTATTGACCAACATCATTGATCTAAATATGGTCACATGGACCTGAGGGTCTTCGGTTCCGTTGTACAACTTCAATGTGGTCGGCAGCTTGAAATTCTCCAAGAGGGCCACAGACATGATAAATTTCAAAAATGACCTCGAGTATGTCGGTAAGCCTTGGGTAGTGGTTGTCTGATAGATTTCTTTTCTTCCATGAGTATTGTGGGTATTGTTCATCTCCTCATCTCTAGTGGAGTCATCTATAATACCCAACTTAAACTAAAACATTAGTAATGGAAAATTTTAAAATCTCACAAAGGTTTGAACTTTTGGGATATTTTTCCTAATTACATTAAATCTTATAGAAATAGAAGAATTAAAATTAATTGGATCAGAATTTTTTTCTTTTAATGAAAGGTGCGTGTAAAGAAAAATTTTGGCCACACAAGTATAAGATTTTGGACTTGTTTAACGATAGGTTTCAAAAATAGTTTTCGATTTTTAAAAATGAAAAAGCAAAAAAACTTGGGGCTTGTTTGAAAGTGTTTTTGTTTTTTAGTTTTCTAAAATTGTTTTAAAAAACAAGTTTAAGTTCAATTTTAAAGAACAAAAAAAAATTTTTGTTTGGTAACTTTACTCTCAAAATAGTTTTTTAATAGTAAACAACAAAAAATCTGCTTGGATAATTATTTTTAAAAACAAGTTTTAAAAGTAATAAAACAAAAAAACTTGTTTGGCAAATACTTTCTTAAAAGTAGCAAATATATAATAGCATAATTAATATAATAATAAATTTGATACCTAATATTATCATAAAGTCTCAACAAATAAAGTTCTGATACAACTTGATGCATTTTTATGTTCATAAATTGATTTATATATTATGCATTATGTTCTTGTTACCACATCCAATTTGTAATTTGGTCACGATGCCTTGTCATTTCCCTTGTAGGTTCATCAGTTAATCTTGTTGGGTTGTCATTATTGAAATTCACCTCTAAATTTGTGTTGCCATTTTGAGTTTCAATTTCAAAAAGGATCCATATTCTCCCATTACTAAAAATTACTGCATGCATTTGTTGACCCAGAACAAATACATGACGACCTTGGTGTAATCGAATTCTTTTTAATGCAAAACCGGAATTGTATTCAATAGACAATTTTAAGAACTTTATAACTAAAAGAGCATGACTACAACTACAAACATAACGGACAAGGAATTGTCTTACAATCAAAATAAATTACTACTAAGACAAAAATAGGATCAAGCATCCCTGACTACAAATTCCCTGATCTAGCAAAGCATCTAATATTTGAGATATCTACTCCAAAAGTATAATACATGTATCCTAATGGCTTTCCATTCCAGATTTCCATTACATATATCCTTTCAAGCAGAAAACCAGGGGGTGTGAATCACCATTTTTTCATAGCCATTTCCATAGACCCATAACCTCCATTGATAGTTTCATCCTCCTTAAGCCTAAAAATGCAACTTTGCATGAAAAATAATTCCTTAAGACCTCCATAAACCCATATCCTTTGCATCTCTTCCAAAGCCAAATTAGACACTAACTCAAACTCATTCCATATACAACTTTTATCAAGCACCTACAACTCAAATGCCATAACCCAAAACTTTTCCCATATTCATAGCCATGAATCTGTCTATAAATCGAAGCCATTCAAAAACAAAATATCACGATAAACCCTACACCATAAAGCAAGCATATACACATAAATCCACCTTCATCAAATCTAAATTATGAAGCAAGCATGAGTGTAAAGCATAATAATTTGAACAAAATTGCAGCAATAGGAATAGCAATAAGAACACAAAAGCACAAAAGCATATAGAGAAACAGCACAAAAGCACAAAAACTGCCGCAGAGCCCCCACAAGTCCACATCTTTCTCGATCTTAGTCTCCCACTCTTAGAAGTCAAAAAATCGCAAATCCTCCACCTCCATTGTCTCCCTGCATGCACTGCCATTCCTTCACTAGCGTGCTCACCGTTCGTCCACCAACGTGCTTGCTAGCGTCCATTGTCGTTCCTCCCCCTTATGTGCACTGCTCTTCATCCACTGGCATCATTGTTGTCCTCCTTGCTCGTGCAATCGTCCACCTTGCTATTCCTCACCACTATCCTTGCATGCAGCTCTAATTGTAGATCGTTACTGCCAATTACAGCTCTAACTGTGTCTGTCTGAGACTGTTAGGGCAGGACCACAAAAATAAGGGAGGTTCTAAACAATAGGGAGAGTTTTGCATCAATGAGGATCAAAGGGTGGGTAAAAACAATAGACCAACTATTTACAATTACTGCCACCATATTTTTGTTGCTTTCCAAAACAAAAGATCATAAAAACATCCATAAAACCGTTTCCTAGTTTTTGTTTTTAAAATACAAAAGTTGTTTTTTTCATTTTAAAACCAATATGCAAAAAACAATCAGGCAAACGGTTGTTTTTGCTTTTTTATTTTTAAAAACAAAAAATAGTTTTTAAAAACTCTTGTCAAACAGGCCTTTGGTTGGGTTGCTGTTTTCTTCACATTAGTTTTAAAAAATTAAAAATAGTTTTTGTTTTCTTTTATTGTTTCAATACTTGTCCTTTCTTCTTCTTTGTTTTTTATCTTTTTGGGTTACCCCTTTTTTCTTATACGTTTTGCATCTTTCTCTGACCAATTTCCTCTTCCCTCTCAAGCACTGTTCATTCTCCTTCTCTCTCACTATCGTGCCCTCTCTCTCCTCCACCTCAGTCTCATGCCTACCCTCTCTAACCTGGTGTCTCTCTCTCTCTTACGAGCTTAACCCTCTCTGCATGCTTCCTCTATATGTGCCACATCTCTCTCTGTTCGCGCTCACTCTCATTTTCGTCTCTTTCTGGTAGTGGTTAGGCGTGGTTTCTGGCCCTTCTCAGCAACCCATAGCCTTTGGTAAGTTCCTTCTTCATGTTTTGTTCCCATCCCCTGAAAGTGGATGCCTTGCTTTGTCTTTTTTTGTTGTTGAGGAAAATATAAATAGCCAATGTGAAATCGAATCTTGGTTGGTATGGGTTTGGGATGGATTCATAATTTTCACCTGGGGAGGGGCTTTGATTTGTGTCAATTGTGTTTGTGTTAATTCTGTTCACTTTCAATGTGTGTATAATTATATACTATGTATGTGGCTTGTTTGGTTCTTTAATTACGGTATAGATGCATCACTTGGGTTATTGGATTTTAGTTATGCAATCAAAATTGACACTAGTTCATCAAAGATGAAAACAACGGCACTTGATTGTCATTTAAGGGCTAATTTTGTGGTATCATATAGGTCACAGGTATAGATTTATTTGGACTGTTTTTAGTTGCTGTGGTTACTTTCTTTGTGGTACACATACAAGGTTGGTGGATGAAGTGCCTTAGTTTTAGAGATGAATAGAATAGAAGAGTAAGTCTTTAGAACTAGAAAGGCATTTCAAAGTCAAGCTAAAATTTATCATATGGCTCATGACTGAGATACTTGAACTCGAATATTTTGTTTCCTGAGTGTGGAAGTAATAGATGTTTATGGTTTATGTGGTGTTTGAACACAATTGACTGCCTATTATTGGTCTTTTTGAATGCACTTCTTGTTAATGCTATAAAAAGATGTAGAAAGGATATGCCTCTTTAACAGTGGACAAATTCTTTGAATACTTTCCAGTCTCAGTTCTACTCCCTTTATGATATAAGGCGTATCAAAGACTCATATGTAAATAATGTATTTGGAGTTGTGCTTTGAAGCTTAGTATAATATACACCTAAAGGGATCTCTGCCTTATAATTTCTATGAAGATAGGATACGAAGATACTCAAACACCTATTTGAGTAGACACACAAGAACAATTTTGTTATTGGATATTTCTGGCTTGATTTGTCTTGCATGTTGAATGGATAATAAAGAAAGAGTAGAGAAGTTTGAATTTTCAAATAACTTGCCACAATGATAGGATTCAAGGATAGGAACTAGAAAATGAGGTATTTGAATGTATCTTATTGAATTGGGGATTCTAGTATTGCACCAAGAACCCTATAATTTACATTGAATCTTTCTTTCTGAGGAACTAGAAGAGTCCTCAACTCTCTTCTGACTTTAGGAAATGACTAGACTAGTAACAGATTCCTACCAATCTCCTATTTATATCCCTCCATTGTGCTACTTATTCTAACTAATTTTCTCTCCACTTTCTATTTCTGTTATTATTTTGTTACAATTGGGCCTATTTTCATCCCTCCTACTTCTCCTACTATATACTTCCCATACATTGTATCTCTAACACTACCCCTGGACAGCCAACTTGTCCTCAAGGTGGGAATTTGGAAATTGACATCTCAAATCTTGTAGCAGCTCCCATAAGTCCTCACAGTCTGGGAGTTTCTTCCATTGAATCAACCCTTTAGCTGCACCATCTAGTTTGTGGCGTACTGCTAACACCTTTTGAGGTGTCATGATTAACTCCCTCGCGTCTATCAAAGCAACAGGTAATTCCTGCGGTTGTGCTAGAGGTGGCAAGGCTTTCTTCAATTTACTAACATGGAAAACCAGGTGCAGCTTACAATCAGGGGGTAACGCCAGTCTATAGGCGACTGAACCCAGCTTCTCAATGATTTCAAAAGGTCCATAATAACGTGGGCTAATTTTCTCAATCAACGTCCTAACCAAAGATTTCATCATATAAGGTTGTAGCTTGAGGAATACCCAGTCACTCGGGACACCTATCTTCGATGCTTATCAGTAAAAAGTTTCATGCACTATCGAGCTAAAGTCAGATTTTCTTTAAGTTCAGCCATAATTTCATCTTTAGAGCCCACTAAGGACAGCACCTCTTCAACCTTTGACAGGTATGTCTCACCTTTGAATAGCACAGGTGGGAGTCTACTTAGACAGCTTGAAAAGGAGTCATCTTCGTAGAGCCATTGAAAGTGGGCAAGTGGTGTTAAACCAGTATTCGGCCCAACTGGCCATTGTTTAGGTCTATGCCCCACAAAACATCGAAGATAAGTCTCCAAGCAGCAGTTAGTCACTTCAGTTGGCCCATCTGTTTGGGGAAGGTACGAAGTACTATACTTGAGCTTGGTTCCTGAGCTGTTGAACAACTCAGACCAGAAACGGCTAAGAAAAATCTGGTCTCGATCCAAAATGATCACCTGGGGAAACCCCTAAAGCTTCATAATTTCCTTAACAAAAGCCCTGGGAACATTTTTTGCTGTAAATGGGTGGGAAAGTGCAACAAAATGAGCATATTTGCTCAACCTATCCACCACAACCATAATGGTGTTGACCCTTTTTACATGAGGTAACCCCGAGATAAATTCCATGGACACTTCAGTCCAAATCTGCTCTAGAATAGGCAGAAGATTAAGGAGCCCAACAGGAGAGAGGGCTTCATATTTATTCTACTGGCAAACTTGACAATTAGCCACAAATTCCTTGACATCCTTACACATTCCCTTCCGATAGAAAGAAGCAGCGACTTTCTTAAAAGTGTGCAAGAACCCGGAATGTCCACCAGCAATGGTACAATGGAATTCATCTAGCAGATTAAGGATTTAGGAGGAGGTTTTAGGCAAAACTACCCTGTCTTGATAAAAGAGACGACCTTGGTCCAGGGAAAAACCTAAAAATCCACCTTACCCTGTTGTAGGCCTTGAATAATCTGCCGCAGGGCAGCATCTTCTTGTACCTCAGCCTCTCAATAGTACTCCACATATTAGCTTGGGCTACTGAAATTGCCGTATACATCATCTGGCATGATAACGCATCTACAGCCCTATTCTCAAATCCTGGTCTATACTAGATCTCAAAATCAAATCCAATGAGTTTGGAAGTCCACTTAAACTAATCCTCCCTTAGAAGTCTCTGATCAGTAAGGTATTTCAGACTCCGCTGGCTAGTCAAAATCACAAAATGATGTCCCAGTAGCTAATGTTTCCATTTCTACACGACTAAGACAATCGCCATCAACTCTCGTTCATAGACAGACTTCTTTTGGGCCCTTGGAGATAAAGCCTGGCTGAAAAAAGAAATTGGCTTGCCTCCCCGTGACAGGACAATGCCTAATCCCTGACTGGAAGCATCTATTTCCAAGACAAAATCCATGGAAAAATCAGGGACAGTTAAAATAGGCAGTTCGGGCATGGCATTTTTGAGCTTTTTAAAGGTAGCCTAAGCTTTTGGAGTCCATATGAACCCATTCTGCTTCGTCGATTCAGTAAGAGGCTTCACCATGACTCCATACCCTTAAACAAACCGCCTATAATAGCCTGTAAGACCTAAGAACCTCCTCAGTGCTTTTACATCTTTGGGAATAGGCCATTGTTGCATTACTTCCATTTTCTTAGAATCTGCGGAAACCCCTTCTGCAGAAACGATAGGCCTAAGTGTTGGAAGAGATAACACGAGAGGGGGGTTGAATCGTATTGTTTCAAACTTAAAAGTGACCTGAAAATTTGAATTTGAAAATCTATCTCAAGTCCTAGACTTGGATTGCGGAAGCTTTGTGTTAGTTAAAGAAGGCTTGTATGTTTATAATTGTTTAAAATAATGAGCAGATTGAAAATAAAAAACGTGATAGAATAACTTATGCCATCAAGTTAGAAAGCTAAGTAGATATGGAAGAACTACACAGGAAAATTGTTATACTGGTTCAACCAACCACTTGCTTACTTCCAGTCCCCAACACTTTGTTGAGATTTTATATAAATCTGAGTATTCTTTGTTCAAGCTTCTCCAAACTTCTTACACCAAAGTAGTCTTTTCTCAAGTCTCTCTAAGCTTTGACTGAGTATTCTTTATCCTAGCTTCTCCAAGCTTTTTCTGATCACTACTGGGTCTGTGTACAAGTTTTGAGATTTAAAAAACAAGTTGTGAACACTTACACTAGCTCTCTTTACAGAGGATAAACAATTTTTTTTTTTGTACGTGACTTTTCTAAATTCTCAAAAAGAGAATCTTATCAAATACAAACCAGAAGAGAAGATTTTCAATTTAACAAAAGTTACAAAGAGTAACTTTCTGGTGGTTCAGAAGGTTGAGAAAGTTGACAATGAAGCTCTACAAGCGAAAAAGATATTCAGTCGTTCTAACATTCTTTCTTCGACATCTAGCCTTTTATAGACATTTGAAATATATCCGTTGAAACTTTCAGTTCTTAACTTTTGAAGTTCTCTTTGAACTGCTGGTCTAAGACTGGATAGATAAGCAATAATTTTTCCTTTTTCTCATTCTTCAAAGCTTGTGTAGAGATAGGAAAGTAGCCGTTTGTTGATATACCAACTGTGCAGACTTGTTAGCACTTCTTCTGCCTCTTGTCAAAGCAACATTTTGACTTTTTGAATTTGTCTATGAAGCGTGCTGAGGAAGCTTTGAAAGTATGACAAATATGAGAAGTATGTTTCTAATGATATCCCTTCTGGATAGGATCATCCTTCTGGACAGAGTCATATTTCTGAATTGGCATATCTTAGCTTTCTGGGCTCGTTTTTCCTTTCTGAAGTGTAGCTTCAACCTTCTGAAATTCTTCTATTCTGTTTCTACACAAAATAGCTCGAGTAACACAAAGCATATATTCCAAATAAAGTATATTATAGTACAAAGTTATCGATAAGGATGCTTTGAAGGGTTTTTGAGCACTTAAGTTATTTGTTGAATTTCATTCTCATAGAAGAATTTGTTATTTGAATTAGCCTTTTCTTGATCAAAAAGATTTGCTTGTATTCTGATTTGGTTTTCATCAAAACCCTTAAAAAAAATAATTCGATTTATAGCTTCAAAATAGCTTTTGATAGGCATTGGAGCTAAGACTAAGTACTCTACCCTTGTAGCCCCAAACTCACATTTCTTCTTATTAACGACCAGTTTATTAGCGATTAGTGGTAGAAAAATGGCTTGGAGGTGCTATAAGTGGGACTTCATATTCTTGCTATACATCAGTATGTTGTCAAAGAAGATCAGAACAAACTTCTGAAGAAAAGGTTTCAAAACATCATTCATCAAGGCTTGAAATGTTGATGGGGCATTGGTAAGGCCAAATGGCATGAATAGGAATTGGTAATGCCCCTCGTGTGTCCTAAACGCTATCTTCTTGATGTTGCCCTCCACCATTCTGATCTATTGGTAACCAGACTTAAGATCTAGCTTAAAGAAAATCGTTGCCCCTGCCAACTCATCCAATAGTTCATCAATCACTAGAATCAAAAATTTATCCGGCACCGTGATCTTGTTTAAGGCACGATAATCCATTCAAAAATCTCCAACTGCCATCGTTCTTTTTGACCAAAATAATGGGGCTCGCAAATGGACTTGAGCTCTACTAGATAATACCCAAATCTAAAATTTCCTACACCAATTCTTTGATAGTTGTTTTTTGGTAATAGGGATAGTGGTAGGGTCGTAGGTTGGGGAAAGGGGCACCTTTTTGAAGGGTGATTGCATGATCATAACATCTATGTGAAGGCAACCTCAGGAGGGTTTGGAAAACCTGCTTGTTTTCTTCTAGCACCTACAGAATCTTCATAGGGATCCTTGAATCTGACAACTGCAATGCAACCACAGGCCATAATTGTATCATAAAACCCTCCCCTCCAATCTGCAAGGATCTCAAAGCTAACCCCCTATAACATAGTTCAGGATCCCCGAATAAGGTTACCCAATCACCTTCGATCCTAACTACAAGCTTGGATTCTTTGAAGTTAGCTATGACATCCCCAAAAGTGTTTAACCAAGTCGGTCCCAACACCACTTCCGAACCCTCTAGCGGAAACAAATATAAATCTTGAGTCATCACCAAGTAAGGGAATTGTATCTCTACCCCTTTACAAAACCCGTGACTCCCAAACTGTTGTCTATTTCCCACTTTTACCAAAAACTCAGATGTGGGCAGCATCTCCAATCTTACTTGCTGCACTAGTTTTGGGCAAATGAAATTATGAGAGGCACCCAACTCTATGAGTACCCTAATCCTATGGCCTACACTTGACCTCATAACCTGAAAGAACGAGAAGTGGTTTGCCTTGCCATTCTCCTATAGTCAAGCTATAAATTGTTCACAACCCCCAATTCCTCCACTGCATCTTGCCATTCAATCTCAGCCCCTAATTCAGGTTCTTCTTCAATTATTAAGAACTTGAATTGTTTATTCTTACACACATGCTCAGGTGTATATCTCTCATTACATGCAAAGCACAACCCTTTTACCCTATTTTCCTTATATTCTTCATCAGATAGTCGTCTATAACCTCTGCCATGAGAGTCTTGTGCACCCTGGGTGGGTTCCACTTTCTATGCCCCCGGCATTAAAACACCCCACTACTACTCTAGTTTGCAAACTGTGCCCCACCTACTCTAGTGGACCCCTGAAATCTTGCACCCTTACTCCTACCTTTGCTAAAGGTTTTCACTAACATATTATTTCTACTATCTACCATTTCAGCTAAATTCATAAGTTGGTCTAATATATGAAAAGAATGAAGTTTTAGCTTAGCTATTACCTCATTTTTCAGACCATTCAAGAACAAGCCAAGAAGGTACCTTCTCTCGGAGATCTTTAAAGGACGTGAGTACCTCTCAAACAACTCACGAAATTCCCTAACAGAGCATTCTTGTTTGATCCCTGCCAGAATCTCAAATGGATTCTGGATCAATTCTGGTTGAAACCTTTGAACTATCACTTCCTTAAAGACCTCCCAGGACTTTATTGGAACCATCTCTTCCCACTATTTGAACTAGGTTAGTGCCTTCCCTTCCATGGCCACTACAGCCACTGAAACCCACTCTTCTTCTGGAATACCCCTGATCTCAAAAAATTGCTCAATGCGATCTACCCACGCATAGGCATCATCACCTTGGAACAGAGGAATCTCGAGTTTCCTCCACAAATCCATGGTGCGAACATGCCTCTGAACACTGGACCCCTCATCGTGCACTTCGTTTGGCCCATGGTTACCCTTGCAATTGAGATCGCGATTCCCCTCACCCAGGTTCTGATCGCAGCCTTTTATGCTAGCAACAACCTGATGTAGCATCGCATTCACAGAAGCTTGGAAATCAGCAAATCGCTAATCTCTCTCTTGCTCCCTTTCTTCCATCAGCTTCTAAATTGCATTTATTGTGGCCTCCAGAATCTCAATCTTCTTGTCCACTTTGCTTTGAACCGTCGAAGCTTGTGCCCAGGATTCGAGGTGACAACTGATACCAATGATAGGATTCAAGGATAGGAACTACCAGAGGAGGTATCTAAATGTATCTTATTGAATTGGGGATTCTAGTATTGCGCTAAGAACCCTAGAATTTACACTAAATCTCTCTTTCTGAGGAATTGGAAGAGTCCTTAACTCTCTTCTAACTTTAGGAAATGACTAGACTAGTAACAGATTCCTACCAATCTCCTATTTATACCCCTCCATTCTGCTACTTATTCTAACTAACTTTCCCTCCACTTTTCTGTTTCTGTTATTATTTTGTTACAGTTAGGCCTATTTTCATCCCTCGGCCCTTTCCCTCCTACTTCTCCTACTGTATACTTGCCCATACATTCTATCCCTAACACACAACCAATACTACATATTTACTTAGGTAAGAAATGGACTAAAAATAAAAAATGCAAGTTTTTGGCTTTCTGCATATTTTTTTTTTACTATTATTATTATTATTATTATTTCATATGGACATTAACAATCATCTTCCAAGGTGTTTGACTACTTTCTATGCTTGTAGTGTCTATATATACATGGCTTTTGGTTCCTAAATATATTGCATTAATAGTGATTCAACCTTCTTTGTTTGCCAAGAAGCATGTTGACCAATATAATAAATTTAAGTGAACCAGCAATTTTTTTTTTCATAACCTGAAATGAGTTATAAGGTTTCATTAAACTTATTGGTTGAATGAATAGATCATATAGGGAAATGTTGTGGCAAGTTAGTGTATGGGTAGCTGCAAAGTTACAATGTTGCCTTGAATGATACATTATTTAATAAAAAGAAGAAGAAGAAGAAAAAGAAGATAAATTGATTTTAACTCCAAAAGTAACTAAAAAGTATCGTACTTGATTTCACAATAAATTAAAAGCAAGTCTTAGAAAGGGGTAGGGAACTTACATTTTATTTTGTAAGGTTGATGAAGGAGGATTAAGGTGAGATCTTAACTCATAGTTTTGTGTTTAAATTGGTCACATGCTAGTTTCAGATTCCCAGGGAGATAAACCTTCTGGTTCGATGGTCCTAGAACGTAGACTGACGTTCTCTATTGTCTGTAAGTGGATAATATATCTATAGAGTCTTTCTTTATATATTTGAATATAACTCTATTAGATATCCAACTTTAATTTTGTATAAGCCTTCAAAGAATTGAAGGTTAAAGCTATGATTGAAGAGCTGAATTTTCTATGGCAATGAAATTGTTTGCAATAATCCTTTTACTTGTTAGGTTTAATGGGTTAATTCTGTAAATATGTGTGAAGTGTTGTTGGATATGTTGAAAGGTGGATTGACTATATGGTTTTACTGCGGTTTATTATTTTGGACTAATATTTGTATTAATTGTATTGTTATGGCTAAACAAGAGGATAAGTAGCTTGAATTCTGAATTCAACTTTGATTTGTATATTTCGATTGGAATGAGAAGTGACTAATCGGATTGGACCTTGAACTTCTACGAGCAAAGTGCCACAACTTGAACTTCTAGGAGGGCCAGGAACAAAGTGCCACGAGTGATAAAGTACCCGAGGGCTGCCTCTTGAGTCTTGGTTAGGGCTAGGAACAAAGTGTCATGGACCAAAAGATGTCGGGGGGCCACCTCTTGAGTCCTAGACTCCTAGTCATGTTATATAAGCTGTGAATTCTGATACCTGATTGTTATAAATTCAGGATAATTGATATTTTGGAAATTGAGAACACCCTCTAGATACTTACCTGATAAATGTATTCCTATCATATTTTAATTAATGTATCTTATTTAACCATATTTGATAGCTATATTTTAGACATGTTCTATGTCTTGCTATGGTTATGTTATTTCTCACTAAGCCTGTTTGACTCACCCTTGGTCCTCTTTCTTTTTCAGATTCAAGTATGGTTCCACAATCATTACCTTCTCTTAGTTAGTTGAAGTGTAGGATATTCAGTGAGCCCCATATTCTTGTCTGTGTGGATTTGAAGGTTAATATACAATTGTATTGTAATGTTTAAGCTTTTGTCGTATGGAACCTTTAGCTACACTCCATTATCTCACAGGCAAGATCACAGTTCCCTTGTATTGTGCTATAAGTGTTATAGTTTCATTTTGGTGTGGTAACCTATTTCTATGAATGTCGGGTTGTTTGTTGGTGTACTGGTATTTTGAGACTAAAATAGGAACACTGGGTTTTATGGGAATATCTGATTTTAGGGGAAGCTTTATCCATTAACTTGTAAAGTTTTAGTAGGCTTGTGAGGGGAGCCAGTTCCTCCTTTGCACTAATCATGACCCCCAAGTTGGGTCGTGACATCATTATTATTCTGACGGCTACTAGCCTCGTTCTCTCTCCTGCTTTTTCCGGATTCAACACTGCCATTTGAGCTGACAACTTCCTAATTTGATCCTGAAGTTGTCAGATCATTTGATACAACCCCTATGTAGTAGGAGGCTGGGGAAAGTTGTTCGCCTCATTTCCATTATGCTGATCATGTTGGTTGTGTTGGTTGTGCTAGTTATTGCCAACATACTCAGCCATGTTCACATTCTGACTCCTTGTGGTGACCATTCACCTTTCGTGGGATTGGTCTTCAGCTCTACTATGGGCACCAATGTTCTGACATGTTTTTTAGGTTGTCTGATGTTGTCCTCTGTAAGTCCGAGCTCTCGTTCACTCCTCTAGTTGGGGACTTGCAAGGGACTCCGATGCTCAAGTCAAAATTTCGTTCCACTCAAGTGCAAGTGAAAAAGGGTCAATTACTTGCCTCGGGCTCTTAGGAGCCTCCTTTTATATCCAAGTTCAAATTCATATTCCCCCATTCCTTGGTGATTCCATATCTCCTATTTTCATGAGATTGTCCCATACAGAGTAACTATCCTTAACGGGTTAGCTACTTTCGGGTGTTGACTTAGTTTGAACTTACCCAAGGAGTATTCCTTCTAGAAAGTTCTTGCTAAGCTCCTCATGGCCCGAGCTCTGACGCCTAGCAAATTTGGTCAATCCATATATATACACACGCATCTAATGCTATTATTATTTGTAGTATAAATATAATAAAACTATTTTATCAAAAAAATGCAGAGACTAAATAAAATAATAACATCATTTAAATATTTTTATTACTAGAATCAATAAGATTAAAATAAAAATGAATTTATAAATATATAAAAGAGTAATATGTAAAAAGGTATTTTCTTGATGTATATTTTTATTTTGCTAAAATATTTTATTAAAAATAAATATACCTTAATCGATATTCTTTAAAAACATTAATAAATGAAAAATTCAAAGGACTATAAAAGATGAAAAGTCATGAAAAATATAAATAAGAGTAATATGTCAACAATACAAAATAAAGTAGTAATTAAAATACTTATAAAATTATAAAAAAAAAGCCACATTATAGCATTAGTTGAAGATTTTTTTATTATATCATATATTATGTGTATTATATTAGATAAGACCATATTAAAATATTATTTTCTCTTTCTAAGTATTAAAAAAATATGTGGCCAACACTTGGTTAGTTCAAGTGGTTTAAAACTTATTACTCTTAAGTAAAATTGAGTTTAAGTCTTGTTAATGAAAAAATAGTTTTGGAAGAGTTTAATAGTGGATTGAGCTGACTCGAATTAAATTAGTTGGAAACTAACAGATTTTGAATATTGGTGGTTAAAAAAAAAAAATGGGTTTCTTTTTTTTTTTCTTCTTTTTTTTTTCTTTTCTTGCCCCAACCCGATTTCACCTCGTTTAAATAATATGAGTTCTGCGAAAGAGAAAAGAATAGCCCCTTAAAACAATAAAATCCATGATTGTTGTAGTTAATAGTACTTAATTATTTTTATTTTTTGTTGAGGTAGGCATGGTTGAAATTCTAACCTGTGGTAAGAGACAATGAGACTACACCTTTTATCAATGAAAAATGATTTTTAAACATAGTGATTAGACATACTCAAATATTTTTTGATCGCAATTTAAATTAATGTAGATTTTAGTTATGTATGTGTTGACTGCAATGTTAACTAAAAATGCATCTACACTATTGTTGAATGCAAAATGTCAATTCCAACTGAAATTTGCACACTTATTTGACCTGTGATGCACATATCTTAAGTATATCTAAATAGATAGGTACAAATAACACTACTTTTTACTGTTGTTGATGTCTCAACCATTATTAGTTCTTAATTATGGACACAAGATTGATTTAGGTCCTTGTTTAAATTATCTAAACAAGTCAAAATATTTCTTTATGGTCAGATTTGCTGGGTACCATGCCGCTTACTTCTCCCAAAGAATTGGGAGCAACTAAGTTGATTCTCCACAATTATGAGTGATGACTTCTATTGTGACAACTTTTACCTTATTTTTATCAGTAAATTATCCTGACCTCCCCTAAGGTTTGATGTAATTACACCTGACACCACTCTATTTGTAAAGTTGTCACCAGAGGTCCCTAAAGTTTAGTAAAATCTACATTGAGTTTCCTTGTAGTTAATGATCTGTTAAGTTAGTTGATGGAAAAAATGTGCTCTACACATGATGATTAATGGCACAATTGTAATATTTTGAGAATATTTGACTTAAAAATAGACTAAAATACCCTTTTTATCATCCCCTACAAGCTCCTTCCTGACATGGTGGTGAAAAGTCAGTTTCCTTGGGTTACAAGCTCCTTCTTCCCAAAAAATTAAAAAAAATTATAAAATCAAAGCATGAGACAATACAACCAAAATCACTCATACCTAGTTACCCATCAAAGGAAAAAGTATGTGAGTCACTTTGTTTGTGAAATAAAGGTCTTCAGTTTGGCTTTATTCGCATCTTCCTTGAAAATTCTTTCACCCCCAAGAAGGTCTTTCATTTTGTTAGAATCTGTGAATAATTGTAATTATATTAATTAGGATGATAGTTAGGAGTTAGAATAATATATTTAGAGTAATTGTATATTCTTCATATCTTTGTATTTATTACATATTGTCTATGTATTCTAGTCTCCATTGTGTAGTTAAGACACGAATTTCACAAAGTCTTTTTCTCTTTTTCTCTCTATTTCAACATGGTATCGAGAGCCTAAAGAAAAAGGCAACCCTAAACCATGCCAACAGGAGGACCCACTGTCCTTCAGTGAAATTTTTTCCGGAAATTGTATTGTTCTTCTAGTTTTCGGCCCTCTTCACTGCTGTGTTGTCATTCAAGTAGGTCCTACCATTGTCCGCCACCGTTCTCTGCCACCAACAACTTTTTTCGGCGTCCTTTCTAGTGGCTACCTTACTGCTGCACTCGCCTCTCTCCGATCGGGCAACATGCGGTGGTCGTGGCCTCATCCAGTGATCTACACGCCCGCACGTGCCACAACCAATGTCTGCTATGCTTTCACCGCTAGCCATAGTAGCTGTGCATGACGACCGTCTTAGCCGCCCCAGCCACAACCACACTTGCCTTATTGTCCTTTCTCTAGATCTACCCTCCTTTTGTTCAGCTGGCCACTACTTGCATACACAATTTTTTGGATTTTCATTTTTGCCTCTGATCCGTGAGCCATGGCTGCTAATTCTTCTGCGACGAGATCCAAGGATGGCCTAAAGACTGACCCTCCTACTTTCACTAGCTATGTCAGTGTCCTTCTCTCTACTGACAAACTACATTGAAGTAACTATGATTGTTGGGCATCTGATATCAAGCTTTGGCTTACTGGCCAAGATTATACCGACCTCACTAAGAAGGCTGACAATGTTCCAGTAGCAGACTGTCCTCGATAAATTAAAATTAATGCCCAGCTTTGCAGTCTCATCAAATCCACCATTCATCCTACTATCAAATAGATTTTTTGGGCCAATCTCACTTGTGAATCAGTTTGGACACAGGAAAAGGACATTTACACCAACGACACTCAATGGTTGTATGGTGTTTGCCAGAGCCTCATGAATCTCATTGCCCCGAAGCAACTTGATAGCCTTGTGTTTGCCTATTTAGGGTAGATTCATGGTGCTCTCCATGACTTCAATGAACTTTTGCCTAGTGCTGCTACCCCAACAAAAGAATTGGAGCAATGTAGCACCTTCTTCATGCCCATGGCTCTGTATGGTTTGCCTCCTAATTACTTAAGCATTCGAGATCAGATTCTAGGGCCCCCTATTGTGCCTACCCTTTCAACAATATCATCCTTATTACTTCGGATTCCTGATAAACAGCCCAGTGAGCCTGCCCCTGCTTTGGCCCCCGTTGATACTTCTGCCCTTTTCTCTCAGAGTAACGATCATGGTCGATCTCGCAATGGACGGTCTCGCCCGAAGTGCAACCACTGGCACCGTTTGGGCTACACCATTGACAAATGTTAGGCTTTACATGGCCGCCCCCCACGAAATGTCAATGTTGCCCAGACTATTGCCCCCGCTACCTCATAATCTCCTAATCAGTACCAGCCATCTCCTACTGACTATGCGGATTTCCTGAAATGGTATGGGCAGCATCAAAGCTCTAGTTCCACTGCCTCTACTGCACACAGTGGTAATTCTTTTGCTTGTCTTTCTCAGTCTACTTCCTTGGGTCCATGGGTCCTTGATTATGTTGCCACTGATCGTATCTCTAGTAAAAAAACCCTTCTTACTAGTCTTTCCACTTCTAGGTATTTGCTGACTGTTACATTAGCTAATGGTTCCAAAACCTAGTCCCAAGGGGTTGGCACAACCCACCCCATGCCGTCCATATCAGTTGATTATGTCTTTTATGTTCATGGCTCCCCTTTTAATCTTCTTTCTATTAGTCGCTTAACTCATTCTCTTAATTGTATTGTTACATTTACTAAAAACTCTATCATTCTGCAGGACTAGAACTTGGGATGGACGATTGGCACCAGATGTGAGTCCAAAGGCCTCTACTAGCTCTCCTACCCATCCCATGCTTGCTCTTTCTCCACCGATCCTCTCACCATCCATGCTCAATTGGGTCATCCTAGCCTTGCCAAGGTTCAACAAATGGTGCCAAGTCTTTCTAAGCTGTCTAGTTTACCTTGTGAGTCGTGTTAACTTGGGAAACATACCCGTAGTCTGTTTCCTGATAGGGTTAATAGTCGTGCTTCATCACCTTTTATGTTAGTTCGCTCTGATATTTGGGGTCCTAGTCGTACTGAGTCCACATTGGGGTCAAAATATTTTGTTACTTTCATTGTTGATTTTTCTCGCTATACTTGGTTATTTTTAATGAAGAATTGATTTGAGTTGTTTTCAATTTTTATCAAGAAATAAAGACTCAATTTGGTGTTTCTATTCGTATTCTGCGTAGTAATAATGACCAAGAGTATTTATCTCACCAATTTCAAACTTTTATGGCATCTCATGGTGTTGTTCATCAAACATCATACCCCTCAACAAAATGAGGTTGCTGAATGTAAAAATCGTCATCTAATGGAAACAACTCGCACCCTTCTTCTTCATGGTCATGATCCTTTTCATTTTTGGGGGGATGCTATCTTTACTGCTTGTTATTTAATTAATTGCATGCTTTCCTCTGTTCTAGGAAACCAATCACCTCACTCTGTGTTATTTCATCATACATCCCTACATTCTCTGTCCCCTCATGTTTTTGGTCCACTTGTTTTGTCCATAATGTCACTCTTGGTCTTTGATGACAAACTTTCCGCTCGATCCATCAAATGTGTTTTTCTTGAGTACACGCAGTCACAAAAGGGTTATCGTTGTTTTTCCCTACTCTATGTTGTTACCTTGTCTCTGCCGATGGCACATTCTTCGATGATATTCCATTTTTTAAGTCTCCATCCATGAGCCCTCCACCTATGTCTGAGATCTTGCCCCTATTTACCTTACATATTGCCTCTCCACCCACTGTCCCACTACCTTCTCCTACCCTAAATCCTTCTCCCTCAGCTCGCCCGGTTCACGTTTACCGTCATCAAGCCATTTCTCACCTGCCATTACCTGAGCCTGATCCCCAGCCTCTCTTGGACCCATTACTACCTTTGGAGCCTATTATGGCCACTGTGGACTCTCCTCCGATGCTTACTCCTACACTGACTCCTACCCTGCCTCCTAAGCCTAACTTCCTTATTGCTCTTTGTAAAGGTATATGTTCTACACATAACCCATCTCCTCATTATGTTGCTGTGAGCTACCACCATTTATCTCCTTTGCATTATGCTTGTTTGTCTTCTTTGTCTTCTATATCTAGTCCTAAATCTCCAAGTGAAGCTTTATCTCATCCTAGGTGGAGATAAGCTATGGTTAACGAAATGTGTGCACTTTAGAACAGTGGTACATGGGAACTGGTCTCTCTTCCTCCAGGCAAATCGGTGGTTGGCTGTCGATAGATTTATACTGTGAAGGTTGGTCCTAATGATACTATTGATTACCTCAAGGCTCGCTTGGTCGCCAGGGGCCACATTCAGATTTTTGGTCTAGATTCTGGTGACACTTTCTCTCCTATTGCCAAGATGGCTTCTTTTCATTTGTTTTTGTCAATAGCTGCTATACGGCTTCGGTCGCTTTGTAACACCCTAATAATCTTATATTATGTCTGATTATCAGTTGTTACTTTTGCTTGCTGAAACTAAAACTCTTTTGGAAAATATATTTTATTTTTTTACTTTTTGAAATACATCGTCACTTTGAAAAAACGTGAGCCTCCAGCGTGAATAGAGGAGTCAAATGGGCAAGTACGCGAAGAGCCATAGCATAAATAGATTAATAGGGCATAGAGGCAATATAAAATACATTAACACATAATAAGTCTCACTTCTAATCCACATA
Source organism: Pterocarpus macrocarpus (assembly GCA_031439585.1). NCBI lineage: Eukaryota > Viridiplantae > Streptophyta > Magnoliopsida > Fabales > Fabaceae > Pterocarpus > Pterocarpus macrocarpus. The sequence continues at coordinate 46,199,295 of CM062515.1, read as the reverse complement.
AATAAAATTCATAATGTCAAGCATTACATAATAATAGACTCATGACTAGGCTATCACTAAATGCCAAATACAAGCTAACATAGTAAGTTTCAAAGCAAAATAAGATACATGATGATGCAGAGTTACAACAATCTACACGCCCTAATTCCAAATCAAACCCTAACATCGGTCTCATGCAGCACACTCCTCGGTTCTACAGATGTCGTGACCAAGAGAGGCGGTTTCCCCTAGCTCCTCACCCTCGGGGAATGTGAGGCATACAAATCATGACGGGTTGCCTGCTAATCAACTCGATATGATGAACGTGGCAGCTAGGCCCAGCCTCATGCGAGGTGCAGCTGGCTACCGAAGATCACTCCTCGAACGGATCCTCCTCTGATGACAGGACAACACTCGGATGATACTCCGGATATGGCGATGAAGCGGCTGTGGCCCTAGGAGTGGTCGCAAAGCTTAGCTCTATAACTGGAACGGCTGTTTGGGGTCCAACCGAGAGTAGCCCTGGGGACATGGGCTCCATATCAATGTCTGGCAATGGTTCCGGCGGAAAGCCCCACGAGCCCAGTAGTTGCCCAAGTAGTGTTCCAGGAAAATAATCAGGGGCAGGTGGAACAACAGGCTCTGCTTCTTTATGTATACGACCCAGGTGGATGTATGTCTGCACGACCTGGTGGTTATGGCCACGAGCATGTTGGTGTTCTCATCATGCTCACATGCGTACTCAGGTGGATCCATGATCCACTCCACGAGGTGTGCCATCAGAATCTAGTGACGACACGGAAGGATAAACTAAAGTCAGAAATAATATTTTTCAGTAGAACTTCAACTCCACACGAGGGTGTCGTCGTTATCATCCCAACCACTTCGGGTTTTGTTAAGAAACTCAGTGAGCATGCATATGGTTCATTTATTAAGTTTTCGAAAAAATTATTATCCGAAGTGGATTCACTTTTAACAAACACTCTGATCATGGGAATTACATCATAACATACATGGAAACAAGTATAATTAAATATAACATGCATGGATATTTTATAAGTTTCTTTTAACACATTCCTTTCAAGCGTTTGGACCGAAGTCCCTTTCTTTCCTTAAACTTGACCTTATCTTACGTCTTTTAATACTACCCTCTAAGCTTTGAGTGGTAATGAGCTCATACCATGGTTGTCGCCACATTAAATTACCATTACTTATACTAATTAGGTCCTTTGCCATGTCTCATGTAAGCTCTTAGGGAAAGAGGGATCTTTGCATGAGTCACCTTCTCTTTTGAAGGATCATACACTTAATGCTGTCTTTTCTTAATTAGTACTTATAATGCATAAAATTAGGCTAAGTCCATCAATTTTGCAGAAATCTGACAGCATAACACTAAGATCGGAGCTTCCCCAAAATTTGCCAGACAGAGAAATCCAGTCACAAGACATCATCATACATTACTCAACAGCATATGCATTATACTCATCATTAACATATTCATCATAACCATCATCTTCATCATCATTAGGCCCGCAAAATAAACGGGTTGGCCCGTTTAGGCCGTGAACCAAAATTTTCTAGCCTGACCTATTTAAGACTAGTCCGCGGTCTTAAACGGGCTGGCCCTTTTTATTTTTATTTTTATTTTTATTCTTTGCTTTTCATGTTTTAAAAATTAATTTTTTAATAAAAAATAATTTTCATTTTAAAAAAAGATAAATATTCTTATTTTTTATTAAAAAAAGTGAAAATGTCTTAAATTTAATTACTAAATTATATTTTTATATTCTAAATGTATACAATTTTACCAAAAATAGAAATAAAAAAATAAACGTGGGTAAATGAGTTGGCCCGTTTACCCATGCGGGCTGGCCCATTTAACGCGCGAGTTAAACGGGCCAGGTTGAAAACGGATTAATTTAAACGAGTCATTATTTTTTAAACCCAACCCATCTATTTTCGGTGGGTAAACGAGTTTGGCCCGACGGGTTTGGCCCATTTTCACGGCCCTAATCATCATACTTGCACATAGACATAGATATATTATAAGTAAAGTTTTATGAGCTTAACTTTGTAAATTAAGTGCAAGCTTTTAATTAAAATTTTATTTTTACTCGATTCTTTCAATATTCATAGGGACAAGTCTCTTTATTATTCTTTTTAAATCTTTTAAGTTGAAATATGAAGTTCCAATGTCTTAAGTTGATGGTTTTAGGGTTTTCAAGTTTGTTTTTCATTATCTCTTAAAATTAGTCTCAAACAGAATTCATATTTTACTATAAGGAAGTAACTTAATAAATTCACCAAAATTCTATCTTTTATGGTTTTAGCTTAAATTTTTGTAGAGTTATGCTTCTCTGAACTATCTTTTAAACAAAATAAGTCCCACTAAAAAATTCCTAGGTTATGTATTAAACAACATCACTGCCCAATTTTACAGTTTACTCGGGTAACAGTTACTTCTCAAGTCCACTTGTAATTCCACAAACTGAATCTAGCTGAACTTTTTTATGGGGTTATTCTAATATGTCTTAGCTTTCTAACAAACTTCGTTTCATTCAAAAATGTTTTGTATAGCTCAAGTTATACACATTTTAGTGTAGGTTGTCCAGATAGAAATACGACTAGGTACAACCTACTTTAAAAATTCATATCTTGCTCATTTTAAATCCAATGCTCACATATTTTATATCTATAGAAATGTAACACCCCAGCCTGAGTTGCAGTTATCCATCAAAATTAGAACCTGAAAAATTCTGAGTCTGAACCCTATGCCTCCTTGGAGGGCTATAGGATTAAGGTATTTTCTTAATTTCAAAAGTCCCAGTAATGGTTCCCTGGGCATCAATGAGTTAAAGAGGGATTTTTAACGAATTTTAGGGAATGGATAACTCCTTCATTTTCAACCCTCAAGTTTATAAAAATGCAAGTTTTCAGATAATTATACTAAAACCCAAAAGTTGGATTCTGATTCCTAAGGATTTTGAATTTTTAGATATTTTTATTGAAACCAAATAGGGAGTATTCCCGTATTTACATTTATATTTTAAAGTTAATGTCGACATTAACTTAAAATTAAGAAATGTGAATAAGTATGTGCAATATCCTAGACTTGGGAAAGGACTGTAGAAGGAGGGAACCAAGTTTTTGGAGTTGGTAATCGATTACAGAGGACCTGTAATCAATTAAAATCCTCTCTGTATGCCCAGGGGTTAAAATTTTTCATGTGGTAATCGATTACCAGTTTTGGGTCTGTGGTAATCGATTACCAGCTCTTTGGCTATGGTAATCATTACAAGCCTTTGGTAATCTAATACCACAGGTCAATATATAAGCCGAGACATGTCCCTTTCCCTCATTTCTGTAACATCCACCACGAGTTCCGAGTTCCGACTTCATATTCGAATCTCACATAAAATGGCCAATTTCCGACTTTCGAGTTCGTCTTCGAACTTCAGCATAATTTTCCGACTTCCAACCTCATCTGGCATAATTTTCCTACTTCCGACTTAACCTTCAAGTCCAAACAACATGGAGTGATTCCCGATATCCGACTTTATGTCTCGAAGAAAACGTACCCAATTTCCGATATAAAAATTTACTTCTAAGTTTCAGGCGAGATGTACGCAAGTTCCAACCTCATACTTCATGTTTCAAAATAGTGTACATGGTTTCCGATCACCGAGTTGATAGTTTAATAGAATGGTCACAAGTGCGGACCTCCGGGTTGAATGTAACGAGTTCTGACCTTCTGGTTGATTTAGAAAGGATACGAGTTCCGACCTTAGAATTGAACTCAATTAGAAAGGACACGAGTTCAGATCTTTGAGTTGATCTCTGAGTTCAATCAAAATGTTACACGAATTCCAATCTGCTAGTTTATTCCTGAGAGTTTTTCATTTCTGTTGGTGTTCCCAATTTTGCCTATGACCAACTTCCGAGATTGAATTGGGAGTTCCGAGATCATATAAGTTAAGGTTTTGATTCCCGATTTCCGGAGTTATGCCTAGAATCGATCTCCGAGATTGATTCTGGACCGAGTTTTAGAGCATCCTAATTCTCGACTTCCAAGTTTACGTTAACATCCCCGACTTCCGGGTTTAAGTATTTTGGGTTTCACATTCTTGTCCTTGACTTTCGATCTTAAGGTGATTGTGTGCTGCATTATTTACAACCTCCGACCTTATATTTCAAATAAGTTGTGCATGGTTTCCGACATCCGACCTTTCTTCCAAGTTTCGAATAAACCAGACAAGATTTCCAATATCCGATTTCATCTCCCATGGTCAAATAAATGGCACGAGTTTCGACTACAAGCAGAATCGAGACGAGTTCCGATTTCAGATAGAACAGAAGCGAGTTCCACTTTTAGGGCGACGTGGAGAGTAATTTAGCCACAACAGCGGGGGACATGGCTGAACTTCAATCACAAAATTTCAACCAATCAAAACCCACAAAGCCAACTACCAATGCTTCACAAAGCCTTATTTATTCCATCTAACTTCCTCATTCCCGTGCTCCTTCCTCAGCTGGTCATTTCTCACCCTTCCTTCTCCAATCTTCACTTCATCTTCTTCAAACCTCCAAGCCTCATCCACTTCCTCCATCAAGAGCTCAATTCTAACTAGTTTCTACATCAATTTGAGGTAGGATTCCATCTCTGTTCTTAAATTCTTTGAACTATTGCTGCATGAGATTTTACTCTTCTTCATGTATTTGATGATATATTGGATGTATATGATGAATTATGGTTGGATTAATATGAAATCTTGAGTTGGAATTAAGGTTAAAAGAAGAAAAACTAGGAGAAATGGAGGTTTGGGATGCTGCTTACGTGAGAAGCTTCACGGCAGCCCATATGGCGGAGTATACGGCTCTGCCTATAGCTAGTTAAATCTGATAGAACTATTTTTATATGAAAGTAGACATTCAGGGCTTTCCATACATATATAATATAAGGCCATTGGATTAGTATTGAGAGAGATATGAATTTTTTAAATTTAACCTAGGAATCAAGGCTTTCATCCGGGCAGTGTGACTTGAAAAGGGTGTAACTCACCCTACATAACTCCAAATTGAGTGAAACTAACTTTTTTAGAAAGCTTACACATAGGAGAATAATTCACAATGAAATTTTGAGTTTGTTACCATCCTATTTGTTCCCAGTAATTCGAAGAAGTTTCCCTATGTCCAAACTGAGTCCAAACAGGGCAGTTCAGGAAGGTCAGATTTCCAGGCTTATAACTCGAACTCTACTAAAGAAAATGAAATGAAACTTGTTGTAAAAGAAAGCTTGTCCTGTTAGCTTTAATATGACACCAATTTCATATGTTTGGACTAGTCTTCGATTTTTAGCAGATTTTTACCTTTAGATATGTAATTCTGGCCAGCTGCAGGGTAGGCCGGGATAAAACCTAAATAACTCGAGTTATACTTATCAAAATTATATGGGACTAAAGAGATCAGAAAATAGACACATAGCACTTCAACATATCCAAAATTCAGGTCTAAATGAGTTAACATGAATTTAAGGCTTAATTTCTAAAAATGGGCAGAGTTGAAGAATATGAGCAGGATTCCCAGAGTTAAAGGATGTGGTACCTAAGTCATATATGAGTTCAAGTAAAGCCTAAGTATTGCAATTCCATGTTGATGCTTGAAAGATTAATGCATCATATTTGATCTCTTACTGTGACTGACTATCTACTAAGATTGGCACTATTTATGGGGAAGCGAATTCGATTCGTTATGCTGCCGAAATTTCGGCAGAAGTCTATGCAATTATGAATGTTTACTTTACGAGATATTTATGATTTGAATAGTTTACGATGACATGATCATGAATCATTCTTATGAGCATTTATGTGTTATGAATAATTATGATATAAGATGAATATGAAATTCTAGATGCAAGGATATATGAAAGTAAACGATGATGCATATGCATGATTAAGTATGAGAATGAGACGATATGAATATATTAAATGTAGATCCCTTCACCTGGAGGCAGTTATGAGATCCCTCCTTATGAAGGCAGTTAAATAAGACAAGATTGGGTCCCTTTATTTGGAGGCAGTTATTTGGGTCCCTCCAAGTGGAGGCAATTAAAAGACAAAGATGTAGGTCCCTTTACTTGGAGGCAGTTGCACATTAAATCCCTCGTTGTGAAGGCAGCTAAAACTTTTGGGTCCCTCTATGTTGGAGGCAGATAGCCAACTGAGTCCCTCCGACCTAAAGGCACATGGGTCCCCTTGCGGGTCAGTACTGTGTGACGACGGTCACGAGTTGAGCTCACTCCTAGATTAGACTACCCAAGGGTAGTAAAGATTAAAGAGTAAAGATTAAACATATGCAAGCACCCCACCCACATGAGGCATGGCATCAACCCAGCTAGTGTAAGTATAGGGGAAAGGGCTTGTAACACCCTCCTAAGTACAGTACTATGCTTAAGTCATAGTACCACACCCTGGAGTTGTTACGGTTACCTGAACGGACCTTATCTGACAGCAACTCCCGCTGCGCTACTCTGATACCTCCTGAACTTTCTGGAGACAACACGGAAAATAGGAGTGAGACTTATAAATTCTCAGTAGGATTCTCTACAATACACATGTAATGTCATCGTTGTCATCCCCAGTTTGCTTCGGTTTATTATGAAAAAGGTGAACATATAATGTGGACTATTTAATTTTACAGTTAGAAGATATATTATCCGAAGCAACGTTCACTTTTATCATACACTTGGCATCTGAGAGAATTCATAAAAATTCAAGTCATGAATCATATTGGGACTAATAACTGAAATACAATAAAGTACGATAGCCTCAATGCACTAGAGACATAATTTCTATATATACTTTACTGGTACTACAGTATATTAAGATGATGCCCACATGACATCAATATGCTGAGAACCTAACATCTGTACATAACTTAACTTGTTTTTGAATTCATACATAGGCGTAAAACTTGCTTTTCTTCCTTCATCTTTCTTTTCTTTGTCATCATGAAATCTTTACGTGCCATATTCCAGAGTATGATCGCCATGTCATACCCCATTAGAGTGTGATCGCCATGTCACGTTCCTTAGGATTGTGGGATCTCCCTTTGGTACTTACACTAGCTGGGTCAAGCCATGCCTCATGTAAGTTCTGTCCCCTATACTCACACTAGCTGGGTCGATGCCATGCCTCATGTGAGTGGGGTACCTGCATAAGCTTTAATCTTTAATCTTTTACCTTGCACACCTAGGCGTTACGTATCGCCATCCCTAGGGTGCCTTTTCTGCCCTTCGGTAGTCTGGCCTTGGAGTGAGCTCGTCAGCTTCACCCGTGACCGTCGTCACACCGACTCACCCGCAAGGGGATCCACGTGCCTCTAGTCTTTGAGGGATCTCATTCTGGTCACGTGCCTCTAAGTGAAGGGATCGATTCTGGTCACGTGCCTCAAAATTGAGGGATCTCATCTGACCACGTGCCTTCAACATAGAGGGATCTCATCTGACCACGTGCCTCCAAGGTAGAGGGATCTCATAGTTTTAGCTGCCTTCACAAGGAGGGATTCAAAGTGCAACTGCCTCCAGGTGAAGGGATTCATATCGTTATATTTAACTGCCTTCACAGGGAGGGATCTTAAGTAACTGCCTTCGAGTGAAGGGATTTACATTCAATATATTTACATTCTTTCACTCTCATGCATAATCAAGCGTAGTCATATTGAGTGTACTCGTACATATACCTCATAACATAATTATGTCATTCTTGAATATAGGCTTCATAGTTTAGTCTCACATATCTCTTATCATACTTATGTCATTCTCAAATATAGGGTTTCTATATACCCATTCATATTCTAATTCTTCCTTGGTAATCCATATCATCATCAGATTTATCCTTGCATGTAAACATTCCCAATTTCATAAACTTCTACCAGAATTCGCAAAGATGACGGATCAGATCCGCTTCCCCATGAATAGTGCCAGTCTCACAAATAAATCAATCATAGCAACATAATCAATCTACCACACACACACACACACACACACACACACACATATATATATATATATATATATATATATATATCCCTGCAAAACTAGCAATCCTCACTTAAACCTTATTTGTTTCCCTAACACTTGTAAAATTATCAACTTGGCCATTCTGCCAAACTTGCTCAGTTCTGCCCGGATGAAATTCTTAAACCCTAGGTCAAACTTCAAAAATTCCTATCTCTCTCAATACTAATCCAATAACCTTATATGACATATCTATGGAAAGCCATGGATGTCTACTTTCATCTAAAAATGGTTTTATCGGATTTGACCGATTGTAGGCGGAGCCGTACACTCCGCCGTACGGACTGCCATGGAATTCTTCATCCAGACAGCATCCTAACCCTTGGTTCCTTCTAATTTTCTTCTTCTAACTCTAATTTCAACTCAATATTTCGTATTAATCTTCTATTAATTCAATCATAATTCATCATAATACATAAAGAAGAGTATAATCTCATGCAATCATAGTGCAAGAAATTCAAGAATAGAAGTAGAATCCTACCTCTTGGGAGTATGATCTTGCTAAATCTGATTTCTGGATTGATGGACCCTTGACCAAGCTTGGGGATTTGATGGAGTTTGGTTGAAAGAGGAAGGGAAGGAGAAGGCTGGAGCAAGAGGAGGAAAAGGAGACGTAAATCAGCTGGGGTTGAAGGGGGAAGTCTGACTTAAATACAAAAAAATGTGGTGTTGATTGGCTGAAGATTTGTGGTTGAAGTTCGACCACGTCTCTCACTTTAGTGGCCAACTTGCTCTCCACGTCGTCCAAAAACTGGGATACGCTTACGCTCTACCTGAAATCGGAACTCGACCCTATATTACTTGAAGTCGGAACTCGTGACCTTTTTTTTTTACAGTGCTTGAAGCTGAAACCGGATGTCGGAACTCGTACCATGTTGTTGGTGACTTGAGGAAATCTTGTTTATTCTTATTCTTGAAATCAAGGTCAGATATCGGAAGTAATGCAGCTGAAAATCATATAATCTCGAAACTCCCTATCTGAACTCGGGAATGTCAATGCACATAAAATCGGAGATCGGAAGTCATGTATAACTGAAATCAACTCAAAGATTTGAACTCATGTCCATTGAGTTCAACTCATGTACTATTGTGTTAAACCATTACTTCTGAGGTCGGAAACCACGCACACTATTGTGAAGCATGAGGCATGAGGTCGGAACTCGGGCATTCGAAACCCAAGTACTTAAACCCGGAAGTCGGGATTTATGTACAGTGTGTGATGAGATCGGAAACTAGGTATATTTATCCTTGAAACATGAAGCCGGATATTGAGCAAGACTAAGTCGGAAATCGTATATTTAGTAAGGCGAACTCGGAATTCGGAATTTATCCCATTCTGTGTAGAATTCGATGATGAAGTCGGGAATTGAAATTGATCAGTCCTGAGGGCGAAGTCGGAACTCGGAAATTGGAAATAATATTCTAACTGATATTCCAAAATGAAGCCGGAAATCATGGGCTTGAAGGTTAGGTCAGAAATCGGAACTCGGGATGTTACAGGGCTTACATGAAGCATGGCATGACCCAGCTAGTGTAAGTACCGTAAGAAAGGAAGCAAAGAAAGTTAAAGAAAAGCACCAGTACATTTGCTTGAATTCTAATATAAGTATTTGCATAATTATATCCCATGTTTTGTTGAATGCTGAAACTTCTCTTTCTATTTATGCTGTGATGAGTCCATAGTCCTAAGGAACATGACATGGCAATCACGCTCTGATGGGGTATGACATGGCGATCATACTCTGGGATATGTGTAACAAGTAAAGGAAGAAAAGAAAATTATGTGTATCTGTATAAATTCAAGTACAAGTAAAGGTGTGTGCAGATTTTTATGTGTTCAGTATATTGGTGTTATTGTAATTCAATACGTTTCAAGTATTATTCATAATATCATTCACGAATTGACTTTGTATTGGCTCACCCAAACGACAAGTGTATGAATAAAATAAACCTTACTTCGGACAGTATGTTTTCGAACTATAAAATTGAACAGTTTGTATAATATGATCACCTTTTTCATAATAAATCGAAGCAACTGGAGATGACAATGATGACATGTATAATAGTTAAAGAATCCTACTGAGAATTTAAGATTCTCACTCCTATTTCCGTGTTATCTCCAGATAGCTTGAAAGTTCCAAAGATAGCTGAAGTTGCTGTTAGAAGAGGTCCGCTCAGGTAATAGTAACAAGTCCTGACTATGGTACTATGACTTAAGCATAGTACTGTATTTCAGGAGGATGTTACATTAATGGTATCAGAGCAATTCAATCCTCCCCGGACCTGAGGATTTGGACTAACTACATTTCCAGTGCACTCTGGAATGTTTAGAAAATGCCATGCAACAAATCTTATCTGCTCGGATAAGATCTAGGAAAATTAGATATGCATGACCCCCTGACTGTGAATGTTATTAGTTGCTGTCACACTTAACTTATTATTGAGCCTGATCAACTCAATGTTTTGTTGTGTGTGACTAGGAACTAATGGCTTCTAGGGAGCGTGGTAGGCCACGAACTGTACCCATTCCAGAAGATCCTGCTAATTTTATGGACACGATGCGTGAGATGGCTCATGCAATGCAGGAACAAGCTGCTGCAACTCATCAGATGATGAATCAGTTGGGTAGACGGCCCGAGGCCGGTCATGGGGGAAATCCACATGGCTTAGGAGCAGACCTGGACTATCTTAAATTTGCTGAGTTCAGGAAACCAAATCCGCCTAGCTTCCGAAGAGCTTTCGACCCAGATAAAGCCGAGGAATGGGTCAAAGCAGTGGAGAAAGTCTTTTCTGTCTTGGCCTGCACTGATCGACAGAAAGTGGCCTTTGCCACCTATATGTTGGAAGCGGATGCCGAGTTTTGGTGGAAGGGCGCGAAGAGGTTGTTGGAAGAACCCCAAGTCGATATCACATGGGACACATTCAAGGAGGCATTTTATCAGAAGTATTTCCCCACATGCGAAATGTTAAGGAATTGGAATTCATGAAGCTTCAACAAGGAAACATGAGTTTTTCAGAGTATATTGCCAAGTTCGAAGAACTCTGTAAATTCTCCACCATCTATCAGCGCAACCCTGACGAAAACTAGAGATGCGTCAAATTTGAAGGAGGACTAAATGCAGACATTTTGGCCTCGGTGGGGCTAATGGAGATAAGAGATTTTGCTGCATTAGCGAACAAAAGTCAATTAGTTGAAGAATATAACAAGAAGCTCGCTGATGCTAGGACGGATGTGTGTGGGAAGAGGCTGGCACCAGAAGACCAAGAGTTTTAGTATATTCCACCACCAAAGAAGCCATTTCAACTTAATGGAAATGAAGGTAAGCAGCTGCAAGGGCTAACCATGAAGCAAGAATGCTCAAAGTGTGGAAAGTATCATGGAGGAAGGCCTTGTTTGGCTGGGCAGAAGGTATGCTTTAAGTGTGGAAAGCCAGGACACATGATTAGAGACTGCCCCGGCCATCAGCTACCTATTCATAAGCCGTAACATCCAAGGTTGAATGTTAAAGGGAGTACTTCTTCGGAGGAACTAAAGCAAAATTAGGATAACCTAGGACGAAGATTCACTTTTGCTAACTATGTTATGTTGAATCATATATCTGGGTTTGCTGCATTTTCTTCGATTATGCTTATCAACTTTCCATGTGCATATATATAAACTCTTTTACTAAACTCTTACGGCAATAAATAGTTAGTTTTGTGATTAAATTTTGAGGACAACATTTTCTTTTAAGGAGGGTGGTAATGTAACATCCACCACGAGTTCCAAGTTTCGACTTCATATTCGAATCTCACATAAAAAGGCCAGTTTCCAACTTCCGAGTTCGTCTTCAAACTTTAGCATAATTTTCCGACTTCCGACTTCATCTGCCATAATTTCCCTGCTTCCGACTTAACCTTCAAGTCCAAACAACATGGAGTGATTCCCGATATCCGACTTTATGTCTCGAAGAAAACATACCCAATTTCCGATATAAAAATTTACTTCTAAGTTTCAGGCGAGATGTACGCGAGTTCAAAATAGTGTACATGGTTTCCGATCTCCAAGTTGATAGTTTAACAGAATAGTCACAGTGCGAACCTCTGGGTTGAATGTAACGAGTTCTGACCTTCTAGTTGATTTAGAAAGGATACGAGTTTCGACCTTAGAATTGAACTCAATTAGAAAGGACACGAGTTCAGATCTTTGAGTTGATCTCCAAGTTCAATCAAAATGTTACACGAGTTCCGATCTACGTGTTTATTCCCGAGAGCTTTTCATTTCTGTTGGTGTTCCCGAGTTTGCCTATGACCAACTTCCGAGATTGAATTGGGAGTTCCGAGATCATATAAGTTAAGGTTTTGATTCCCGATTTCCGGAGTTATGCCTAGAATCGATCTCCGAGATTGACCCTGGACCGAGTTTTAGAATTTCGTGTAAAAAGAGTTTTAGAGCATCCTAGTTCTCGATTTCCAAGTTTACGTTAACATCCCCGACTTCCGGGTTTAAGTATTTTGGGTTTCACATTCTTATCCTTGACTTTCGATCTTAAGGTGATTGTGTGCTGCATGATTTACGACCTCCGACCTTATGTTTCAAATAAGTTGTGCATGATTTCCAACATCCGACCTTGCTTCCAAGTTTCGAATAAACCAGACAAGATTTCCGATATCCGATTTCATCTCCCAGTGTCAAATAACTGGCACGAGTTCCGACTATAAGCAAAATCGAGACGAGTTCCCATTTCAGATAGAACGGAAGCGAGTTCCACTTTTAGGGCGACGTGGAGAGTAATTTAGCCACAACAGCGGGACACATAGCTGAACTTCAATCACAAAATTTCAACCAATCAAAACCCACAAAGCCAACTACCAATGCTTCACAAAGCCTTATTTATTCCCTCTAACTTCCTCATTCCCATGCTCCTTCCTCAGCTGGTCATTTCTCACCCTTCCTTCTCCAATCTTCACTTCATCTTCCTGAAACCTCCAAGCCTCATCCACTTCCTCCATCAAGAGCTCAATTCTAACTAGTTTCTACATCAATTTGAGGTAGGATTCCATCTCTGTTCTTAAATTCTTTGAACTGTGGCTGCATGAGATTTTACTCTTCTTCATGTATTTGATGATATATTGGATGTATATGATGAATTATGGTTGGATTAAAATGAAATCTTGAGTGAGTTGGAATTAAGGTTAGAAGAAGAAAAATTGGAAGAAATGGAGGATTGGGATGCTGCTTAGGTGAGAAGCTCCACAGCAGTCCATATGGCGGAGTGTACATCTCTACCTACTGTAACACCCTAATAAACCCATACTACGCTTAAGTCGTATTACGGCGTTTTATTAGTTGTTACTTATGCTCGTGGAAAACTAAACTTCACTTGAAATTAAATTACACGGAAAATACGGTAAGATTTTTCTTTGAAATACGCTATGCTAGCAGCTGAAAAGAAAGCTTGAGCTTAGAAGATAGCTAGAGAAAGAGCTGTCGCCAAATATATACTCCAATATCATAAAACAAGGATAAGGTAAACAAATAATAATTCACAAATATATTGCATTAAATAACTAACCATTACATTCATATGGGTTCATAATATATACACATACATTTTAGCATTACAACAAGGGAGACTCATGGTTGAGCCATGATCCAAATACTAAATACTAAGTACAAGTTTAAATGGCAAAGCCTAACTCAAAAGAAATATGCGAAGATGCAGAGCGATGGTTGCTACAGCTTCATCTTGCATCCCACGCCACACGCCCGCCACGTAGTCGGGATCCACGCCCACTCCACCGATGCGCCTGTCGAGATCTGGTGACGATACGTGAGAACAACTAGGGTGAGAAATGGAATTTTCAAGCAGACTCGAACCCGACACAAGAGTGCCATCGCCATCGCTCTCTACTTCGGTTTTATTAATGAAACTAGTGAACATTCATAAGGTTCCGTTTAGGTTTTTCAAACATGAATATCCTAAGTGGATTCAATTTTAACATAATCTCTAATCATTTACATCATAACATACATAGGGCACAAGTATAATCATATAAAAATGCATGACTGTGTATAAGTTTTTCTTAACTTCTTCCCTTAGGCTTTGACCAAGTCCCTTTTTCTTTCTTAACTCGACTTTATCTTTTCACCCACTAAACATAAGTGGTAATGAGCTCATACCGCGGCCGCCGCCACCATAGAATTTCGACATTTACACTAGCCTGGGTCATGCCATGCTTCACGTAGACCTATCCCCTATACTCACACTAGGCCGGGTCATGCCATGCCTCATGTAGTCAAGCAGGGGAGCTAAATTAGTCACCTTCCCTTTGAAGGATCATACCCTTAGTTTATCTTTTCTTATTAAAGCTTATGATGCAAGGTTATTCTAAATCTCTTCCACATTTAGAAATTCTACGTGACGCCCCAAACGCGTTCCTTTATTAATCACCTCACAGGCATGACGCCGTCCCTGCTGTTCATATTTATTAATCCCTTCATGTTTATCATTAGCGATCATATTATCAACATATCACATTCATATCATCATGACGCATCATAATATCGTTATCATATCATTATCATCCTTATCATCACAACACTATCATAATCATCATCATATTATATCATCATCACATCATATCATAATCATCATCATCATATCATATCATCATCATTACTCATCATCATCATAGCATCATGCTTTGCACATAAACATAGGCATATTCTCAAGCAAAGTTTTATGAAACAATTAGCGAAATTTTAAGAATTCCAAAGTTTTTAATCATTTAGAAACTTTCTTTTGTGCAAGATAGCTACCAATTTCATCTATTATCCTTTTTGACACTTTTAAGTTGAATTATGAAGGTTTTCTAATACTTAATGTAAGGGTATTAATGTCTTAAAGTTTATTCCTCCTTATTCTTTAACTTTTACCCCTAACCAGTTTTACTTTACAGTGGGGCAGTAACTTTGAAAATTCACCATAATTTCATATTTTACTTTATTTCGAATTTTTGTGTGGATATACTTCTGAGTCTATTTTTAAACAAAACAAACCCCACTTAAAAATTCATTTTGTAGCTTGAGTTATGCATATTTTATTCTGACTGTTCAGTTTCTAAGTTCACTCCCGGTACAGTGGATTGTTACTTCTCATTATAATTACTCAGAAGGAATCTGAGAAAACTGTTTTATGGGTTTGTTCCTCTATGTCTTAGCTTTCAATTAAACTTGGTCTCACTCAAAAATAATTTTTGTAGCTCGAGTTATACACATTTTTAGTGTAGACTGCCCAGACAGAAACCAATCCGAGAACAGTCTACTTTGAAAAATCATATCTCACTCATTTTAACCTGAATCTTATGTATTTTATATGTATGGAAAGCTCTTTGAGTCTAATTTCATAGAAAATAGTTTCTGTTCCATTCTGAGTTTTGTAACAATAAACATACCACACGCTTTACAGACTGCCAGAATTCCAGATTCACTAGTTTTTAAGTTTTTTCACTTCAAGCTATGAAGAAATTGTTATATCACTTCAAATCACCATTTTCATGTTTTAACTCATCATCACATTCAAAGTTTGAGTCACCAAATCAGTATTTTGAACCAAAATAAAGCAAGATACATAAAAACTATCATACCACAAAATCTCTTTTCAAAACAACATTTTCATCAAGGCAAGAACACTCATAAGGCAAGATGGTAATGAGACTGAAGTTAGCACTAAACCACCTAGCTATGAAGAGCTTAGGGGTTCTAGTTCTTGAAAATATATGGAGAGGAAAGGCTTAGGAGTCACTACCAATTGATTTCTTGAAAGCTTGAAGAGAAAGAAAGATGCTGGAGGTGGCCTCCTTCTCCTTGAGCTCGATAAGGAGGCTTGTGTAATGAGTGGCTTTGTTTCTCCAAGGACCAAAATGGTAGTCCTGAAGGGATAGTGATGGTGGTGATAGGGAGATGAGGGTGATGGTGGTAGAAGAGCAGAGGACTTAGGGTAGAAAACAAGAAAACAAGAGGAAGAGTAGGAAGAACAAGAGAGGCTTAGAGAGAGGTGAGAGCTGTGTGTGTGTCTTGAGAGAGGAAGTGAAAAAATGAAATGAGGGAGAGAAAGCTGATGGTCACGATAAAGGAGGAGAGAGTGATGTGATTTTGCTTCTTTGCAAGCAAGGAGGCTAGCAAACCATGGATAAAGCGATCATGCTTTTCCTCAGTCTTTGGCACTTGGGTAAGGACTTGTAGGTGAGCTTTTGTCAAGCTGGTTAAAAGACGAGCTCTCTTAGGATTTTGGCATTGGATTTGACTAGGATCACACCAAGTGTCATGATCTTGGTGAAAGAGAAGACAACTCTTGTCATGACTTAAGGAAGCTACTAATATGGACTCTGATCTAGTGGTGTATGATGAGAAAGAATTGAATGGTTGGACGTACTTCTTTGACCAAACTTTCAAACAATAAATAAAGGGAAGTTTCTACATCTTTATAATTGTTGTAATTATCTAAATTTTAATTAATTCAATTGGTTTAAATTACTCATTAGCACATTTTAGCTAAGAAGGATTTTCCTCATTAATTTTGTAAGAAGATGTGAAGGTTAATGTGATTAAGTTTTGAGACTTATATGCTCTTAGTTAATTAGATTAGATCACCTTGATTTTATGTTCTAAATCATGGATTAATAAGGATTGGGCAATTAGGCTTTTAATTATAACTTTTAATGCATTATGTTTCAATTATTGACTTTTACTTATCTTGTTGACTTGCCTTTAATTTACTAAGCTCTTGCTCTCGAGATTAATCGAATTAATTCTCAATTAATCGTTAACCTCTCTAATTAGCTAGGATCACTGAGCTAATTAGCTTAGACAAAAATCGGGGATGTTGCACCTACAGCTAGTTAAATCAGATAGAACTATTTTTATATGAAAGTAGACATTCATAGCTTTCCATATATATATAATATAAGGTCATTGGATTAGTATTGAGAGAGATATGAATTTTTTAAATTTAACCTAGGAATCAGGACTTTCATCCAGACAATGTGACTTGAAAAGGGTGTAACTCACCCTACACAACTCCAAATTGAGTGAAACTAACTTTTTTAGAAAGCTTACACATAGGAGAACAATTCATAATGAAATTCTGAGTTTGTTACCATCCTAATTGTTCCCAGTAATTCGAAGAAATTTCCCTATGTCCAAACTAAGCCCAAACAGGGCAATTCAGGAAGGTCAGATTTCGGAGCTTATAACTCAAACTCTACTAAAGAAAATGAAATGAAACTTGTTGTAAAAGAAAGCTTGTCCTGTTAGCTTTAATATGACACCAATTTCATATGTTTGGACTAGTCTTCGATTTTTAGTAGATTTTTACCTTTAGGGGTGTAATTCTGGCTAACTGCAGGGTAGGCTAGGATAAAACCTAAATAACTCGAGTTATACTTATCAAAATTATATGGAACTAAAGAGGTCAGAAAATAGACACATAGCATTTCAACATATCCAAAATTTAGGTCCAAATGAGTTAAGATGAATTTAAGGCTTAATTTCTAAAAACGGGCAGAGTTGAAGAATATGAGCAGGATTCCCAGAGTTAAAGGATGTGGTACCTAAGTCATATATGAGTTCAAGTAAAGCCTAAGTATTGCAATTCCATGTTGATGCTTGAAAGATTAATGCATCATATTTGATCTCTTACTGTGACTGACTATCTGCTAAGATTGGCACTATTTATGGGGAAGCGGATTCGATCCGTTATGCTGCCGAAATTCCGGCAGAAGTCTATGCAATTATGAATGTTTACTTTAGGAGATATTTATGATTTGAACAGTTTACGATGACATGATCATGAATCATTCTTATGAGCATTTATGTGTTATGAATAATTATGATATAAGATGAATATGAAATTCTAGATGCAAGGATATATGAAAGTAAACGATGATGCATATGCATGATTAAGTTTGAGAATGAGACGATATGAATATATTAAATGTGGATCCCTTCACCTGGAGGCAGTTATGAGATTCCTCCTTGTGAAGGCAGTTAAATAAGACAAGATTGGGTCCCTTCATTTGGAGGCAGTTATTTGGGTCCCTCTAGGTGAAGGCAGTTAAAAGACAAAGATGTGGGTCCCTTCACTTGGAGGCAGTTGCACATTGAATCCCTCCTTGTGAAGGCAGCTAAAACTTTTGGGTCCCTCTATGTTGGAGACAGATGGCCAACTGAGTCCCTCCGACCTAGAGGCACATGGGTCCTCTTGCGGGTCAGTACTGTGTGACGACAGTCATGAGTTGAGCTCACTCTTAGATCAAACTACCCAAGGGTAGTAAAGATTAAAGAGTAGAGATTAAAGATTAAAGATTAAAGATTAAAGATTAAAGATTAAACATATGCAAGCACCCCACCCACATGAGGCATGGCATCGACCCAACTAGTGTGAGTATAGGGGATAGGGCTTACATGAAGCATGGCATGACCCAGCTAGTGTAAGTACCATAAGAAAGGAAGCAAAGAAAGTTAAAGAAAAGCACCAGTGCATTTGCATGAATTCAAATATGAGTATTTGCATGAATTCAAATATGAGTATTTGGATGAATTCAAATATGAGTATTTGCATAATTATATCCCATGTTTTGTTGAATGCTGAAACAGCTCTATCTATTTATGCTGTGAGTCCATAGTCCTAAGGAACGTGACATGGCGATCACGCTCTGATGGGATATGACATGGCGATCATACTCTGGGATATGTGTAACAAGTAAAGGAAGAAAAGAAAATTATGTGTATCTGGATAAATTCAAGTATAAGTAAAGGCGTGTGTAGATTTTTATGTGTTCAGTATATTGGTGCTATTGTAATTCAATACGTTTCAAGTATTATTCATAATATCATTCACGAATTGACTTTGTATTGGCTCACCCAAGCGACAAGTGTATGAATAAAATGAACCTTACTTTGGACAGTATGTTTTCGAACTATAAAATTGAACAATTTGTATAATATGATCACCTTTTTCATAATAAACCGAAGCAACTGGAGATGACAACGATGACATGTATAATAGTTAAAGAATCCTACTGAGAATTTAAGATTCTCACTCCTATTTCCTTGTTATCTCCAGATAGCTTGAAAGTTCCGAAGACGGCTGAAGTTGCTGTCAGAAGAGGTCCACTCAGGTAATAGTAACAAGTCCTGACTATGGTACTATGACTTAAGCATAGTACTGTATTTTGGGAGGATGTTACAATTTCCGTGTTTTCTTTCTCTCTCTGCCTCTCAAACTTTCTTCCTTCTCTCTAAAATGCTTCTCCCTTCATTCCTAAACACAATCTTTCTTATCCTTCCATTAAATTACACCATTTCCACTCACTTAATCTCAGTTTCTTTCTCTAATATCAAATCATATCTTCATCCAAAAATCAACACATTTAGTCTTGGAGCTTGGAGGAGTTGACACCAAGGCTCCTAAAGATTTCTTCTTCCCTTTTCCTTTCTAAAAGGTAATCTTCAAACCCTTTTCCACTTCCTTTCCTATGGAGTATGGATTATTTCTCCAATATTGAGTTCTTGGAGAACCATAGGTTAGAAGAATTGGGGATTTTCATATCTAAGAGTAAATTAGATTAATCCTTAGTCTAAGTGACTGACCTTCAATTAAATTGCCATAATATTGATAAAAGATACCATTGGCGGACTGGCTTTGGCTCTTTGAGTTCATGGGATTAGGATTCTGCTATTGGCGTTAAGTCTATGAGTAGATAGTTTATCCCTATCTTAGTTTCTAATGAATTTTGTTTATATACATACATAGGCAAATAATTTGGTATATGTTAGCAATGTAATTTAAATTTTGGTAGCTTATCTATTACTACTTGATCACATGAGACAATGACTTGATTTTCAAAAAGAAAAATGTGGCAAATGTTTATTACATTGGTTCCTATTAAACTTTGGAAAATTATCCTTATTTTGAAAGGATTTGATATACTTAATGGTATAGGGCTTGGTATGGATTGCTCAGCATCTGATTTATGAATGATTATGTAAAAGGTGAAATGAAAGGTGTTTGGATAAAAGCTTTTGACTTTTGTTCATTTTTGAATTATTAATTAAAGCTTTATTTTCTTTGAAGATACGATTTTATTGTTTTGTATAAGGTATATTGGTATGTTTTATAATAATATTCATTAAACGTTCTGTATAATGGAAAAGAAAGACTTGGGAAAGTCTAAGCCAAGATCTGGAGGCTAACGGCAGTAGGCGTTAGCTCTGGGTGCACCTAGGATGATGTATTACACAGCCACTTAAAGGAGTAGTGCGTGATGGACATTACATGACCATACACATAGTGTGGTTCGTGACGGAATTTCATGGCCACTGAAAGAGTGGTGCATGCCTGATTGTGGGATTCACACGAAGGAAGGGCCACCTAAGTGTGATTCTTGCCTGATTATCCTGGAATAGATGGACTCTATGTTTTTGGAAAAGAAAATTTGAATAATGTTTGATTAAGAATTCTATTTTAGTTTTATTATACATATTATTGTATTATCTTAATATCTATAAGTTTGTACATTGTCTAATGTGGGTTAAGGACACTCTATCTCTCACTGAGTTTCATAAACTCACCCTATTATTTCTTTCTCTTCTTTTTTTTTTCAGATATAGGTATTCCAATAGAATCTAATCCTTCAGCCCTTGTGATTAAATTCTGAGTTTTGTAGATGAGCCCTTTTCTATTCAAGGGTATTTTGTAAATGTACATGTTTGAGAAACTCTTAGATAGTGGTAGCTCCATAGTACTACAAGCAGGGTCCAGCCTTGACTTGATTATATTGATTTTGTTGTATTTTATTTGTTTATACTATGCATTGCATTTCCTAAAGGATTTGGTTTTTCTAAATAATTAAAGTTATGTATTTCGGATGAACACTTGTAAATATATATTTTACTATTACACTGTGTGTTGATGGGTGTATTCTGAGAATACCTGGATCCCTGATAGAAGATTATGTTTGTTAATCTTGCAGAGTAACCTTTTGTAATTGGGAAATATCCTAATTACAAAGGGTACTCTATCAAAATTTTTATAAAAATTCTGTGGTGGAAGGCTTGTGTAGGGACTTGTCCTTATGCACCAGTCACAGCCCGGGTTTGGGTCGTGACAAGAATGCTCTATGAGTCTATCTTTATTCAAAATTAGTTTCCATGCATTTCGAGTTGTATGGCATGAGTTATCATTTTCGCAATCCAGACTGCCAGATTTGCCAGCATAACCAGAATTCTTCTTCTTGACTAATTTGTAGAAATATTAAAGTTTCTCATCAAATGACCATTTTTATCTTTCATTTTACTATCATGTTTTGATATTTCAATAACAAATCAATATTTAAGGCGTGAATAAAGTGTGAATCATAAAAGTGTTTATACAATATAGTCACATTTTTAGAGAACATTTAACATAAAGCAAAACTTCATGGAAACAAGGTATAGTCATGAAACCTTAGAGCAAGTCCTAAAACCACCTAGCTATGAAGAGTTTAGGAGTTTTAGTACTTGAAAACACATAGAAAAGAAGGGTTAGAGTCACTACCATAAGAAGCTTTTCAAAGTATTAGGGAGTAGAAAGGTTGGAGATGGCCTCCCTCCTTGGAGCTTAGAAATAGGGCAAGTTGTGTGTTTGTTTTGTTTCTTCAAAGACCAAAGAAGGTGGTCCTTGAAAGGCTTGTGAAGATAGTGGTGTGAAGTAAGGTTGATTGGAGTAGGAAAGCAAAAAGAACAAGAGGGAGAGTAGGAAGAACAAAGAGAGGTTTAGAGAGAGATTAGAGCTTTAGGCTTGTAATGAGAGAATAGAAGTTGAATAATGAGAATGGGGGTTTGTTTTGGGCGTATGGTTCAAACTATAGGCTGATCACTTTGTTGCTTTTTTCAGGGAATAGCTTAGTGACCAAGGGGTGAAAAATTGGTTGTTTTACTCTTGAGTCTTGATGCAAAGCTTAAAACCCTTTTTGTGTTTTCTCAAGTGATGAATGGCTATCTTCTTGCCATTGATGGGTTGATCGACTTTGATGGTTAATGCCAAATGACGTGTGATCCATGTGTAGGATTATCCCACTTTTGGTTAATTAATCTTTAAGTTAATTAACCACATTAAGCTTTGATCTAATGGTGAAAGATTAAGAGGCAAATGGATGGTGGATGATGAGCTTGTCTTGGCCGAATTTTTCAAGCATGATTAAAGGGATAATTTTGAATGTTTATTGTTATTAGAATTATTTAAGTGTTAATTAATTAAATTAGTTTAATTACTGGTAGCAAGTATCGCAGCTTGCTCTAAATTACAATTTTAAAATACTTAATTACACTAAATTTGAAGTATAGTGCAACCAAGGTTATCTCACAAGGATGTTGTTGCTATCTAGTTAAGTAACAAGGGAGTATGTGCAAACATGCAGTCAATAAGCTTATAAAAAAAATTAGATGAAAATAAAAACACTAGTTCAAAAAGTTCCTTAGGTATAAGGTGAATCAATCATTAACGCATAATATATCAAACACATAGAGTGCGACTAATTTGAGCTATTAGAGAGACCTCTTCTAACAATGCCACAATTCTACCTAGAGAACTCTAGGAATTCAACCAACACATAATTGGTTAGATAATTGAGGTCGACCTCAACTCTAATTAACCTATGTTGATTTCTAGCCCCAATTGTATTAGCCTAGGTCTGATCCCAAACCCAATTCCTAAATCTTTAACTAATCAAGCTCATTTCAATTGACTAATTAGCAATCACCCAACTAATTCCTCATTCATAAACCCACATATCAATACCATTCAATGCAAGTTTACAAATAAAAGAAGACAAAGAATCAAGAAAACAAACATGATTAAAATTCAAGCATAGGATTTCAAGATTACAATCATAATACCCTTGGGGTCTCCTTGAACTGGCCTGAAGTCCTACTCCTCCATAGCAATAAAGGTTACAAACTAGAATCCAAAACAAGTATCTTACAAAATGAAAGGAAAAGAAAAAAAAAGAAAAGAAAAGGAGAGGAGAAGAGAAGAGAGAAAAATGAAAAATGTTGGAGATGAGTCCTCTTTTTCATATCTCGGATTTCTCTCTTCTTCTTAGACTTAAAACATGAAAATCCAAAAATACCCTTGAGCCCCAATTAATCCTTTGCCTCTTAGCTTTAAGTGGACACCCAATTTGCTTAATTTGGACTTGAAATAAGAGAGTTATGGCCCAATCTTTATAGCATGTCCAGGTTGTACATTTATTCATGTCAGTTAATTTCAATAGCCAATAAGTCCATCAAGATTTCATTATTTTACAGAGTGTTATTCATATGAATTGAAGCTTTATATCTTAGCTTTTAAATGGCGTCAATTTCACCTCAATCCAATGTCTACAACTCAAGTTATGGCCTAATTAGTTCACACTACTCAGGTTCCAATGCAACAGCCCTGTTCTGACTTCATGGTCCAATTCGTCCTAATAGACATCTGAATTAGTTTTTGACTTCTTCATGAAAGTTGTAGATATTTCTCTCAGATTTCCTACAATATAAAATTTGTAATTTTTAGAGATTGACAACTCAAGATATGCTCAAAATACAGAAACAGTATAAATTTATAATAATACTAAAAAATACAATTAAGCTCAATTAAAGCCCAAACTCATAAAATGTGTCTAATATTGATCAATTAAACACAAAAGAGGTCCAATAAACTAAATATGAGAGTTAATCAATGCATCAAAATATTACTTATCAAATTCCCCCACACTTAGCTTTTTGCATGTCCTCATGAAAAATCCAAAATATACTCAAGGGTGCAGAAAATGAAACATGAAAATCTAAAATAAACACACAAGTCCTAGAAACAAAAAATGATCAAACACCATGAAAAATAAATTCCCAATGGATCCTCAAGAGTGTCAAGTGTATAGGTAAAAAGCACACCCAAGGTATCAAGAAATTCAACAATTAAGGCACATCTCTACAAAGAAGCAAGCAAGGCAAAAATCACTCCAAAAAGTATGGATCAAGCATAGAGGATCTCACAAGATAACATATTTAGCACTCTTACTCTCAAGTGTTTAAGGCTTAATTATACTACTCAAATAACTTCAAAAGGAAAAGCACTACCATAAGCTTGCTTATCATCTAATTCTTCACCACTCAAACACATGCACACATAAATCAAGAGGACTTTATTCAAGGTTGTAATGGAGCCAAGGTAAGGGTAGGAAAATAGTAAGGATATGCAAGGTAAAACCCAAAGAGAATAGAAGAACATTGGCAAAGACATGAGGTCACAAATGTGAGGGCTCTCCTTAAATCCAAGCAATGCAACAAATAACTCTTTTTTATCCCACTTCTTTACTTTCTTTTTTTATCAAAATTGCCCCAATTTATTGACTTTTTCTTTTTCTATTTGCTTTTTTTTTTTTACATTTTCTTTGCTTCTTCTTCATTTTTTTTTTAATCTTTTCATTGCTTTCCTTTTTCTCTTTTTATCACTTTGCACCCCCCACACTTAAAGTCTTGCATGTCCTCATGCAAACCCCCACACTTATGTGAATGCACATTGCTAATGGTAACCAATGGTCTCATAATCCCTAAGGTTAGGTAGAATCATGGTTTTTCGCTTTAGGCTTGTAATGTGCTAAAAACAAAGAATAGGTAAAAAGGCTCAAAGAGGCTAAGCAAGGGGAAAAAATGCAAGGGTGGCTATTTGGTTAAGTGGCTAATCACAAAATGAATGCCTCAATCATATTCATGTATGCAAATGAATAGTGTAGCCTCAAGAAGAATCAAAGCAAGTTCTAGAGGGACAAATCCTGTGAGAAAATAAAACGCACAAGAAAGAAAATAATGGCATGTAACATAGCTATCCAAATATGGCTCAAAAGCTCACATGGGTGATGTCCAACATACTCAATCCAAGCAATTGAAGATCAATCTACCAAGCATGCAAGACATAAAGAATGAGATGAAAAGTCAAGCATGTTGAAGTCTCAAGCCAAGAATGTCTAATACCTAAAGCTAACAACTCAAACATCGCCATGGGGAAACATCCAACTAAACAACACAACTAGTATATAAAAACTAACATTAAACATACTTTATTCTAAAAGTAAAATGCAAGACAGAAAATTAAAAAGGTAAAAAGTGATGAGAACTCCCTCATGGTGGCCTATGCTTGAATTGATCTATGAACTACCACTAAGGCTTCCATCTCTTGTCTCCACCAGGATCCCACAAGGTTATTTTGTGTTCTCGACCATCCTTGTCACTTTTGCATTCACATCCCAGTGTAGAAACCTTAGTTCATTCCCATGATGCATCGCTATAGTAATGACATAGATGGCTCCGAGTTGAAAAGCGCTCTCCTTGTAAGCATAATCCAAGCACCTCAATGCATCTATAGAAGATGTCTCTTGAGCCATGTCACAAATAGCTTGGAGTTGGGCAACATTTTCCAGGTAGGCATATTCAAATTGACCCAATAGATGCTCATAAGGAGGAAATTCCAACTTTAATTTTAGTGTTTGGACTATAGAGGGAAAAATCTCTTTAACCTGAATCTCTGTTAAATGAATTTTCTCCACTATGTCAACACTCATAGGCCTATCACCCATTAGATATGCATCCATCTCTGCACACTCTACACACAACTCAACTCCGTCACATTGATCACAAGAGAAACAATCAACGAAATCACTAAGGTCAAACAACTCAGGGAACTCCTCAGAGAAACTGTCATGAACCTCCTTAGCTCCGTAATCAATGATATCCAAATGAAATCTAGAGTGCTTATTTGATTCCTCCTGTACAAAATTTGCACTGGGCTTTTCTTTCACTTCTGCTGCTTCATCAGAATGCTCAGTCTTAGCTATACTTTGATCAATTCTCTGTGCCAACTCTGGTAAAGTCCTACCTAATTGCTGCATAGCAACACTAACATTGCCCTTTGGATCGGGGATCAATTGAGATGGAGTTTGAGCAAAACCATGTGACTGCATCTGGCTCATGGAGGAAGCAAATTGACCAAGCAGAGTCCCTATATTCTGGATGGCTGCATCAGTTCTTTGCTGATACTGGAGGTTATTTTCTACAATTTGCTTCATCAGATCCTGTAATGATGGCTCCAATGAGGTAACTACTGATCCAGTCTATTGTTGCTGCTGAAGGGATAGGTGCTGGTATTAAGGTATCCTAGGGAATACTCCTACAACACCCACTATATAACCTTGAAGGCATGAGGTATCCTCCTGAGGTTGGGGGCATCCATTAATAGAGTGGGATGGACACACTAAAATATCACATACTCTAGTAGGCTCTGGTGCAGATGTAGGAGTAACATGCTGTCCCATGGTCAACCGCTTTACCAATGATGCCATCTCATCTCATTTGTGTTCAATCCTCAGCAAATTCACATCAGGGATCTCACCAACTCCTCTGGTCCTTGTGATCAACTTAAAGCCAAATTGTTGGAAATTCTTTGCCATGTTAGCTATCAGATCTTTGGCGGTAGCAGGTGTCTTGTCCATTAGAGCTCCACCACTCGCTACATCAATCAAGCTCTTATCCATGGGTATCAGCCCCTCATAGAAAAACTGGATCAACAAGTGCTCACTAATTTGGTGATGGAGACAACTTACACACAACCTATTGAACCTCTCCCAATACTTATATAATTTTCTTCTTGCATTTGCCTAATACCACAGATCTCCTTTCTTGTTGCTGCAGCTCTGGATGTAGGGAAAAATCTCTCCAAGAAGAGCCTTTTCATACCAATCCATTCTATTACACAACCAGGGGGAATATAGTAAAGCCAATCCTTGGCAACTTCAACTAGTGAGAAAGAGAAGGCTCTTAACTTGACATGATCCTCATGAATTCCCTGAAAGTTGAGAATTGAGCATACTACATGAAACTCCTTGAGATGCCTGTAAGGATCCTCACCTGTATGACCATAAAATCTTGGAAGCAAATGAATCAATGCAGGGTTAAGCTCAAAGTTAGAATCTAAATCAGGATATTGGATACAAAATAAGTGATCTACGGCGTTAGGAGCAAATAGCTCCTTCAGTGTCTTATCAGGGATAGTCATCTCAACAGAAAATATTGAAAAGAAGAAAAAGAACTAGCAGAATAATGTATAAAAGTGGAACTAACATAACTACTACTACTACTAAAAGTACCAAAACACAAAAATCACTAAAAAAAAATGACTTAGGAAATTAAAAAAAATTGTACAAAATGATTTTTTCAATTTATAGAAATACTACACAATAAAACTACACCTATTTAGAACCCAAAAATGCAATAAAAATTATTAAAAATTCAAAAAACTGGTCAAAACAGTCGAATTTGGCCAAAATAGGGTGGGGCTCACGCTAGGTAGTGAGTCTTGCTTAGAATGTCGAAAATCTTTGGACTGAAAAGTTTCAAGGTAATCTGAGCATGAATAAAACAGGATAGCACCCAAAATTATTCTAAAAACACCGAAAATGACCAAAATATGCAAAACTCAAACAAAAGCAAGTAAACACATATATTTACAAACTAAATAACATCAACATCCCCGGCAACGGCTCCAAAATTTGGTAGCAAGTGTCGCAGCCTGCTCCAAATTACAATTTTAAAATACTTAATTACACTAAATTTGAAGTATAGTGCAACCAAGGTCGTCTCACAAGGATGTTGTTGCTATCTAGTTAAGTAACAAGGGGGTATGTGCAAACATGCAGTCAATAAGCTATAAAAGAAAATTAGATGAAAATAAAAACACTAGTTCAAAGAGTTCCTTAAGTATAAGGTGAATCAATCATTAACGCACAATATATCAAACACATGGAGTGCGGCTAATTTGAGCTATTAGAGAGACCTCTTCTAACAATGCCACAATTCTACCTAGAGAACTCTAGGAATTCAACCAACACATAATTGATTAGATAATTGAGGTCGACCTCAACTCTAATTAACCTATGTTGATTGCTAGCCCCAATTGTATTAGCCTAGGTTTGATCCCAAACCCAATTCCTAATTCTTTAAGTAATCAAGTTCATACCAATTGACTAATTAGCAATCACCCAACTAATTCCTCATTCATAAACCCGCATATCAATACCATTCAATGCAAGTTTACAAATAAAAGAGGGCAAAGAATCAAGAAAACAAACATGATTGAAATTCAAGCATAGGATTTCAAGATTACAACCATAACACCCTTGGGGTCTCCTTGAACTAGCTTGAAGTCCTACTCCTCCATAGCAATGAAGGTTACAAACTAGAACCCAAAACAAGTATCTTACAAAATGAAAGAAAAAGAAAAAAAAAAGAAGAGGAGAGGAGAAGAGAAGAGAGAAAAATGAAAAATGTTGTAGATGAGTCCTCTTTTCCGTGTCTCGGATTTCTCTCTTCTTCTCAGACTTAAAACATGAAAATCCAAAAATACCCTTGAGCCCAAATTAATCCTCTGCCTCTTAGCTTTAAGTGGACACCCAATTTGCTTAATTTGTACTTGAAATGAGAGAGTTATGGCCCAATCTTTATAGCATGTCCAGGTTGCACATTTATTCACATTAGTTAATTTCAATAGCCAATAAGTCCATCAAGATGTCATTATTTTAGAGATTTTTATCATACGAATTGAAGCTTTATATCTCAGCTTTTAAATGGCATCAATTTCACCTCAATCCAATATCTACAACTCAAGTTATGGCCTAATTAGTGCACACTACTCAGGTTCCAATGCAACAGCCCTATTCTGACTTCATGGTCCAATTCGTCCTAATAGACATCTGAATTAGTTTTTGACTTCTTCATGAAAATTGTAGATATTTCTCTCAGATTTCCTACAATATAAAATTTGTAATTTTTAGAGATTGACAACTCAAGATATGCTCAAAATACAGAAACAGTATAAATTTATAATAATGCTAAAAAATACAATTAAGCTCAATTAAAGCGCAAACTCATAAAATATGTCTAATATTGATCAATTAAGCACGAAAGAGGTCCAATAAACTAAATATGAGGGTTAATCAATGTATCAAAATATTACTTATCAATTGCTCATTTAACAATTTTAGTTAATCAGACTTTTAAGACTTTTGTTTTTCTAAAAGAATTATTCTCACTAATTATATTTTTAGTGTGTGAGAGTTTATTTATCATATTTGATTAAGGTAGAAATTTGTCATGTGCTTAATTAACAAGATTAGATTACCTTAATTATGTTTTTAATCATGAATTAGCAAGATTTGGATGATTAGGCTTTAATTAAAATATTTAGTGTTTTATTATTCAATTGTTGACTTTTTCTTATTGATTATTGACTTTTAGTTGACTTGTTGACTTATTGACTTATCTTTAATTTACTAAGCTCTTACTTTTGAGATTAGCCAATTAATCCTCAATTAATCACTAACCTTTCAAATTAGTTAGTGACACTGAGCTAATTACCTTAAGCAAAATTGGGGATGTTACACGCTTCATCAGTTGGACATCAAGAATGCCTTCCTCTATGGTGACCTCGAAAAAGAAGTCTATATGGAGCAAACTCCTGGTTTTGTTGCTCAGGGGGAGTCTTCTGGCCTTGTCTGTCACCTTCGTAAACCTCTTTATGGCCTTAAGCAGTCTCCTTGTAACATCCCCATTTTCACCCAAGTTAATTAGCTCGGTGTTCCCGGCTAATTAGAGGGGTTAACGATTAATTGAGAATTAATCGATTAATCTCGAGAGCAAGAGCTTAGTAAATTAAAGGCAAGTTGACAATTGAGATTTAATGCATTAAAAGTTACAATTAAAAGCATAATTGCCCAATCCTTATTAATCCATGATTTAGAACATAAAATCAAGGTGATCTAACCTAATTAACTGAGAGCATATAAGTCTCAAATCTTAATCACATTAACCCTCACATCTTCTTATATAGTTAATGAGGAAAATCCTTTTCAATTAAAATGTGCTAATGAGTAATTTAAACCAAGCGAATTAATTAACATTTAGATAATTACAACAATTATAAAGATGTAGAAACTTCCCTTTAATTATGGTTTGAAAGTTTGGTCAAAGCAAGAGCCATATCCAACCATCCATTTACTTTCTCATCATACACCACAAGATCAAGAGTCCATATTAGTAGATCCCTTAAGTCATGACAAGAGTTGTACTCTCCTTCATCAAGATAATGACACTTGGTGTGATCCTAGCCATCCAATGCCAAATCCTAAGAGAGCTCATGCTTTTAACCACTTGACAAAAACACTACATAGTCTTTACCCAATTTCCAAGACTCAAAAGGAAACACAACACTCTCTTTTGCCCCAAGGTTTTTCCCACTCCCTAGCTTGTGTAAGAAGCAAAGTCACCTCACTCCCTCTCTTATTTTTGCGCCACCCATCAGCCCTCCTCTCTCTTCATTCCATTTTTCATTTCCTCTCTCAAAGAAACAAAAAGCTCTCTCCTCTCTCCAAGTCTCATACTCTCTTCTTCTTCCAAGCTTCATTGTTTTTCTTCCAACCCTCATACTACTTCCTACTCATCTCCATTTACCATTCTCACAAGTCCTTCAAGGACTACCCTCTTTGGTTCTTGGAGAAACAAAACAAACACTCACCTAGCCCCAATATCAAACTCAAGGAGAAGGAGGCCATCTCCAACCATCTTCATCTTCCAAGCCTTCAAAAAGGAACTTTTTGGTAGCGATTCTAACTCTTCTTTCTCATGTATTTTTCAAGCTCTAGAATCTCCTAAGCTCTTTATAGCTAGGTGGTTTTAGGACTTGCTTCAAGGTCTCATGACCATTTCTTGCCTTATGAGTTTTCTTGTCTTGTTGAAAGTGTTGTTTTAAAGTGAGAATATGTGGCATGATGGATTTATGTATCTTGCTTTAGTTTGGTTAAAAATACTGATTTGGTGACTAAAACTTTGAGCATGATGATGAGTTAAAACATGAAAATGGTGATTTGAAGTGATATAACAATTTCTCCATAAGCTTGAAGTGAAAAACTTAAAAACTAGTAAATCTGAAATTCTGGCAGTCTGTAAAGCATGCGGTATATTTATTGTTACAAAACTCAAGATGTAACGAATAATTTTCTGTGAAAGTAGACTCAAAGAGCTTTTCATACATATAAAGTATACGAGATTTGGCCTTAAAATGAGAGAGATATGATTTTTCAAAGTTTGCTGTTCCTGGATGGGTTTCTGTCCGGGCAGTAGGTAATAAAACATGCATAACTCAAGTTATACATAACATTTTTGAGTGGGACCAAGTTTGTTAGAAAGCTAAGACATAGGGGAACACTCCCGTAAAACAGTTTTGTCAGATTCCATATGAGGAACTCCCAGTGAAGTGGACAAGCCACTGACCCGAGATGAACTTTCAATCCTGAACAGTCAGAATAAAATGTGCATAACTCAAGCTACAAAATGAATTTTTAAGTGGGGTTTGTTTTGTTTTAAAATAGACTCAGAGAAGTACATCAACACAAAAATTCGAAACAAAAGAGTAAAAGATGAAATTTTGGTGAATTTTCAAAGTTACTGCCCCACTATAAAAGTAAAACTGGTTATGGTAAAAGTTAAAGAATAAGGAGAAATAAGCTCTAAAACCTTAATACCCCTACATTAAGCATTGGAAAAACTTTCATAATCCAACTTAAAAGTGTCAAAGAGGATAATAGATGAAATTGGCATTATGCCCAATAAAAGAAGTTTACACAAGAGACAATCTCAATTAAAAGCTTGCACCCAATTTATTAAGCTAAGCTCATAAAATGTTGCTTGAGAATATGCCTATGTCTATATGCAAGCATGATGTTATGATGATGATCATGATGAAGATGATATGATGATGTTATGATTATGATAATGATATGTTGATGATATGATGCTTAATGTTATATGATATTAGTCTCTCTGTTTGGCAAAATTTTGGGAAGCTTCGGTCTAGCCGTTATGTTGCCGAAATTTTATAAAAATTATGGACTTAGAAATATTTTGCATCATAAGCTTTAATCAGAAGAAGTTTAATTTAAGTAAGTGATCCTTCAAAAGGGAAGGTAACCTAATTTAAGCTCCCCTCACCCACGACTCACATGAGGCATGGCATGACCCAGCTAGTGTGAGTATAGGGGATAGGTCTTACATGAGGCATGGCATGACCCAGCTAGTGTAAGTACCGAAATTCTATGGTGGCGACGGCCACGGTGTGAGCTCATTACCACTTATGTTTAGTGGGTGAAAAGATAAAGTCAAGTTAAGAAAAGAAAAGGGACTTCGGTCCAAAACCCTAAAAAGGGAAGAATGTAGGAGAATCTTCTAGCTTGGACATGCATGTTTTATACGATTACACTTGTGCTTATGGTTATTATGATACAAATGATTAGAAGGTATGTTAAAAATTGAATCCGCTTCGGATACTCATGTTTTCGAAAATCTAAGAATTGAATTTGATGTATGCTCACCGTTTTTATTTATAAAACCGAAGTGGCTGGGACGATGACGATGACACTTACGTGTTAGGGTCGAGTCCTACTGAGAAATCTTATTTCTCACCCTAGTTGTTTTTCCGTCTTGTCACCAGATACTCATGGCTCACCCCATAGAGTGGAGCGTGGATCCTCCCCACCATGAGTGGGCCTACGATGGAGAAACTCACGCTATTGTGGCCACGACCACCACAATAGTCCGCACATATTTTTACCTGGGTCGTATTTTGAGGACGAGGAGCCAGAAGTCCCGCCAGCCCTTGCAGACATTTCATCGGCCGACCTTGGACAGCCCCTAGGTCCTTGGGATTTTCCGCCCGAGCCGTTGCCCGACATCGAGATGGAGCCGATGTCGCCGGGTTTACCCGCAGCCAAGTTCGCACCACCGCCGGAGATCTCTGTGATAGAGGTGAGCTCGACGGCCACTCCTAAGGCCGCTTCGCCGTCGCTCCTCGAGTATCACCCTGTAGAGTCCGAGGAGGATCCCTCCGAGGCACGTTCTTCTGTGGCCAGCTATACCCCAGGTCGTCGCGTGCGTCGTATTGAGATGATCAGTAGGCACCCTCGCATTATCCGCACTCCTCACGTACCCCGAGGCCGAGGAGCGAGGGAGACCAGGCACTTGAGGACTTGAGCCCATCCGATCGAGAGGCACGGGAGGGGTAGAGAAATCAGCATGTGTCTGCGTGGGCCTATTTTTATTTGTGTTCCTTATCCTATGTATTTCATTTGGTATTGGACCTTGTCAGACTTATGTACCTTTGATTTTGGGGCCATGGCATGACTATGAGTTCCCTTTTTATGTATTTGTTGGATATTATGAGACTAATTGTAACATCCCTATTTCCGAGCTCTGACTTCGCCCCAGGATGATCAATTCCGATTTTCGATTTCATCTTCGAAATTCAGATAGAAATGATTATTTCCGATTTCCGAGTTTGTATGGCTGAATTCCCGACTTCACGTATTGTACGACTTCCGATTTCGTTTAAGTTTGATTATTCCCGATTTCCTCGTTCGTGTTCAACTGTCAGCATTAATTTCCGACTTCCGACCTTATCCAGCACTCCTCAACTCCCAACTTCCGATTTAACCTTGGTATCCACACAATTCCCGATATCCGACCTCATGTCTCAAGGCAATGGTCTCGATTTCCGACCTTATTCTTCAAATACAAAGGAAACGAGTTCCGATTTCATCTCATGAAGTGCACGAGTTCCGATGTCATCTTCAGAATATACTGGAAACGAGTCCCACTATTAGAGCAACGTGGAGAGCAAATTGTCACAAAGAGGGAAGGTTGGCGAATTTCAGCCTTGTGTTTTAAGGCCAATCAACCTCCAAGTTGACTACCACTCATGCCTATATAACACCTTCTTCTCCCCTCATTCAGACCCATTTTCTGCGCCCTCTCTTCTCCCTCACTTTAGCTCTCTTTTCCCTTCTCCATTCACCCAACTCCATCACTCCTTCAAGCTTGGCCAGCTCCTAATAATTCAGGCTTCAACACTTAACTCAAGATCACACTCCAAAGAGGTAGGATTCAATCTCTAATCTTAATTTCTCTAAACTAAGGATGCATGAAAGATTACTTTTTATGGTTATTTGATGATATATTGGATGTGTATGATTGGATTAATATGGGATTAATATGAAATCTTGAGTGGCAATTAGAATTAGAAGAAGAAAACTAAGAGAAAATGGATGGATGAGGGTGCTGTCTTGGTGGAGATTCCACGGCAGTCCGTACGGCGGAGTGTACGGCTCCGCCTACAATCGGTCAAATTCGATGAAACCATTTTTAAATGAAAGTAGACATTCAGGGCTTTTCATAGATATATCATATAAGGTTATTGGATTCGTATTGAGGAGATACGAATTTTTGAAGTTTAACCTAGGGTTCAGGACTTTCATCCAGGCAGGGTGACTTATGGAGGGTATAATTCACCCTATACAACTCCAAATTGAGTGAGACCAATTTTGTTAGAAAGCTTACACATAGGGAAACATCCCAATATGAAATTCCGAGTTTGTTATGCTCCCAATTGATCCCAGTAATTCGAGGAAGTTTCTCTATGTCCAATCTAGACTAAAACAAAGTAGTTCAGGAAGGTCAATTTTCAGGACTTATAACTCGAGGTGTACTTAAGTAAATCAAGTGAAACTTGTGGCAAATGAAAACTTGTCCTGTTAGCTTCAAAATGAGACCAATTTCGCATGATTTGAGCTTAGTTTCGATTTTTAGTGAATTTATATTTTCAAGAGTGTAATTCGGGCTAGTGACTGAACTAGCTGAGGCAAAAGTTAAATATCTTGAGTTATATAAATCAAAATGATATGGGACCAAAGAGGTTAGAAAGTAGACATGTAGAGCTATGACATATCCAAGTTTCATATTTAAATGATTTGAATAGAGATAAAGGTGGATTATACAAGATTCGGGCAGAACCGAATAGAATTGACAGAATGGCCATATTGATAATTTTACAAGTATTAGTGAAACCTATAAGGTTTGAGTTGAGGATTGCCAGTTTTACATTGATATGTATATATTAGATTGATTATGTTGCTATGACTAGTTTGTCTGTGAGAACTGGCACTATTCATGGGAAGATGGAACTGATCCGTTATGCTGTCGAATTTACCGCAGAAGTTTATGAAACTAGGAATATTTACATGCAAGGATGAATTGGAAGATGATATGGGTTATCAAGGATGAATTAGAATATGAATGGGTATATAGAAACCCTAAATTCAAGAATGACATGAGTATGAGATGAGGTATATAAAAGTAAAGGACAAGGCATATGTATGAGTGCCGGTAGAATGGTAAAGAGGCTACAGGCCTTTATATGTCACGACTATGCATAACCATGTATGAGAATGAAAAGACATGAGTATATTAAATGTGAATCCCTTCACTCGGAGGCAGTTAATTGAGATCCCTCCCTGCGAAAGCAGTTAAAAGATAAAGATATGAATCCCTTCACTTGGAGGCAGTGCACTTTGAATCCCTCCTTGTGAAGGCAGTTAAGACTATGAGATCCCTCTACCTTGGAGGCACGTGGTCAGATGAGATCCCTCTATGTTGAAGGCACGTGGTCAGATGAGATCCCTCAATTTTGAGGCACGTGACCAGAAGAGATCCCTTCAATTAGAGGCACGTGACCAGAATGAGATCCTTCCAAGACTAGAGGCACGTGGGTCCCCTTGCGAGTGAGTCGGTGTGACGACGGTCACGGGTGAAGCTGACGAGCTCACTCCAAGGCCAGACTACCGAAGGGCAGTAATAGCACCCTAAGGATGGCGATACGTAATGCCTAGGTGTGCCAAGTAAAGATTAAAGATTAAAGTATATGCAGACACCCCACTCACATGAGGCATGGCTTTGACCCAGCTAGTGTGAGTACCAAGTGAAGATCCCATTTTCCTAAGGAACGTGACATGGCGATCACGCTCTGATGGGGTATGACATGGCGATCATACTCTGGAATGTGGCACGTAAAGATTTTATGATGAAAAGAAAAATTTTGAAGAAAGAAAAGCAAGTTTTATGAATAGGCATATGTTTAAATATGAGTAAAGTTATGTGCAGTTATATACTGTAGTTCCAGTAAAGTATATGTAGAAGTTATGTCTCTAGTGCATTGATGCTATCGTACTTTATTGTATTTCAGTTATTAGTCCCAATATGATTCATGACTTGAATTTTTATGGATTCTCTCAGATGCCAAGTGTATGATAAAAATGAACGTTGCTTCGGATAATATATTTTCGAACTGTAAAATTAAATAGTCCACATTATATGATCCCCCTTTCATACTAAACCGAAGCAAACTGGAGATGACAACGATGACACTACATGTGTATTATAGAGAATCCTACTGAGAATTTATAATTCTCACCCCCATTTTCCGTGTTGTCTCCAGATAGTTACAGAAGTTTCCGAAGGCGACGGAAGTTGCTGATAGACAAGGTCCATTCAGGTAACAGTAACAACTCCAGGGTGTGGTAGTATGACTTAAGCATAGTACTGTACTTAGGAGGATGTTACACTAATTATATTTATGTGGTTGTAGTAGTAATTTGAATGCATGATATTTTGATTTATCCCTTGTTCCTTCAATTTATACTGAAATCTTTGCGATACGCTCGTTTATTACTATCTTCTCGTGCAAGGCTTTACTTTCCAAAATGTGGCGACGTATTTCAAAAGAAAAAGAAAAATTTTACCGTATTTTCCGCGTAATTTAATTTCAAGTGAAGTTTAGTTTTCCACGAGCATAAGTAACAACTAATAAAACACTGTAATACGACTTAAGCGTAGTATGGGTTTATTAGGGTGTTACACTCCTCGAGCTTGGTTTGGTAGATTCTCTACTGTGGTTCAGCAGTTTGGCATGATTCATAGTGAAGCTTATCACTCTATATTTTACCGTCATACTCCACGAGGCTACATCTATTTGATTATGTATGTTGATGACATTGCCATTACTGGCAGTGAAAATGATGGCATAACTCAGGTCAAACAGCATCTATGTCACCACTTTCAGATCAAAGACCTTGGCAAACTTCGTTATTTCTTGGGCATTGAAGTAGCACAAGCTAAAGATGGCATAGTTCTCTCACAGAGAAAGTATGCTATAGACATTCTAGAAGAAACAGGCTTACTTAGGGCAAAGCCTGTTGATACTTCTATGAGTCATAACGTGAAACTCCTACCAAATCATGGGGAGCCACTATCTGACCCAGGAAGATACAGAAGATTGGTTAGGAAACTGAACTATCTCACAGTCACTCATCCAGACATTTCCTTTGCAGTGAGTGTGGTTAGTCAGTTCCTAAACTCACCATGTGAAGGTCATTGGGAAGCTATAATTCGTATTTTGAAGTATGTCAAAGGAGCACCAATGTAATAACCAAGTATAGGAATACATAAATGGTGATGCATTGCCCTATCAGACCCTGCGAAGTTCCAAGTCTGGACCCTAGGCCTCCTTGGAGGGCTAAATCATTAGGACATTTTTATGGGATCAAAAATCCCAGTAATTGTTCCTTAGATATCAAAGAATTGAAGAGCGATTTTTAACGAATTTTTGTAAGTTATTAACATTTTCGTTTTCAAGCTTGAAGTTTAAGAAAATGCAAGTTTTTGGAAGTTTACTAAAATCCAAAAGTTGGATTTTGATTCTTAAGGAGTTTGATTTTTCCAATATTTTTATTCAGTTCAAATGGGGGATATTCTCTTATTTACATTTATGTTTTAAAGTTAATGTCCTCATGTAAATAAATATATGATGATATTTGAGAAGTGTAGATGAAGAAAAAAAAAAGAAGGGACCGGGCGCCTAGGCGCCCAAGGCCAGTGCCCAGGCACTGGCTGCGCTATTGAATGATTTTTCCTTTAGGTGGGTGGGTGCCCAAGCGGCCAGGTTGCGGCTCCCAGGCGCCCACTGGACGGAAATAAAGGAAGGGTCTCAACCCTTTTCCCCCATTTCCACCATGTCTCTCTTTCTCTCTCTTCCTTCTCTCTCATTCTTCTTTTCCCCTATATGATTTCCATCAACCCTTTACCATTTTTCACTCAATCCACCATCAAATTCATCTTCTTCCATCATCATCCTCTTCATACCTTGGCTTAGTTCTCCCTTGAAGCTCTCTCTCTCTCCTTCTTTTTAGTGAGAGAAACGAAGTGGCATGGAGACCCATGTCCCCTATCAAGTTTCTTCCTTCTTTTGTAACCCAAGGTAACTCTCTAAGCTCAAATCTTCTTCTATTTCATGGGTAGGGAAGGATTTTCTTAGAGAATTAAGTTTAAGGTTGAGGTTTGGGAACCTAGGGTTCCAAATTGAGAATTTTGTACCTTGGGAGTTTGGTGAATTTTGATAACTATGTTTGCTAAGAATATGCAAGATTCTTGAATCTTATTATGTATTTAAAGTTATGAGCAAGAAATTATATGATTTGAAATAAAGAAAAGTGTTATTGTCAAGGAGTTAGAAAGGAAATGTGTTTTCAATGACTCACATGAGGCATGACAAAGACCCAGCAAGTGTGAGTGCTTTCTAAGGGGGGAAACTATAATAGAACTGTTTGGTAATGGCAGCGGCATTAGCCTTGGTGCACCTCGTATAACCCAGCTAGTAGGGTGATTGCTAGCCTAGCATGTCGGCCAACATGTCCGGTAGATATAGTCATGCATAGGCGTGAGATCAGTTACTGCTGGACAAGCCCAATCAGGCAATTATTTTCTGAAATAGAATCCTCCCCTAAGTTTTCACGAGATTGAACAGGTATTTATTTTCTATGTTTGGAGAAAGTATTTCTATATTATGCATTTATGTTTAAGATCCTTATTTACTAGTTGAAACTATATTTAGTTGAAATTGAAATTTAAGGAAATTCCTTGAAATTATCATGTGTTTGAAGTCATAAGCAAGGATACATATGAGTTGATATAATGAGGTTTATATTTAGTTGAACTAAAAGGTGCTCTAATGAGCCATAGAGAGATTTTAAAGATAGATTAAATATCATATATGCCTTAGCAGAAGTTTTTATAGTAATTTTACTACATAGACAAAGTATTTTACTTGAGAAACAACATATTAATTTTTTGAAAACGCTTATAAATTATATGTTACAAAAATTGTATATTTAAGCTTGTTCCACTCTTGTTATAGATATATTATCCCTCATTGAGTCTGTATGACTGACCCTTTCTTCCTTTCCATGTTTTTAGACAGGTGCCAGCTCGTCCTCAGATTTCTATGGCTAGTTAGAAGTGTTGGATTCCCATACACTTGTTCATGTGGGGCTTCAGATGCTTTTTTTTTTTTTTTTTTTTGTATTTGAGTAAAATTGGTAGAACCTCTAGTAATGCTCCAATAACCCGCAAGCAAGGTCCTTTCTGTGTCATTTATAATTTGCAGTAATAGTATGTTAATTTAGTTATAACCAACTTGAGTTTTAATGTTTATGAATTAAGCTTCAAGAATATACATGTATATATATTTTCATAAGTATGATTATGTTTTAAACTCCTATATTGTGTGCTGTGGGGTGTATTCGGAGAATGCCTAGATCCCCAATAATTTTTGTGTGTTTGGATTGTTGTGCAGGTGGAGGATTTGTATTTGGGAATAGTCCTAAATACAAGGGAGACTCTGCCCAATTTTTTTAAGAAAAGGTCTAGTGTAGGCTTGCTAGGGCATGTGTCCCCTATGTGCCAGTCATGTCCTAAGTAGGGTCGTGATGCAACACCCTCCCAAGCACAGTGCTATGCTTAAGTCATAGTACCACACCCTAGAGTTGTTACTGTTACCTAAGCAGACCTTATCTGATAGTAACTTTAGCCGTCTTCGGAATTTCTTGAACTATCTGGAGATAACACAGAAATAGGAGTGAGAATTATAAATTCTCAGTAGGATTCTCTAATTATCATACATAACGTCATCGTTGTCATCTCCAATTTGCTTTGGTTTATTATGAAAAATATGAACATGTTATGTAAACTATTTAATTCTACAGTTCAAAAAATTATATTATCCGAAGCAAAATTTATTTTATTCAAACACTTGTCATATGGGGAGCGCCCATACAAAATCAATGCATAAATTATACTATGAATAATAACTGCAACATATTAAGATGTACATAGCATCAATATACTGGAGACATAATATCTACACAAAACTTTACTTGAACTCGAATTTATACAGATACATAAAATTTACTTTTCTTTCTTTATCTTCCTTTTCATCATAAAATCTGTACATGTCACATTCCAGAGTATGATTGCCATGTCATACCCCATCAGAGCATGATCGCCATGTCACGGTCCTTAGAAATATGGGACCTTCATTCGGTACTTACACTAGCTGAGTCATGTCATGCCTCATGTAAGTTCTGTCCCCTATACTCACACTAGCTGAGTCGATGTCATGCCTCATGCGAGTGGGGTGTCTGCATATGCTTTAATCTTTAGTCTTTAGTCTTTAGTCTTTAACCTTTACTGCCCTTGGGTAGCCTGACTTTGGAGCGAGCTCGTCAGCTCAACTCGTGACCGTCGTCACGCCGACTCACCCACAAGGGGACCCACATGCCTCTAGTCTTGGAGGGATCTCATTCTGGCCACGTGCCTCTAATTGAAGGGATCTCTTCTGGTCACGTGCCTCAAAATTGAGGGATCTCATCTGACCACGTGCCTTCAATATAGAGGGATCTCATCTGACCACGTGCCTTCAAGGTAGAGGGATCTCATAGTTTTAGCTGCCTTCACAGGGAGGGATTCAATATGCAACTGCCTCCAAGTGAAGGGACCCACATCTTTATTCTTTAACTGGCTTCACCGGGAGGGATTCAATGTGCAACTGCCTCCAAGTGAAAGGATTCACATTTAATATATTTATGTTTTTTCATTCTCATAAATGGTCATGCATAGACATGCTGAATGCACTCATACATATGCTTCATCATATACGTCATAACTCATATCATACTTAAATTCATCCTTGCATATAAACATTCATAGTTTCATAGACTTCTGCCGTAAATTCGGCAGCATAACGGATCAGATCCGTTTCCCCATGAATAGTGCCAAGTCTCACGGACAAATCAGTCATAGCAGTATAATCAATCTAACATATCTATCAACGTAAAACTTGCAACCATCAACTCAAATCTTATATGTTCACTAACGCTTGTGAAACCATCAATTTGGTCACTTTTGCCAATTCTAATCAATTCTGTCTGAATTTTGTATAATCCACCATTATTTCTATTCAACTCATTTAAACCTGAATTTTGTATAAGTCATAGCTCTATGTGTCTATTTTCTAACCTCATTAGTCCCATCTCATTTTGATCTCTACAACTCAAGATATTTAAATTTTGCCTCAGCTTATTCGGTTACTAGTCCGAATTATACTCTTGGAAGTGAAAATTCACTAAAAATCAAAACCTAATCCAAATCATACAAAATTGATGTCATATCAAAGCTAATAGGACAACCTTTCATTTGCAATAAGTTTCATTTCATTTGCTTCAGTATAGCTCGAGTTATAAGTCTTGAAATCTGACCTTCCTGAACTATCCTATTTTGGCCTGGTTTGGACATAGGGCAACTTCCTCAAACCACTAGGAACAATTGGGATCATAACAAACTTGAAATTTCATTGTGGGATGTTCTCCTATGTGTAAGTTTTCTAACAAAGTTGGCTTCACTCAATTTGGAGTTGTGTAGGGTGAGTTATACCCTTCTCAAGTCACACTGCCCGGATGAAAGTCATGATTTCTAGGTTAAACTTCAAAAATTCATATCTCTCTCAATACTAATCCAATGGCCTTATACGATATATGTATGGAAAGCCCTGAATGTCTACTTTCATATAAAAATAGTTTCATCAGATTTAACTAGCTGTAAGCAGAGCCGTACACTCCGCCATATGGACTGCTGTGGAGCTTCTCACTTAGGCAGCATCCCAATCCTCCACTTCTCCTAGTTTTTCTCCTTCTAACCTTAATTCCAACTCAAGATTT
Organism: Pterocarpus macrocarpus; assembly: GCA_031439585.1. NCBI lineage: Eukaryota > Viridiplantae > Streptophyta > Magnoliopsida > Fabales > Fabaceae > Pterocarpus > Pterocarpus macrocarpus. Next base: position 46,157,198 of record CM062515.1, on the reverse strand, counting down.
CATATTAATCCAATCATAATCCATCATATACATCCAATATATCATCAAATACATGAAGAAGTGTAAAATTTCATGCAACCATAGTGCAAATAATTCAAGAATAAAATGGAATCCTACCTTTTTGGAGTGTGATTTGCTAGGTGTTGAAGCTTGAATTGTTAGAACCTTGTTAAGCTTGAAGGAGTGATGGAGTTGATTGAGAGAAGGGAAGAAGGAGGCTGGAACAAGAGGGAGAGAGGGAGGCATAAATCAGCCTCAAATGAGAAGGAGAGTCTGACTTAAATATATGAGGGTAGTTAGAATTATGAATGTTGATTAATTGAAATTTTGTGATTGAAGTTCGGCCATGTCTCCCACTTTTGTGGCCAAATTGCTCTCCACGTCGTCCCAAAAGTGGAACTCGCTTCCATTCTATCTAAAATCGGAACTCGTCCCGATTCTACTTAAAGTCGGAAATCGTGCCATTTTACTTGAGCTTGGAGCTGAAGCCGGATGTCGGAACTCGTCCCATCTTATTTGAGACTTGGAAGTAAATTCGGATATCGAAAATTATACAACTTACAATCACATAATCTCGGGACTCTCCATTCAAATTCGGGAACACCAACGGAAATGGAAAGCTCCTGGGAATAAACTCGGAAATTGGCACTCGTGTACAACTTGGAAATCAACCCAAAGATCTGAACTCGTGTCCGTTCTAGTTGAGTTCAACTCTAAGGTCGGAGCTCATAACATTCAACCTGGAGGTCGGTACTTGTGACCATTACTATAAACTCGGAGGGCGGAAAACCCTGTACATCTTGTTTTGAAACATTAAGTCGGAAGTCAGAAATGAGAATACTGGGTATGGTTAACATCGGAACTCGGGAATTCGGAATCATTCATAACTTGGAAGACCAATATAGATTAATGTCGGAAATCGGAATCACAAGCACATAAAAACACTTTGAAATCGAAAGTCATGGACAAGAATATCGATCCTAAAATACTTAAACCCGGAAGTCGGAAATTATGTACAATATATTTGAAACTCGAAGTCGGAGGTTGGAACTCGGGGACCACTCCATGAAGATGGAGTCGGAAATCGGAAATAATCAAACCTGAAGATTAAGTCAGAAATCGGAACTCGAGGATGTTACACGTGACAACCAAGAAAAGGCCTTATCTATGAAGATAAAAGGCATGCTGATACAATTGGGTATTCAGATGCTGATTGGGCAGGATCTCCTACTGATAAACATTCTACTTCCGGGTATTGCATACTCATTGGAGGCAATCTTATCTCTTGGAAAAGCAAGAAGCAGAATGTGGTTGCGAGATCTAGTGCTGAAGCAGAGTATCGTGCCATGGCATCTGCCACATGTGAACTCATTTGGCTTAAGCATCTCCTTAAGGAACTTCAATTTGTGGAGACTAGGCATATGACACTTATTTGTGACAACCAAGCGACTTTGCACATTGTCTACAACCCAGTTTTCCAAGAGAGGACCAAACACATTGAAGTTGACTGCTATTTCATCATAGAAAAGATTCTATCCAGAGACGTTACCACAAGTTTCGTAAATTCAAATGATCAATTGGCAGATGTGCTCACTAAGTCTTTAAGAGGTCCTAGAATAAGTCATCTATGTAACAAGCTTGGTGCATATGATCTATATGCTCCAGATTGAGAGGGAGTGTTAGAATCTATGAACAATTGTAATTATGTTAATTAGGATGATAATTAGGAGTTACAATCGTATATTTAGAGTAACTGTATATTCTTCATATATTTGTATTTATTACATATTGTCTATATATTTCAGTCTCCGTTGTGTAGTTGAGACACACGGATTTCACAAAGCCTTTTTCTCTTTTTCTCTCTATTTCAACATATTTTAACATCTTCCATGCTTCTTTTTGATCCTCCGATCCCATCCTTACTTATACCAAAATTGTAACCTCCACTAGTCAGTAATTAGATATTTGATAAACTACGCTTAATGATGGAAGAGTACTAGATTCAAGACAAGACAAAGTGCCATTGTTTCCAACAACTTCACCCACAAAACATCTATATTTGCTTGAAGAACTCAATTGTTCTTTAATTGACAACTCATCCCCTTGATCAGAATCCCCTACTTTATCTTTCTTACGCTTGTAAGACAAACTATTTGGTGAACCGTACGATCCATCACTATCGACTTTCCCAGATAAATCGCCCCTATGATGGTTCAATTGCTATGAATTTAGGGATTTTGACCTCTTTTCGATTTTGTGTAAGTAGTGTGGTGTAGGGTCAATAATAGTGCAATATGGGTAAATTGCATGCAACTCAAAGGGAGATAACTTCCATTAGTAATAAAGATGATCAGTGTATTATATGCAAATAGAGGAGTGTTAGGTGTAATTACACCAAATCTCAAGGGAGATTAGTGTAATTCACCCTATTTTTATCTATGGGAAAACTATACCTTTTTTGTAATACAAGTTTTCTCTCAAAATGAGTCTCATTTATATGAGGATGAATAAGGGTGCATTTGTTTGTAATTATTTCGGCAAAAAATCACTTTTATTGAAAAAATCACTTCTCATATGTGTGGATAATTTTTAAAAAATAATTAGAACATCAAAAAAATTTTGTTTTTAGCTTTTTTTTGTAGAAGTTAAAAAGAGTAATTTCTAAAAAAAAAATAATAATTTTCAGTATTTTCAATTATATTATAAAATATAATTTTTATAACATTTTTTTAAAAAAAATTGAATCAAACGTACCCTAAATTGCAACATTTATTTTGCTTTTTTTTTTCTTTAATTATCCTTATGATTTGGGATATGAAAGTTACTACTTTAGATATCTCTAAATCTTTTTCAATGATGTTTATTATGTTTCTTCTTTTAATTATTGTTTTAAAGGCTAGAAGAGCTATGTGTGTTGTTTCTTGTGAGAATTGAATTATGGCTTTGAGTTTTATTATGAGAACTAAGAATTGAACAATATTGGTTTGTTGAAGTAGACTGGACTACTATATTTTATGTTGACTTTATTTTGTTTCAACATCCATGATGGTAATACTGTTCATTATTAATAAAGAGATATAATAATTTATATACACATAATAGATTCAGTAAAACTATTAGGTCGAGGGACTTTGTGTGGTTGTAGGGTGAGAGGACCTCAGCCGGAAGCATATTACTATTTACTAGATGAGGGAAAACCCCTAATTTGAGATAATGATATGAGACAAGTTGGGTGAAGTTTACTCCCCAAGAACTGGTATATGGTTCTTTCTTATGTAAACCCACATGGATGACTTTTTATATAATCATTATTCTTATATTTGAGTGGTTTTGCAGTGGAAAACATTTGATAAATCGGTTTGACTAATAGCCTTCATTGTTGTAATTTTTTCTTAAATTTGTAAAAGTCGTTAAAAGAAATTAACCATGGTTAATTGAGAGCATAAACTAACTGAAAACTATACCCTAACCCTAACCCTCTCTTGTCCCAGAATCCTCCGCTGACGTTGGCGTCGAAATCGCCTTCCCGGGTCTCTTTTACGGTTGCGGCAGAGAGTGGCTACCTGCAGCAACCGACATGACATGTGGGTATACATTGGCGTCCTGCTCACCACAGCATGTCTGTCTTGGTAAGTTGTGTTTTGTCCTCCCTTCCCTTGCACTGCTGTTCCTTCCCAAGATTATGCTGTTTGTTTGACAAGACTTCCCCTCCCTCAACGTCCGTTGCAGCATTCATTTGGATTTTGTCTCATTCTTCATTTTTGAAATCTCCATGGTGAATGTGTTCCATCTGTTCACTTATAATGCACTCTCTGTTTTTATTGTTGCTACTTACCCTATGTCCCTTTCTAGATTTCTGAATAAATTTTGTGTAAACCCAAGCTGTTGGGTTGGGCTTACTCACAAATTGAATTTTTGTAATGGAAGGTTCTGATGGTACGCAGCACCTTTATTTCTTTAATTATATATGTCTTTATTTATTGATAATGACACTAGCATTATCCTTATTCATCTGATGTTTGAACGCCTTGGTGTTTTGTCTTCAATGACACTGTCCCAGCATCAGCATTTGAAATTTCACTGATACATTCATATATGATGATAGCATTGATTTGGAAATTTCTAAAGAAAATTAAATTACAACTTGATGAAGTAATTGGTTGTTTGTTAAGTGAATAGATTATGAAGTTATTTTTCCAGACCTGCTTGTTCTCACAGAAAAATATTTGTCTGAAAGCTGTTTTTTCTCACGTATAAGATTCTTTCCTTCAATTTCCCTCTTCAACCACTCTAGTCACAGATAATAGATTTAATAACATTCTACCACTATGCTGCATCACAAATCATCTCACCATCCATCCAGATAAACTCTAATTTCTCCAATGGAAACAGAAATTGCATTCACCATTTTCTAAACGTGCTCTATATGTTTCATTTTTCTGTGCATTTTTGCAGACTGTATGCCCAGAATTTGGCCACTTGTCATCTATTTTCATGTTTGGGAAGTGAAAACAATGAGTATTAGCTGAGTAAACCTCATTCATCCCTCAAAATGTAAAATACATGGAGCAATGTTGGCTAAACATTTGTCAAATCCAAAATGTATTGTTCAACACTGCAATATGCACACTCTTAAAGAGACAATTCTGGGGCAGATAAAAGGATGCTCGACAGCAAAAACACTAGAATCAGTCTATGCCTCCATGATCAAGACTAATGCCAACCAGGATTGCTTCTTGATGAACCAGTTTATAAGTGCATGTTCAATCCTTTCTTGCATAGATTTGGCAAGTTCGGCTTTTGCTCAGATGGAAAGTCCTAATGCTTGGGTTTATAATGCATTGATCAGAGGCTGTGGTCATTGCTGTTACTCAGACCAAGCATTAGTATATTATATGCAGATGTTGAGGAACAACATCATGCCTACCAGTTATTCATTTTCATCTTTAATTAAGGCCTGCACTTTGTTGATGGATTCAGTTTCAGGCAAAGCTGTTCACAGCCATGTTTGGAAACATGGATTTGATTCTCATGTGTTTGTTCAGACTACCCTGGTCGAGTTTTATTCAGCTTTGGGGGAAGTGAGTGACTCAAGAAGGGTGTTTGATGATATGCCTGAAAGAGATGTTTTTGCTTGGACTACGATGATTTCGGCTCATGTTCGGAATGAAGACATGAATTCTGCAGGCAGATTGTTTGATGAGATGCCTGAAAAAAACATTGCTACATGGAATACCATGATTGATGGATATACAAAATCAGGCAACGTTGAGGCTGCTGAGTTTTTGTTTGAGCAAATGCCTGCCAGGGATATTATTTCCTGGACAGCCATGATGACTTGTTATTCTCGGAACAAAAGATATGGTAATGTAATAGCACTTTTTCATGACATGATCAACAAAGGAATGATCCCTGATGAAGTGACTATGACGACTATCATTTCAGCCTGTGCCCATCTAGGAGCGCTTGAATTGGGAAAGGAGGTGCACCTTTATTTGATGCTTAGTGGATTTAATCTTGATGTTTATATTGGCTCTTCACTGATTGATATGTACGCAAAATGTGGGAACATAGATAGGTCTCTTTTGGTGTTCTACAAATTGCAAAAGAAAAACCTGTTTTGTTGGAACTCTGTGATTGATGGGCTTGCAACACATGGCTATGCAGAAGAAGCACTAAGGATGTTTGGAGAAATGGAGAGGAAAAGGATTCAACCAAATGCAGTTACATTCATTAGTATCCTAACTGCTTGCACCCATGCAGGGTTTATAGAGGAGGGCCGTTGCAGGTTTATGAGCATGATCCGGGATTATTGTATTACTCCTCAAATTGAACACTATGGATGCATGGTTGACCTGTTGAGCAAGGCTGGCTTGCTTGAGGATGCTTTAGAGATGATCGGAAGCCTGACATTTGAACCTAATTCTTTTATTTGGGGTGCTTTATTGAATGGGTGTAAGCTTCACAAAAACTTGGAAATAGCTCATATTGCAGTTCAGAATCTGATGATTTTGGAGCCAGGTAACAGTGGGTATTATAGTCTCCTTGTTAGCATGTATGCTGAAGTAAATAGGTGGAGTGAGGTCATAAAGATCCGGAAAACCATGAAGGATCTGGGTATAGAAAAGAAATGTCCTGGGTCTAGCTGGGTTGAAATCAATAAAAAAATTCATCTATTTGCAGCTTCTGATAAACATTACCCCTCTTATTGTCAAGTTCACTTGTTGCTAGCTGAACTGGATGAGCAGATGAGGCTAGCAAGCTGTGTCCCTGAGCTGGGGTTTTTGTTATAATGACTTTGGCTCTTTGAATAGGAGGGTCCTTAGGAGTTAGAAGGAGGATCTCTGTATCAAAGGAGGGATTAAATTATGATGAAATTTGTACATAGCCAAACAGTTGAAGAATAATCTTGATAAATCCTCGCAAGGTACGCCCAAAAGAATTCATAGCCTCGTTCATGCCCTGTCAAATAATTGATGTCTTTTGACTGCTAACAAAGTAAGTTTGGTCTATATTGGGCTCAAACTAAACTTTCTTTTAATGCATTTGGAGCAATGATGAAGGCAACACCGCAATAGATTTGAGAATCTATTCTTTGAAATTGTTTTCTGAAGCATGCTGTTCTTGCTTTTATTTACTGCTTTAATGTTTCTGAACAGGAATTTCGGAGTGCTATCTGTAGCCGGGTATTTTGGATATTGAAAGAAACTGCACTAACTCCCATTAATGTCAATCTATTGGATGGTTGATATGCAGTTTTTGGCTTTGTAGCAGAAAATGAGGAGTATTTGGCAGACCTCCAGCTTGGTTATGTCAAAGAATCCTCAAATCTCTGGCCTGCATTATTTAGTGAATCCAAGCTACTGGATTTCTGGCTTGGGATATTTCTGAGCTATACTACTAAATTTTGCACGAGTGGTTATTGGCAACTTGTGTCAAGGCTTTTTTATTCAGGAGAGGAGGCTATATGGCGTAGTTCACTCCTGAGTTTGTGTCATTTGCTTTCACAGATTAGTATGCATTTTACAAGAACCAAGCATTCAGCCAATCTAATTGAGATTATATTATGTATGCACAAAGATTGACTTGACTACAAAATGTATTCACTAGGTGTATTAAAGCTTGTAATTTTCATTCAGTTAATATCTATGAAGCACAGATACGTGCTTTTTTGAAAAGTACCCGTACCGAGTACATTCCGGGTATCGGTACACGTTGGATACGTTAAATATTTTTTTTGAAAAAATTGGGCAGGTGCGGCTTGATACGACTGAGTCTTGGTGACGGCTGCACGGGTTGTTTGGCTTTTTTTTTCCTTCGTAAAATTGACAAGCAAAACCCCTCTCCCTTTTTTCCCTTCTTTCCCAAATCATGACTCCTCACCCACCCCACCCCACTTCCAACTTTTACCCACCAGCCACCACCACCGGCACAATCCAACAGCGGCGACGGCGGCCATACTCGTCCCAGCAGCAGCAGTGGCGGCACTTCTCATCTCATCCCAACAGCAGCAGCGTCACTCCTTCTCGTCCTAGCAGCAGCAGCAGCGCTCCTCCTCCTCCCAGCAGCACAAGCGCTTCCAAGTCCAACGGCGGCGGCGGCGGCGTCCCAGCCAAAAGAGCTTCCCTCTTCTCCTTCTCTCTCGTGAGTTGTTCTTGTTCTATGCAATATTTGTGTTTGTGACTTTGTGTTGGTGTTGTGTTGAGTGTTACCTGCAGAAGATGAGGACCGCACGAGAAGGCTGAAAGAGACGATCCGCATATACTTTGAGCTTTGAAGTCATCCTTTCCTTTCCTTTTCTTTTGATCTGTGGCTTACAAATTTAGAAGTTATTCGAAGTAGTTAAGTTGATGGACTTTGAGCAATGTCGATCTGCCAGAGTTATTTTGGAAATATATAGAATGAGTGATTAAAATTTTTTTTGATATTTTAATTTTTGTTCTTTATCGTTTGAATGATAAAATGAGTGATTAAATTTTTTATTTTTGAGTAATATAAAAATTTTATAATTATTTATTAGATATATTTTTTTATTTATGATATGAAATTTTAATTTTATTTTATAAAATTTGTGATATATATATATATATATATATATATATATATATATATATATATATGTATATATATAACGCATCTGCACTCAATTTTTACAAAATTTTTTACCTTGTACCTATATCTGTACCCGGTACGGGTACCGTATCCGTATCTGTTCAACACAGGTTAATATATTAATAGAAGAGTAAATCCCCTTTTTTTTTTCCTCTCAAAGATAAGTGTCATTATTGTGGTTCTTGAAAGATTTGTATCATAAATTTAGTTCCTAAATGGTGAAAAGTGTTACGACCTTAGTCCTCTAAAATTCTTTTACATTAATTTAGGCCTTCAGCAATACAAAATGTTATTAATTTAGCCCCTCCGCTATGTAAAATGTTATCGAGCTAATGGTTAAATTAAGACTTAATTACTCTCATTTTTCTCTATCCAATCAAAAAGGTCAATTTGTTAAAATTTTTCATGATTAAGGGACTAAATTGTGAGCAACATTTTTTTTTAAGACTAAAATGATGATTTTTTTAAAAAAATCTTTAGAGGAAGAAAATGACATTTTACTCTTTTTTTGATTGTCAAATGACATTTTACTATGAAGAAAATATAAGGGAAAGACATACATATATGTGGCTATTAAGACGGTGCGACCCTAAAGAGCCTGCAAAATTTTCCTCTTTGTATGATCTTTTTGAATTTATATGCACGGGACCTTTGCTGGACTGAATAGGCGTGACACGAGATGGTGCAGGGGGTTGCCAATCAAGGAGGTAGAGGTATGAGAGTCGAGAAAAAGTGAATGGGGTCATGTGAGCATATAACTGAGTGACTTGCCTGTTTGGACACACTTTTAGGGAGATCAGGAGGTTTTTTATTCGAATGAGAATAAAAATATACAGTAATTAATATATTTAGATATATAAAAGACCTTTTTTTAAAATATATTTTGTTGGAAGAAGTCCTTGAAGTTACTTTTTTAAAAGGCTTTTTGTTGGAAGAAGTCCTTGAAGTTACTCTTCATATTAGAAAAAGACCTTTTAGAAAGTAATCTTACTATTACACTTACATTAATAACAAAAAATAATTTTACTTTATCCTATCCAAACAAAAGTCATCCTCCTAAACTTACTTTTGACATATTCAAACCAAATAAAAATCATTCTTTTAAAAATAATTCATCTAAAAAGCATTCTTTTAAAAAATTTCTTTTAAAAGATATTTTCTCAAAAGTTAAACCAAACAGATGTTTTTAAAAGAGTACCCCATTCTTTTTTATTGAACAGTTGTAGTTTAATTATAAATATTTGTTAGATGAAAATGCAATCGGCTAAATTTCTCTGAAGAAACTTATCCGAAAAGCAAACTCCCAAATATTATCAATGTTTAGACGATTAACGGTAAAGAGAGTACTCTGCTCCTTAGCAAATGGGCTCCTCAAATGACTCAATGGAGCAAACCTTTGAGCAAGATCGGTTAATGAAAATCAGAATAAAACTATGATTTCTATTAATCAACCAATGAGTTCATAAAAAGCCTTGAAAATTAACAATGAAAATAAAGAAATAACATAAAGCTAAAAGGAAAATAATAATGAGAAATAAAATTGATAGTTAAAATGGCATGATGTGTGTTGATCTGAGTGATGCTTTTCTTCTCTTTGCATTATAACAGCATTATAGTAGTTTGAATAATTCAATTCTGTTTAGATTATCTTGCATCTTAATTTTGTATATCTGTTACTCATGTATAGTTGTAACTCTAGTATTAGCAGAGTCAGTAGGCTCTACTTTATAGGAAATCTGTTAGCAATCAAGTGTATATATTCGACTTCAATTTCAGTTCAATATAACAAGTAAAATTCATTTCCCTTATATGGTATCAATAGCCGAACGCTTAAGAGCATTCGATTCTTCATCCCATCATGACTTCCTCTGCTACGTCCAACACCTCTAGTGATTCTATCCCTCAGGATCCTAATACCAACCCTGCGGCACCCAAATTTGTTGTTGTGCTTAATGTCCAACATTCACTTAAACTCAATACCACCAATTACACTGCCTGGAAGGTGCAAATGAATGCACTACTTGTTGGATATGATCTGATTGGATTCATTGATGCCTCCAATTTCTCCCCTACTGCCAACCATGCTGATTTCTCCTACTGGACTCGCCAGGATCAGCTCATTTTACATGCTATCATCACTTGTGTTGATCACAAGATTATAACTATGCTAGGCAATGTCAAGACATCAAAACAAGCTTGGGAAGTCTTGTATAAAGCCTTTGGTAGCAAGACAAGATCGCGTACTCTGCATCTCAAGGAACGCCTGTCTCGATCCTCCAAAGGTTCCAACTCCATTTCTGAATATCTCACCAGCATCAAGTCTATTGCTGATGAGCTTGCCACAATTAATGTTCCTGTTGATGATGATGACTTGGTCATTCACACCTTGAATGGCTTGGGACAAGAATACAAAGAAGTTTATGTTGCTATCCGTGCACGAGAAACTCCAATTTCCTTTGATGAGTTGTGCCATGCTCACAGACTTTGAAACATTTCTTCAGAGAACTGATGTTCTTGCTGATTAATCTGTTGTAGTAACAGCAAATGCTGCTCATCGAGTCAAGTCCTCTTCTTTCAAGGGACCAGCTTTCCATCCGTCTACTACTCAGGCTTCAAGATCCACTTCACCTAGCAAATCAAAGAGGGTTGTTTGCCAATTTTGTGAGAAACCTAATCATTTGGCCAATGTTTGTTATAAAATCCATGGCTATCCTCCTAAGCATGGATAAAAGTATGTAGCTCATCATGCACAAGTTTAATGTTCTGCTGCCAACTCTAACTGGATTTTGGACTCTGGTGCAAGTTACCACATTACCAACAACTTGGATCAGCTTCATTTGACCACACCATACAATGGCACAGATCAAGTCATTGTTGGTGATGGTAATGCCATACCTATCTCTCATATTGGTAAAGTTTCACCTCCTACCCCAAAACATCCACTTACTTTTTCTAATGTTCTCCATGCCCCTTCTATTTCTAGACCATCTCCATGCCCCTTCTATTTCTAGACCATTAATCTCTATCTCTCAACTTTGTCAAACCAACCCAATTTCCATTGAATTCTTCTCTAATTATTTTGTGCTAAAGGACCTGAAGACAAGAACTCCTCTCATCAAAGGACAGCTTAGGAATGGCCTCTATCATCTTCCATCCTCACCACATCCATTAGCCTTCCTTACCTCCACTCCACCCACTTGGCATCACATATTAGGACATCCTTCTGAGTGCATTTTCAAACATTTGGCATCTCAGCATCAAATAAAAACTGGCACATTTCAACCATGTGTCTCCTGTTGCAGCTCCAAGAGTCATAAGCTGCCTTTTTCAAGATCTACACTATCTAGTTCTAGGCCACTTGAAATAATCTCTCTGATGTATAAGGCCCTGCTCCAACTAGGTCTATAGATGGTTTTCTTTATTACTTGATTTTTGTAGATCATTTCTCCAAATACATCTGGTTGTACCCTTTAAAAAATAAGTCTGATGTTTATGCTATCTTTCCTCGGTTCAAGACTGTTGAAAATTTCTTCAACTCACAAATTGTGTTTTTACTCTAAAAATGGAGGAGAATTTCTCAAATTACATTCTTTTCTTTCTGCACATGGCATATCACATTTCACTACATCACCGCACACACTAGAACAGAATGCACTAGCTAAATGAAGACATCGTCACATTGTTGAGACTGCATGTGCTCTCATGCATCATTCTAAGCTTCCATTTACATTCTGGTTATATGCATGCCAAACTGCAGCATACCTCATTAATCGCATGCCAACTCCTAATCTTCAAATGAAATCTCCATTTCAAATCATGTTTCACTCTACCCATAATCATTTACATTTGCATTCATTCTCTTTTTTTATGATCATTTCCCTTATTCTTCCTTAATCCCTGCAACCATAACTTCCTCTCAATCTTCCTCAATTGAACCACCTTCTCCACCTCATAATCTTCCATTCTCATACTCCCCTATCACGATTCTGCCTCTTAACAAACCTGCATCACAACCAATTCTTCCTAGCCCCACAACCACCGATAATACTGCTGTTTCTCCCACAGCACCTGCATCAGATTCACCACATATCATATATGTACCTGAGGCAATTTCCATCGCTCCTTTGACTGAGCAGCACCTGTCTTCAACTCCTTTACTAGGTAATGTAACTCACCAACCTTCTTCCTTAGCTACTGCACCTAATCCAAGTCAACAACCTCCTCACAAATCCACCTACAACCATTCAATGATCACTAGATCCCAAAACAACATCTTCAAACCCAAAAGAATCTTTGCTACCACCAAACACCCTATCCCAGCAAATCTTGAACCTTCTAATGTGAGAGAAGCCATGAGACATGCTCATTGGAGGTAGGCTATGGCAGAAGAATTTGATGCTTTGATTCGAAATGTTACTTGGTTACTGGTGCGAAGGTCCAACACTTAGAATGTGGTTGGTTGCAGGTGGTTGTTTCGCATTAAGAGGAATTTAGATGGTTCTATTTCTAGATACAAAGCCAGATTAGTGGCAAAAGGCTTCACTGAACTATTAGGGATAGACTTTCATGATACTTTTGCCCCTGTAGTTAGACCTCAAACTATAAAAATAATACTCACTCTTGCCTTGGGTAACTCATGGTCCATGCACCAATTGGATGTCAATAATGCATTTCTTCAAGGAACCTTAATTGAAGAGGTGTTCATGGAGCAACCACCTGGCTTCAAGCACAATCTCCATGATTATGTTTGCAAGCTCAACAAAGCCATCTATGGTCTTAGACAAGCTCCACGAGCTTGGCATCAAGAGCTGAAAAATTTTGTCAACTCATATGGCTTTCAAACAAGCAAGAGTGATCCATCTCTGTTTATTTACTCCAATAGTGGCACAATAGCATATTTCCGAGCTTATGTTGATGATCTTCTAATAACAGGAAACAATGATCAGTTTCTTAATGATTTCATTTTTGCCTTGTCAAATCGATTTTCTCTGAAAAACTTGGGCAGACCTCACTATTTCCTTGGGATTGAACTCATTCCTCATCAGGGTGGTCTCTTTCTTTCTCAACATCAATTCATAAGAGATATACTTGAGAGGTTTGACATGGCAGGTGCAAAACCATCTCCAACTCCACTCTCTTCCTCTGCCAAAATTCAACTTCACGATGGCTCCTCTGCAACAGATGCAACTTATTATAGAAGAGTCCTTGGTGCCTTGCAGTATTTGAATTTAACTCGGCCAGATTTATCCTTTGCTATCAACAAGCTATCTCAATTCATGCACAAGCCAACAATGTGCCATCTCCAACATCTCAAACGATTATTGAGATATCTAAAGTCCAATATCAATTATGGTCTTCACCTTAGCAGAACCAGTTCCTTCAATCTTGTCACTTATACTGATGCAGACTGGGGAGGCAATGCAGATGATTGCACTTCTACTTTAGCATACATCATCTTTCTTGGTGGAAACCCAATTTCATGGAGTTCCAAGAAACAAAGAACAGTTTCTAGATCCTCCACAGAGGCTGAATACAGGGTGGTTGCAGCAGCTATTTCGGAAATAATGTGGCTTCAAAATATTCTCAGGGAATTACAAGTTCCTCAATTAGTTAAGCCAATCTTATTTTGTGATAATATTGGAGCTACATACTTATGTTCCAATCCAGTTTTGCACTCTAAAATGAAGCATATATCACTTGATTTTCATTTTGTTCGAGAGCAAGTTCAAGCTGGAGCTCTTCGGGTTGCTCATGTCTCTACTCAAGATCAAATTGCAGACATCATGACTAAGCCCCTACCTCATTCAAAATTTGAACATCTTAGAGACAAGATGAAAGTTCTCAATGGCGACTTCATCTTGCGGGGGTGTATAACAACATTATAGCAGTTTGAATGATTCAATTTTGTTTAGATTATCTTGCACCTTAATTTTGTATATCTGTTACTCATGTATAGTTATAACTCTAGTATCAGCAGAGTTAGTAGGCTCTACTTTATAGGAAATCTGTTAGCAACCAAGTGTATATATTCAACTTCAATTTCAGTTCAATATAACAAGTAAAATTCATTTCCCTTATATGCATGAGCATTTTATAATCTTACTTGACTCTCACCACTTCCTTATTTCATGCATGTAGTGGTCCTCCATGCACCCACATTCTTAGTAGTGGTAACCACTGCTTCATCACGTTTTCGTTCTCCAACTACTCTTCTACCATTAGACTCAATCATTTTTCTTATCCAAATATTCCATTCAACTGATACAACACTTTTAAGCCTACCATTACTTCTCAATTGATGAACATTTGTCTTAGACCTAATTGCTTTTCTTGACTCATTCCAGCCTCTAATCAGGTCCAATTTTGAGTCATTTGTTAGCCTATAACTATCTAATTTATAGTGCCAACAATATTAAATATACTTAAAAATAATTTTAAAAATTAATCAATTTAAATTAGTGGAATACATAAAAAAATTTTAACCACAAATAATTAAATAATACTGATACCCTTAAATTTTATAGAGATATCGAAGAAATTTTCATATAAATAAATATTAAATTACTTTTTTAATCTTCTACTAAAATAAGTAAAGTGAATAAAGTAAGTGGTAGATAATATAGGAAAAGCAATCATTATACCAAAACATAACTAGTTGGAGTGGCAGATATTCATTCCCTTTAACAAGTGATTTTGAATTGGAGTGGCAGATTTCTATTGTCTCCAACAAGTGATTTCGACCAAAAAAAAAAAAACAATCAAGGAGGCGAAAAGATAAGTAATGCCAATTTAATTCTTATAGGATGAAAATTAATATTGAATTTAATTCTATAAAAATTATATTAATTCTTAATTTTATCTTAAAAATTGTTTATGTAATTTTGAGTTGGAGTGGTAGTTAAATAAAGCTTTCTTTAAAATAATTTTTAAAATTTTAATCATAAAACTCAATACTAATTTAGTCTCCGAAAAAAAAATCAATTTAATCTTTTAATTCTACATTCTTTTTTTGTATAAAAGAATGATATTAATATTATTTTCTATAATTGAGAAATTAAATTGATATTACATATCTTTTAAAATTAAATTGATGTCAACCTAGTTTT
Source organism: Pterocarpus macrocarpus (assembly GCA_031439585.1). Lineage (NCBI taxonomy): Eukaryota > Viridiplantae > Streptophyta > Magnoliopsida > Fabales > Fabaceae > Pterocarpus > Pterocarpus macrocarpus. The sequence goes on along the minus strand of CM062515.1, from coordinate 46,141,980 downwards.
TGATAGACCAATTTTTTTTTTTTAATTATGTAACTTTCTGATACATAAAGAACTTCAATTTTTTTCTTTATAAAATTTTACTCCTGGCCGTGTAGATACTATCTAGAACAAGCCAAAGTAATTAGCGACAGCATATGAATCGCGTTACCCTTCCCATAGCTTGAAACTCTTATGCATCCATCAATTGCCATCTCCACAGCCTCCATTCCCTCTTCTGATTCGTGTGTTTAAGAACATATCTTGGTCCAAATCATGTTCTAGTTGGGTTGATTGGCAAGACCCTGTCCCGTTTTTGTTTCTGATTCATACATCTGCTCTGAATTTTTGAATTAGCATGTAATTAAATGTGTTCTTTGTGTTTGCATTTCGTACATATGCTCTCTCTCTCTCTCTCTCTCTCTCTCTCTCACACACACACACACACACACACACACATGAGCTACATTAATTTAGTCCGATCAATCTTCTCTGCTGTGCAGATCAGACTTGCTCAAGAACTAGTGTGACCCAATCTAACTCGATCAATTTATTTAGCAAAGCCGGTGACTCGCCCTGATTTAGTAAAGCTAGTTAGATTATTCATTTTTTTAAAAAGATTTTAACTTTTTAGAAGCATAACTGATATCTTTATCAAGTTATGAAGATGGAAGTAATTGAGCCTTCTCATTTTATAACATAAGTCTTGGCTTTCATCTATTTTTATTTTTAATGTGAGACTAATTAATCATGGAAGACATTTTATAGCATAAGTATTGGCTTTCAATTCATTTACTTTCATTTTCCATGTAGCACTAAAAAATGGTGGAAAATAACTCATTATGCTGTAAACTTATTTTCACTTGGGGATGTACTTCCATTTATGCAAGACAAATAAAACATAGGCCGTAAAACTCAATCGTGCAAAAAAAAAAAAAAAACAAAACAAAAACAAAAACAACACTGAAAACTAACTTAACTCCCTTCAAGAAAATTATTAGATGTTTACTATTATTATTTCATTATGAAACTTTCTTTGGTTACTTCCATCTATAATAATTAGTAGATGTATGTTTTTTTTTGTAATTTTTATGTATTAATTAGTATATAATAATATTATACAGGCTTTTATATGTATTTATATAAGCATACAAATTTCTAAAATGTGTTAAATTATTAATTACTTATATCGTTTCATTGTATTTATTTGAATTTTAATAAATATATTTTTATTATATTTTATTTATATTATATTTATTTTAATAACCCAAAATAACTAATAAATATAAAATTTAGTATATAATTTTATTACAACTTTAATAACCTATAAATAAATTATAATATGAAAGGTAATAAAAATAAAAAAATAAAAATAAATTCTTCATGTTGGATGTTCATTGAAAATTCGAATTTCTTGTAACATCAAACATGAAGAATTTATTTTATTATTTTATTTACTTTCATTACCTTTCATATTATAATTTATTTATAGGGTTATTAAAATCTAATGAAATTGTGTACTAAATTTTATACTTTTTAGCTATTTTATTAGTTTTATATCAAGTTGTATGATTTTTATAATTTAATTATTCAATCAAATTAATTTTTATAATCACAATTATATTTGTTAAAAAAAATTTTATCTCATGCATTGCACGGGTCTAAAGCTCTAATTATAAATAATAGTATGATCTAAATAATTTTTTTAAATCCTTTATTAATAATTTCTTCAATTCAAAACAAATTATTTAAAAAACTTAAAAACTAAATATCAAAATAATTTTCTTTATAATAACGATAAATAATGACTGCAATAAATATGAAAATCGTGACTCAATTACTTGTCCTGCAGTAAATCTCAATCACCCATTTAACTATAATATAAATATGTTTATTGCAATATTATAATTATAATACTTGGTATGTCCACCAATTTAGATGGGTGCTTGTAAGAATCTTGAAATTTTAGGGATGGGGTTAAGTGAAGCATAAATTTTGGAGATGGGGATTTTCATATAAATGAATGCATTTTTTTCTTTGTCCCCCTTTTTTTAAACTCTTTTTCTTTTTTTTTTTTCAAATTAATAATACATTTAATATAGAATCAACTTGGTTGCGATATATGTGAAACTTTCCATAGTATTTCTATTTTATTAGCAGTATAGAGTATGTATTTTAAAATTTAACTTCTAAAGCACTACTTTTCACCCAAAAGCAAATATACAAATAATGTAATTCTGGAATTATCTTAAATATGTTAAATGTAAAAATAAAAATAAACGAGTTAATAAGTTGACATGCAAACTCGCAAGATTCAGCCTGATTAACCCACCAGTTAAGTAGCCTAGAAATTTGCAAATGGACAGACAAAAAATCTCTAAACCTAAACCATGTAGGTTGTATGTTTAACGGGTAAATTTGTTGACTGAGGTCCATTTTCCCAACTTTAATGGTTCAAATCTATCAGATCTTGAGCATAATTGTCCAGATCCACTAATGACAAATTTTTTGCTTTTGTGTCTTTATTGTCCTCTTTTTCGTTGTTTTGTTTCCCCACTGTGAACATTTCTATCGTGATGATCTTGCAAATGACAGATACAGTCAAATTTATTTTAAAAGGAAATAAAATACATTGTTCAAGTTTAAATATCTTTCATACCGATCTCTGTGAAAAATGCTCAGTTACGAATAGCCGTCCGACAAAGAGAACCACAACTCGTTAGTTGAGTTTAAAGGGTAGAATACGTTTATATTTTGTTAAATTTAGAACTAATACCTTTTCCAATTTGTAAGTATGGTTAGACGTTTTTATTGATAATTTTTTTCCTCATTAGAAAAAAAAAAAAAAAATTCTCGTGACACACTCGATGTCTTCAATTCCAACTAACAAAGTCGTTGTCTCATGAAGGAAAAAGATAAAAATTGCAAGGGACAGGAAGATATTTCCCCAGTTGTATCCATACTATATATCTGCTCTAAGGTTATAACGCGGCTCACATAGGACAGGTATGGAAATTGAAAATTTACAATGGATGTGAATATCAAATAATACCGTTGTAAATCAGAGCCAATGACAAGCACAATTCAACAAAATCTAGTCAATGGCATCACTTTCATACACAATGAGATTCAAGTGGACGGGAGAACGAGGAGACTAGATGGATACATTCACAAATTACACAAAAGATTTCAATAACTCAAATTCTCTCTCTGTGATGTGCATCTTTTTCCCTTCAATTTTCTCATATCTAGGTACAAGTGTACAACCAAGAGCCACCGTGTCAACGTAATCTTGTTCCAGTTACATCATATGTCCCCCAAGGGTCGTGTCAACATTGTCATTTTTCAACAGAACTCCCAAAGAAGCAGGTATTGGGGAGAAGGAAGAAGCGCTCAGCTGGGTTGTAGTGCTTAATCACACAAACCTCAAGTACCTGGAAACTTGGTTTATCATTTCATCTCTGGTCATGGGGATTACGATGTAACTTTTGCTTTGGCCTTCCATGCCAAGTACTTCTTATTTTCTTGCTTGTATCTTTTCCATTCCCTCAAAGCAGCTAGGAGGACATGCATCGAAACTGGCAGAAAAAATGGCTGCAACAATATAAGGAAAGTAGACATGACAGTCAGTAAACATTGCAGCTTAAAATTGTGTGCGCATTTTAACTCATTTCCCATGAACTGCTTGTCGTGCCCATTTTCAGAGTTGGAGGGACAGTAACAAAAACATTATATAGTTGGCAAAGAACCAGAAAATAATTTAGAGTTACATGAACAAAATGGGCTATAAACATCTCTTTCAAGCTTCCATATATTACAATCTTTTATGAGCAGCATGGTTTATTTATGTCTCTTTTTCATGAAAAAAATCTCGTCAAATTAAACAGGAATTATGTTTTCATCGAAGGTAGACTCAATCTGCATTCCCTAATTATGCATGTCAATATGTAAAAGTGGTGTACTCAGTATGGTTGAATCATGCAAACGTCAAGTTCATCCATCCACTTAAGCCGGTTAATAACTTAGTATTTAGAACAGAGAGATGAAGAGTTAAAAGACCAACCGAATAGATGGCAAAACAATGCTCAAACGAATAATAGGTGATAGACATAATTGAAGGATGATAAAAGGCATCCTCTGCCAGAGATCTTGCTTGCCTTGATGATACTGACAAGAATAGAAATTGATCATATTTTAGCAACACACAGCAGCCTAAAAATCTTCATCAAAGCCACTAACAAGCTTTTAAAATCAACATAAGCTTAAAGAAAACATACCAGCAGAAGCATCATAAATTCCAGTAGATGCATTACTTTGAGCAAATTTTGCAGCCTCCAGAGAAAACTTCACCTGCTCAAAGGAATCACATAATGTTCAGGAGGGAAGGATTTAAAAGCATATTGTAAAAGCTAACAAGGAGAAAAGAAAATTTCATATCAATTAATCAAGCAGAGGTGAATGCATACAACCAACTGAATCATTATTAATACAACTGAAAATATAACCACACTGTTTCCGACCAAAATCTGAAATTAAATATCATAAACATAAGATCTTCACAATTAGATGTGAAAGGGAAAAGAATGAATTATTCTATATGCACTAAACCCAGGATCCTATCAGCTAATGGAATATAGGGGACATCATATTCCATGTTAAATAACATTGAATAGAAGTTCAACAACCAAGAAGCATTTATAATCACCTGTTTTCCAATTTCATCCATGATAATCATCCTTGGCAATGATTGAACCTGCATGGAAATGAAGTTTGACAAGCTTTTAGCAAACAATAGCCAGTTTAAACAGACTCAGTTGATGCGACTTAGTTGACAAACATACCAATCTAGAAAGAGATCCAAGTGTTGTAGCACATGAATAAAGATTAAAGCATACATGCTTCCGTGACAAAACATCTAACTCCCTAC